>CM020178.1:46890004-47021698 GCA_009805545.1 Oryza longistaminata
AGCGGCGGCGGTCGGAAAGCGGCGACGCGGCGGCGGGGGAAGGGCGGCGGGGGAGGGCGGTGCGCGGGTGGCTTGGGGGCAGGCGCAGCAGCGAAGCGGCCAGCACGGTGGACAGGCGACCGGCGGGAGGGCGGGCGCGAGAGCGCGGCGCGCGGGCGGCGGGGGCGGAGCGGCGACGCAGGCGGGGGGAAGGGCGGCGCGCGGGAGGCGGGAGGCGGCCGTGCGCGGAGGCGGGGGGGGTGCGGCGCGCGGTGCCGGGGGCGGAGCGGCAGCGGCGGCACGCAGCGGCGGGGAACAGGAGGCGGACGCGTGGGAGCGCGGGAGGGGGTGCGCGGTGGCTGGGGAAGGCGCGGCACGGGCGGCCAAGGGCGGAAGGGGCGACGCATCGGCGGCGGGGAGAAGGCAGCGGCGGGTGGCGGAGCGCGACCGGGAGGATTCAGCCGACTTTTTTTTTCACTTTTTTCTTTTTTCCGCGACGAGCGCCCGATCCTTCGACATCGAGTAAGGTGATGTGCAGCTCGACGCTCTCCCCTCTAGGCTCCATTGCCCCCGTGCCGCCGGCGCACCTTCGGTTCAGCGTGGGAGACCTCGTGTCCTCCTCCATGGCTCCTTCCGCGGTGCGGCCGCCGTCGTTCCCATCGTCCGCCGCCGCCGCTGCTGGGGCCGTCATCGAGGCGCGACCTCCTCCTTCCCCTGCGCTCGCGTCGCGCTCGGTCGCACGCGCGCACGCCCTCCCCCGTCCGCGCCGCGGCCCCTCCTCCCGCCGCGCTCGCCGCTCTCGCCCCCCGGCGTCGGTCGCGCCGCGCATCCCCCTGCCCCACGCGTGCCGCCCCTTCCTCGCCGCCGCGGTCGCCGTGCGTCGCCTCGCTTGTCACCCGACGGCCCTCCTCTCTCCTCCGCCCGCGCTGCTCGTCCGCCGGCCGCGCGCCGCCCCTCCCCGCCGCTTGCAGATGAGCGAATGGAGGGAGGAGTGACGATGGGAGAGAAGAGAGGAAAAGAGGAGAAGCTGATGTGCATGCTGACAGGTGGGGCCCACGCTGCGTCACCCGCCACGTCAAGAAACCAGGGTCAAAACCACCAGGGGACCTCAAGGAATGGTTTTTGTTAGTTGAGGACCTCCGGTATCTGGTTTTTCGGTTGGGGGACGATTTTTGTAACTCGATGACAAGTTGAGGGACTTCGTTGTACTTTTTCCTGCTTCTTTTTCATTTTAGAAACCGCACATCATTCTGCACGCCGTTGGTGATCAATAGTCGGCATTCAGCCCGCCCCTAAAAAGTTGGGCATTTGGTTGTGATGGCTTTTCATATATATGATATACGTGGAACATAGCTCTACCAATCACTCAGAATTTGAAATATTTTTGGAACTTTATTGCGTAATTGAATATATGTAACACATCACATTTACGTTAATTGTCGCCCGGTACTGTGCATCCACCTTCGCATTGGCTTTCTCTGCGGTGAGCCAATATGAAGAGCAGGAGAGGAGATGGAATGTGAAAAAGTGGAAAAGTTTTGAAAAATGTGGTATTGGTGGGATTCACTGTAAAGCAAAATTTGTCGTTGAAACATGTAGCTAAAATTATTTTTGCTTTAGGTGAAGGGTTCCAGAATTTCATGTACATTGTGAACGTGCCTGAAAAAAGTTAGGCTTGTTGTGAAGCTTTAGGTGCTTTTTCGGACAATGACACGGTTGGAATTAGTCTCACAATACCTCATGAATTGAAATATTAATTGTTGATCTTTCTGTATTATTTTCCTATCTTCTGTCACTTACTTCGTGCACGATATAACTAATTATATAAATGTCTATGCTACTTTATAATAATAATATTAGACATATAACTTTCATATTTCCTTACCATGTACATACAAGTGTATAATTAATTTTTTGTTTGATAACTTATTATCACTTGCACAACGTATCATACATTTCATTCAATAAGGTTACAGGATCTTATTTATTAGAATATCATTTTTATTATTACACAAATTAGGAGCTTGCTGTTGCGTGTTTGGTGGGAGGTGGTATGAGCGCGACGGTTTGCCTGACGACTGTGCCTCCATTTCAAGAACGAGAGCTTCCCGTCGTCCCCCACCTACCGACCGTTTGACCTCTCCACTTTACTTGCCCGCTGGCTGCGTCAACGCTTACGCTTCACGACCTCGTTGATCCCCCCTACAGCCGCCGCCTCACTGCTGTTTGGGTGGTGCGCGGGCAAGGGAGGGGGGATGCTCGACGCGTATGCAGGCCCACCGACCGCTCTTTGCTTCCGCGTGCCTCGCCCTTGGGCCAATCGGCCTGCTGTTCTCTGCCCACTTTCTCTGCAATGAGGATATATTGAGAGGGAAGGAGGCGGACGAGAAAAAAAGGGGAAAGTAAAAAAGCAGGTTTGGTAGGAGTCACTATAAGCAATTATATTGTGGTATGTCTAACATTGTTTTCCTTTGATGGCATGTAAGTTCAGTTTTTCGGTGTCGCCTATAAGTCCTAGAAGTCAAATCTTTTATTGTATTTTATATGAGGATTATATATTAAAAGGCAATTAGTGCCAATGCGTGTTGGATTCAGTCTGACATGTGCGCCGCGCGATCAGCGATGGAGGTTTTGGGCGTCGCTGGCTTCCCCTGCCCGCAGCGCTCCGTGTCGCCGTGGCCGCACGTGCTGTGCTGATCGCCTTCGTCGCGACCTTACCGCTGCTCTTGGCGGATCAAGAGTTTTGGAGCCGCGCACCTCCACCGCAAACGCACCGCCCGCCAGCCGTGCGTGCAGATCGCACTCCCGTCCCGTCGATGCCTGTAGTCTCCGCATCGATGCTCGCTATTCAGGCCTTGACGTCCACGCTACGCTCCTCACGACGCTGGTTTATCCTTGTCCCCGACGCCGCCGGCCGCCGCTTCATCTCGCAACCGTCACGATCCGTAAAATGTGGAGTGGGAGAGGAAAAAGTGGGTGGACGGTTTATCACGATGGGAATCCGTAATATAGACTATACAGATAAAGTCAGTACGTCGAGTTTTAAAATTTTTTAACTCAAAATTGATGATAGGGCTTTGCCCACATTTCCAGGTTTTTGCGGTTTGGGCTATTTCCTGTGGTTCTAGGGTGACACGGGTCGTAGCTGGGTCCGTCGGCCCACCCTACCTAATGGGTAGATCCGCCTCTAGTGCCGGTTGTGTGCTAGCCCCTTGTCCAACATTTCCAATGGACCTCTATAACGATTATTGATGCATATTTCTATGTAGAAGGCTGCATGCTCTGGTTTAGCAATGAAGTGATTTGCAATACATATGGTGTCTTGCTGAAACAAGATTGTCAATACATGATATAGAAATTTGATCTTACTACCACAAATATATGCTACCAGCACATGACTAGGGGGTCACGAAGTAGGCCCTATTATGATTTTTTTTTTCGATTTCAAACCAGTGCATGACTAAGAAAAGTGGGACCCACCAATTAACGTACCACCTTCTCTACATAACTTTAACATAACTCTATGTAACTAGCAAATAATTAGGTATCGTTGGCTCGTCTATACCAAATAAGGAGACGATTCCCTCGGAAACAAAGGCCAAAGAAAGTTAGAGATATTCTTATAGAGCATCAATTTGTAGCAATGAAAAAGACATAACTCCCAATATCTTTGCCTCTATTATCCACATGCATGTGTTCGGTTGATTTTGCATCCTAGCACCCTCTTTCTAGAAGCGAAAGGCTTCTTTCTGATCTCTACTCTTTCTAGTGGAGATGTTAAAAACATATGAATGAAATCAGCTTGCCTCTATCTCCACCCACGAATCGAAATAACCCGATAATATCCGTAGTTGGCAACCAGATGGCAGAACTACCCAAACTAAATATGTATCCGCTAATGGTGATCCGCTACATTATTTGCTTTCTCAACTGTCATGGTGGAATTTCTTTTCTTTGCATGGTAATTTCTAAAGCTTTGTGGCGAATGTGATTTTTTTTAGATAATTGAATTCATTTTGGCCTTCGCTTCAAATAAGTTGCAACCATTATTGAGAACATGATGGCTCGTTTTCTACGTACATCCCTTAATAATAATATATAAATAATAGATAGATGGGATTTATTTAGGTCCTCATTTGGAGGAAGCAAATGGATCGGAGCGCATAAACTCGTTTCAATCATGAAGTGATGGTGCAAACGCAGCATGTATGTATATATCTTTCCACCAACTCAAACAAGGACAGTGAAGAGAGCTTTGGATTAGGATGCATGGGATGTGTTGACATTATATTGCAGATGAGACAACCGATGGATGGACGACGTTACAGCTGCAATGCATGGTTGGCTTGGTTGACAGCACAGCACAGCACAGATTTTGGAATTAAAGGAGATTTAATTTAATTTGTTTGTACAGATCGAAGAAGAGAGTAGTAATTGATTGGGATTTGGGGGTGGAAGACGACAGAGGTAGCAGCTGCATATATGGAGTAATTAATATTCTAGTCTAGCTATATATATATGGATCGAGACGGGGGACGAATTCGATATATTATTGAGAGTGGCCGGGGGGCAGACGATATGATCAGTAGTCGGCGGTGGGCAGCTGGTCGTGCGGGCGCTGGCCGATGAAGATGATGTCGTAGATGAGCGCGGCGATGGCGGCGCCGACGAAGGGGCCGAGCCAGTAGACCCAGTGGTTGTCCCAGACTCCGGTGACGACGGCGGGGCCGAAGGAGACGGCGGGGTTCATGGAGGCGCCGTCAAAGGCGCCGCCGGCGAGGATGTTGGCGCCGACGATGAAGCCGATGGCGATGGGGGCGATGACCCCGAGGTCGCCCTTCTTGGGATCCACCGCGGTGGCGTACACGGTGTAGACGAGGCCGAAGGTCATGACGATCTCGAACACCACCGCGTTCCAGGCGCCCACGCCCGCCGACAGCGAGAAGGCACCCACGGCGGCGCCGCCCGTCGCGATCTTGAGCAGCAGGCACGCCACCACCGACCCCAGCAGCTGCGCCACCCAGTACACCACCGCCTTCACCAGGCTGATGTTCCCCCCCACGAACGCGCCGAATGTCACCGCCGGGTTCACGTGCCCGCCCGAGATGTTGGCTCCCACCGCCACCGCCACGAACAGGGCCAGCGCGTGCGCCAGGGAGGCGGCGATCAGCCCCGACGGCGTCGTACCGCCGCCGTCCGTCAGCTTGCCTTATCGATCATCGATCATATTAATTACTCATAATTAAACGGATGAATTACTTGGATTCAATGCTTGCTTGCTTACTGAAGGCCATGCCGGATCCCGATCCGGCGAAGACGAAGATGAGCATGGAGATGAACTCGGCGACGGCGGCCTTGGCCGTGTCCGGGTGGGACAGCTCGCCGGGGGCGCCCACCGCGATCCGGCTCACCGGCATTTTCTTCTTCTTGTGTTGGTGTGTCTAGCTAGTTACGCTACGCGCGGCTATTATATTGCTCCACTCCACACTCTCTCCCATCTTGTACTATATATAGTGAATGAAGGAGGGAGAGTTAGTGATTCATATATGACCCCTTCAAACCAAACCAAGCCAAAGCCATGCATAAGGCATCCATATTTCATTTTATTATTAGTTTCTTCACCGCCCTTTGCGCGCCTATTTTTGTCATCATCAACAACAAAAGTTGCAGACAGTTCCATGGATAAGGACGTGTTCTATGATTTTTTTTAATTTGTATTTCAGAGTTTTTCTGAGACTAGATGCCTATCCAGAAGGAATAAAAAAACGTCCAAACAAAACTTCTTCCAGAACCTGGCTGAGAGTATCGTTATATATAACATTGCTTTTTTTTTTCTCATCCGTTGGGTCGTCTTGAGATTTGTGCCATGTGAGAAAAAAAAACCACTAAGCAGGTACCTCTTTTTTTTTTTTGAAAACTCAATATAATATTATAGATTAAAGACAGAGTTCACAGGAAGTAAATCCATGATACATCGTCTGAAAATAAAAGATCTCAAAAGCAATTTTCCTTATGAAAGGGAAGGGAAACTTGACTACGAAAAACAATCAGGTACCTGAAGCTAGGATTTAAACCCTCATCGTCGTGAGAGCATCACCAACAGTCTATCTATTCCATCTCTAATCCTATTTTTTGGGGATTTCTGTTAAAAAAAACTGGTCCAACAGATTCCCAAAAGAGCTCTAGACTTTTTGGAGTTCCCATCTCCAATTTTCTCGGTACATGTATTTGAGGACGAGAGAACGACTCCCAATCCCCTCCTTCCGCGCGTTTCTCCCATCCTTCCGCGTTTCTCCTCTCCTTCCCACGTCGGGGCGATCTCCTTCTGCGCACGGGAAAGGAAAAAAAACTAGAATTTCTGTTGGTAGTTTAACAGAAGGGTCCACTTTTAGTTTTTGGGGATTGAATTTAGACTATCTCTTGGAGGAAGGGGTTTTTTCACCACCTATTTTCAGTTTAGGAAACCCAAAAATTAATTTTTGGGGATAGATTATTGGTGGACTATTGGTGATGCTCTGAGCGGATGCATTCGCTCTTAGCCACCAGGCCAGACTCGAGTTAATTCAATAACATACGAACTACATATAAATTGCCCTATATGTTGTAATTGCAATATAGTTATTTTTACTATATTTACATTTAAAAGTTTTCTGTAAAATATATCAAATAATGTATAACCACTCCCTTATAATATACTGTACTAAGCAAAAGATGCTCAGAAATTTTAGAAAAGAAATGCATTCATACGGAGCTAGAGAAATTGTTTGGACTAATATAGGAGAGTACCAACCTGTAAAATAAATAATAACTGAAGTATTTTTTTTTCTTTTAGAAAGGAATCGTCCATTATAGAAAACGATGAGTGAGAGGAGGGGAAGGAAGAAGGCGATGTGTGCCGCCCAGCCGTTGTCCTTGCTGATAGGGCGGGCCTCCTGGCCAGTAGGGACGCGCCACGTGGACAAACGGTTGGCCAGGGTCGCTTCTGAGGCGCCGACCGTGACGTGGCTGCATGCTCTCTCTGGATTCAATAATCTATCTGACCGTCTGGCTATAATAATGAAATGGAGGCTCGTGTTGTGGTTGTGAGAGCTCATCCATGGAATTTGCAGGGTTATGTAGTACTCCCTCTATCTTTTTTTTTATAGTTATATTTTATATTAGCACACAGATAAAGAATAAGTAATTATACTTATCATTCATTTAAACATACTACTGGTTATTTCTCGTAAATAAACGACATTAATATTTATATTTCTCGATATCCATGTAGCCAATCTTGTGTGGAAGAATGGAGTCACGCATTAAATCCGAGAAAGTCATTAAGATGATAAATTATTGTATTGAAATATGCATATCAAAAATAAATTTTTCAGATTTGAAAATATACCTATCAAAAAAGATGGAGGGAGTACATCCTTCGTTTCAAAATAAGTTCATTTTCAGTTTCTTATGTTTGTCCCAAAATACTATCCCTCCATCCTAAAATAAGCTAATACTCTCTTCGTACCGAAATACTTCGTCATCACATAATATAAGAATCAGGATCTGATGAAACATTTTTTATACCACAAATCTAAAGAGGCTAGAAAATATCTCATTCGATTCTAGGTTCTTAATATCGAAGAGATGTATAAATTTATTTTTAACCCATCCCGTTTGTCCTAAAATAAGTTCATTCAGTTTTTGAGTAATCATTGCATCAAGTTAGTGAAATTAGAAAATCAATGTATTGAGAGTAGGTAAAGTAGAAAATCATTGTATTGTGATTTGATAAAGTGAGGATATTCTAGTCTTCTTAGTTTTGTATTGAATTATATGGGATTTGGGATAAAGGAAGTACCAAATGTGACATATCCAAAAAAAATACTAGGGGGACAGAGGGAGCATGGGAAGCAAAATACTCCCTCCGTCCTATAATATATAAGGGATATTGAGCGGATTCAGAGTACTGCGATGTATCACATCCATCTAAAATCCCTTATATTTTGGGACGGAAAGAGGGCTCACCAAACCAATCAAGCAAGCATCAATCAATGGTGTACTACTCCACTCCACTCCATAGAGTAGGACATGACCATCATCGTCATTCAGAATCTTGTGATGATCAGATGAGGTTGGAATACACTACTGCCTGGCAGCCAGTATATGTTGCACAGCAGTTTGGAATCTTTTTAGTAGAATCTGTCAGCTAGCAAATGTGCATTAATAGACGCATTTCTCTACACAGATAAAAATACCAGCAATAAATCGGAAAAATGTCAAAGAGAAACAAGCGTATTCCAGGACGTTTACACTTTGTGTCTGCTAGTACAGACACTTGCGGTGCTTATTCCAGGACCAGATCGATCCACACTTGGTGTAAAATAAAAAATCCAGCAGAGCTAGCGGATGCTTCTGGAATCGACTCCACTCGACTGCTCCAGAAAGATCCTATTACCGGTGTCTCTCTCGCACATTCTCAGCGTTTAAAACATGGCATAAACTTCGAAAAAATGGTTGACGCATCACCAAAGAATAATGAACCAAAAAAAATCTCCTCTAATATACAAGAATATATTTCACATCAAGTTCCTAAATAATATCCCCTCATTTTTGCCCGGAGAAAAGTCCCCGTAGTTTAACAGTAACGAGTATGGATCCCGGTGGAAATTACTAACTCTAAAAAGTACTAATGGATTAGATTACACTAAGAACATACATAGAGTGAATGAAACGAAATGGCATTGACAACAAACAGGAACCAATTAAAATTGACATGAAATACCCCGGGTAGCAAATAAAATCATGACTTTAGTGAAAATGTTATACAAACCTAATCCCTCATATCTCCCCAACAGTGATGGTACTGCCTGTGTCGGTATATATAAGCACATAAATAAATCATCAAAACTTCCAATAAAGAAAGAAAATAAACGTACAGGACTTTACATACAAGACAATATATCACCAGGAAAGGGTGCTTTCTCCGTATACGAAAATTTCGTTTTCCAGGTCCCTGATCCATTGGCATACTCTATTGCATACCTTGATTGCTTGACTCTGCAAAATAAGTATGCTCAAAATTATTGAGTTGCTATACAACCAAGAATATGGTACCTTAATCCATTCCCCTGGTGCCTAGACTACCACAGCATTTACCACAACAAACAAAACACAAGTGAGCATACATAAACTGATTGTGACAGGTACAAACCTTGTCAGCCAGTGGATTAAAAGCGGCATACAACTCAAAATCCTGGGTTATCCAGCAGAACAGAACTGCAACAAAAAAAAAATTATAACTTTAACAAACTGTCTTCCTATAAAGCACACGGAGAATATCATTACTCAGTAATTCTAGTAAACCCAAGAACACCATGATGACATATACATGTGCTTGCAAACGTTCATAACCAAATCTTACAGAAGAGAAAAGCAATTACATCCCTTATCATTGTATACTCCCCAGTTTTAAAATTATTTCAAGAAGGATTTCACACCTATGTTTTGTTTAGTAATGCTAACATAAGCTGACATTCCAGTTATACAAGGGCTATAGGTCATGTTCGTGAGACTTTACAGAACCTTTATGGGTCACAGATTCAAAGCAACTGGAATCAAAACTTAATAAATATAATTTTGTATTGCAATTCTACATGGAAGACTGACAAATGGGCCCTCTACGTCACAAAATGCAACGTGCAAAGCAAAAATCAAGCTAAAATCTTATAACTTCTAGGTCAGTTTGTTTGCAGGACACATGCATCAACACAAATGGCTCATGCTGGAAAACCCAACAAAATTACCATAGAACTAAAATGGATCCAATGCCAACTTATCGCCGTATAATAACATCTATCTTTATCATTCTTCGTAGATTGTCTACTTCTCTTTTTCATGAAAACAATTTGATGAGCAGAAACCTGAATCCCCACAGGTATCTTATCAGTGGCTATTATAACTCGTATGCATTATAAAAAGAATTGAGCATCAGAATTGACTAATGGATTGCACATTTCATCTTTTATGTGGTATAAAACTATACAGTTTCTACTCACAAATGTGCAACAAACACCACCGTCTGGTTAACAAACTTAACTGAAATGCTGTATCTGTCAATGATATCTCTTCAAACAAGGGTAATTAAATTGCTGGGTAACTCACCATAATCTTCATCTCTTCTGAATTGGGTTTTATGTGGACCAGTTGCTTTATCATGCATGGAAGCATACAATTTTTGATAAGCTTTGTACAATCTGCGCATATCAGTTGAATATTAATTTTATAGAAAATATCATACGTATGAAAAACAAACAGTGAATTGTATTTAATAAATAAATCAAAATACAATACCTTTTCTGTTGCTTTGGATTGCTTATGATTAAGGGGAACTCAGATGATACATATTGATCAAGGTAAATGCTTTTATATATAAAATGCCAAAGTCCAGCTGGTCCACCAATTGCCATTTCAGAAGATAATAACTGAGAGTGCAGATCTTGAGAGAACTGTGGAGGTGGTGATACAGATTGAGAAGATGGATCAGCAGGGAGATCTTCAATGCGCAGTGCGCTCTCACGCAGAGACCTTTGGACTTCCACAAGGACATTTGCCTTCAAGAGAACATTCTGAATGCGGGACCTACACAATGTTCATAAAAGGGAAAGGAAATTAATTCCATATACACTTAAGACAGGACATGCTCAGGCATCATGATATTTTTAAGAGACGTGGTCACTTGATTGTATAGCTCACCTGGAATCTTTCAGATCATAAAAGGCGTCTGATCTTGCAGTAAGAAGTGTCAAGTATGTATTTTCCTGCCATGAATTAAATAAGATTACTTAAGAAGCTACAATATAGTTTCCCCCTCAAATATGATACAAATTATATAATGAATGATTAGAAGCATGGCCCTGCACTCGCCAATTCTATTCATTCATATGTTTTGTCCAAAAGTTGAATTCCCCTATAGGAAAAAGAAAAGGAGTCCCAGCATGCTAGGTGCTTAGTATTTTTTACAGGACCTGGATTCTTACTCCGATTTTGCCCCTCAACACTGTTTTCTTTTATATTTGTCTTCTCTACATTCCTCTCTACCAATACTGTCATTATGCATCACCCTCATTTCCATTGATCCTCAGTTTTCAACATGCATATTTCAAGCTCAAGGTTTTGTCGAAGTGTTACTGCGATTGTTGACTATGTAGACCATGCTTCGTAAAATATAAATTGTTGTCTGTAGAGAGGAAAATGGAGCATAGACAAAGAGGCCAACTAAGCTAAAGTTCAGCAAGGGAGATAAAAGGCATTATGTATGATCTGCTGAGGGCAAGACTTTGCTTTTCTTTTAGTTCAAAGCTTAATTAACCTAACCAACAGTAAAGATTCAATAGTGAGGAAATTTAGTCTAATATGAGGACAGAGCAAACTGAGATATCACACCTCAATACATTAGCACTATTTATTGTACTTATAAGTTATTTCGACACAGATTAAAAAGCATACACATTCAGATGGTATATTTGACTCACATCAAAAAAATGAACATAAGCATATAAGAAAGCCATAGAATTGTATCTTGGAAGGCATATGGGTGAAAAAGACTCCGAAGTCCTGCATTAAAGAAAATGTTGTAAGAACGTCTCAAAGTAAAGATTACCATTTCAGAGTGTGTGTCGTGATGATTACCTAAAAGATTCAGAGGACAATATGAAATTTGAAAGTAGAAAAATATCATCAGGATGCAAAGTTGCCTTTTGTGCTCCCACTAGACTAATAACCTGAAAAATAACAAAGAATGAAATCCCAGAAACACGAACAAGTAGGATTGAAGAGAAAGATCGAGGACAGGCCCTATCTTAGCCTGCCTCAGGATGGGTTGCTAGCAGCACATAACAAACCTAGATAGACAGAACAAATAGCGAGACATACAGATCCTTTTGTAAAATTATAGGGCAAAGAACTACAGATAATTGTTGGCTGAAGCGTGGGACGGCGACAAAACGAATGACACCTCATAAAGACCTTAACAGAATTGTAAATTCAGCATAGTTAAGGACATAAGGTGAAGACATGTCAGGTTTGGTTAACCAATAAAAATGACGAGAGGTACCATTGTATATAGTATATACGCATCTCTAATAGATGAATGTGGACATGTGGTACCTAAATTGTGCTCAGAAATTCAGCACACTAAACTTAAATACTTCATTTATGCCCAAAAAGTCACATAATTTAATATCCCACTAAAAGTTTTCCCTGGCGTGAAAATGGACAAACCTTGTGCTCACACATCAACAGTGCAAACAAAACTCCTGAATCAGCAATGTCTTGTAAAACTGCACTAGCCGCCTGCCTTGTGGATTGGGCGAGGGGAAGGCATGTGTACGCATGAAGAAATGTAGCAGGATTCCTGCAGAATGGTTTGGTGAGATTTAGTTGGGCAACTAGAGTGTAAAATATTTGAGGCAAAGGAAAAAACAAAACTGACCAGCTGAATGCATGTATAAGTGATAGGAAAACTGCATCTGTGCCACCTAGCAATGGTGCCATATCAAATTTAGGGTTCTTCTCAAAGCATCTGTTGACAGACTTGGTCAAAATCAGCAGCATCTACAAATTAAATTTTCAGATAGAGAAATCTGGATGAGAACTTTAGAAAGTAAGTTTGTGTAATCACAACCAAAAGCCCACAGAAATTAATTGTGTTAGGATGAATGCAGCAGGGGAAGCACCTGACCATACATGAGCTCTAGTTGTCCCCTCAATCCTTCATATGACTCTTCAGTGCAACTTATACAAACTAAGTATATTGGACCCTTGACAAGGAAAACTATCTGAAAGATGGAGAATAGGTAGGAGTTAGAAAGATTTGGAAATAAGAAGTCCATGTTAATTATGCTTGGATTTATCTTCGAATGTGGCATAAAAGTATACAAGTTTTGGACAGGAAGCCCACATCACCTGATGTTTGGCAGCCCTTACAAATTTGATATGGTCACCACTGGAATGAATGAAAACAATAGGTCATTCCCGAAAAGAAAGCACCAATTGAAGAAGACAGGCAGACAGACAGACATAAGGTTAGGGTAGGGGGGCATTAGGCCACAAGAGAAGAGATGTGATCATTGGGTATCATTACACACCTGTTCTCAACGAAAGAAATGATTGCTTGCAACGTGGCGGAAAACCCAGCAAGCTTATGCTCATCTCCATACCTAAGAATTGGTTTGTTTTGTTGCATAAGTGGTGAAAAAATTGAAGGGGAAAGAGAATGCATTAAGTGAGGGTGGCAAAGGTCGTTTGTTTTGTGCATAAGTGGTTGTTGTTCTTATTTTTATAAAAGAAAAGAAAATACCTAGAATAAATTGGCTTGCCAGAATTGCTCAAGATGAAGAAGTGCTTTTTCCGTTTGCGCCATGAAGCAGAAGTATCGTCCTGAAAAAAAAGAAGGAAAATAATAATGGTACTGGAGTAGTAGTTACTCCAGATTAGAGGATGGAAGTAGTGCGGAGTGGTGATCCATGGAGATTGGAGAGAGAGGGAGTAACAAATTGAGGCATATGGAATGGAAAAGAGGGAAAGAAGGAAAACCTCGTGGAGATGCTTCTTGTCGCGGGGCCAATCGTCGTCGTCGGGTTGGGGTTGGGGATCGGCGGCGCTGGAGGCGAGGCTGGTGCCCCTCTCGGCGGCGTAGCCGCTGCTGCTGGGGCTGGGTGGAGCCACGTCGGCGTCTTCGAGGTCGTCCTTCCAGGCGGAGGCGGAGGCGGAGGTGCTGATGCTCCCTACCCTGGAGACGGCAGTGAGGTAGCCCTCGTCGTCGTCGTCGTCGTCGTCGTGGATCTCAAAGTCGGGGGGGAGGTGGGAGGTGCGGAGGGAGAGGGAGGCGAGCCTCTTCTCCGGCGGCGGGGAGTCCTCTTCTTCTTCTCCAGGACCAGCGCTAGGGTTATGGGTGGGAGGATCCATATCCATGGGGGGCCTTCCCGACGCGATGCCTCTTCTTCTTCTTCTTCCTTGCTCGCTCGCTCCCCTCCCCTGTAGAGGAGAGAATGTAGTCTATTCGATTCGATCGTGTCTTGTTGGGTTGGGTCGCCTCCGTCGGTCGGATTCGATGGAACGAGACCGGTTGTTGGCTACACACACTTTCTCTCCCTTCCCTGGATCTCTTCTCCTCTACATACAGTCCTTCATTCATTCAGTTGGGTTCAAATCTACATATACATACCAGCAATTCCTTCCGATTATAAAATAGTACTATTAGTAAATCCCTCATGCCTTCGTTTCAGCACGCACGCGACTGACACCCACCAAAAACCGCATTTCGTCTTTGGCTATCGCATTTTGCTAGCACATGATGTGTTTCTAACTCCCATCTATCTCTTTCCCCTACACTACAGGGATCGATGTACTACACCAGGATAGATATAGATATTAACCACACAAGAGAGGGGCAAAACACACACACACACACAACCGGAAATATAACCAACTCTTCCGCCGCCCCATCATTCCATTCAACAACCCAGAGCTTTGCTCCATTACCAAACTGAGTGTATCAACAAATTAATTACCAATGCGCCTGCTTAAGAAATTCTGCTATCAAAAGAACATGATCAAACAAGAATACCTACCCACTCCCACTTCCAGCACACCTATGCCCAAAATTACTTCTACTACTTCCACCAAAACAAATATAATATCCCTTCCCTAATTACACTTCAATGCAGTACCAAACTACACAACACCCCTCCCCCCCCAAACCAAGAATTCCATTAAGTGTCAAAAATTAAATGCCAAAACTACATCACACTATCACAATGAACAAATCCGATCTAAAAACGATCAGTTACAAAAATGAATGAATACGCAGGCAGCGCAGCACATGGAATGTTGACCAATTCCATGTGCTATATGCTATTCCGGACTCATCAAACTCTCAAGTCAATGTTGGAGTGGATTCAATGAGACAGCGCATCTCAGCTTCACCTCCTTCATGCCGCCATGCTATATGCTATTCCGGACTCTTCATCTCAAAGATTTACTACAGCAAAGCAAATTAAAATATCATGTGTCCAGACTCCAGAGCCTGTGCCAATGCCTATGCCTATCCTGTCAGATCACAATACAAATACTTGTACCATCTCATATTGTCTCCAAGCTGCCTTCCACGTTTTCAGTCACTAGTTAGTGAAGCAGAGTGAGCAATGTACAAATGCTACCAGGGGTTCTTATATTAGTCTACGTTGACGGAATCCTTTGGTGAAATGAGGTTGCATCAACTTGACATACAACCCATTCTTTTGCACCAGTGAATCATGCGTTCCCTGCTCAACTATCTTTCCGCCATTCAGAACAACAATGTTATCCACATGCTTCATCATCGCCGCCCTATGTGCAATGAGAATTGTCGTCTTATTCCCCATAATCAATGTGTCGAGGGCCTCTTGCACCACTCTACTGGACTCGGATTCAATTGCAGAACTGGCTTCGTCAAGCAGCAAAATGGGTGCATTCTTCAGAACTACACGGGCAATGGCGATTCGCTGCTTCTGCCCAGGAGTTAAATCCACTCCCCTCATTCCCACATGTGTGTCATAGCCATGTGGCAAACTGCTAATGAAATGGTGAGCGTTCGCAATCCTAGCCGCCTCTTTCATCTCAGACTCTGTTGCATTGTGCCTTGCATAGATTATGTTCTCCCTTATGGTTGTGGAGAATATAACTGGGTCTTGAGGAACTAAACCCATGTGGCTCCGCAACCATCTCAAGTTGAACAGCTTCAGATCACGGCCATCCAATAAAACTTGCCCGGCGGTTGGATCATAGAATCTCTCCATCAAAGAAATTATCGTGCTCTTCCCTGATCCAGATACACCTACCACAGCAACAGTTTGTCCTCCATTGACTCTAAGGCTGAAATTACTCAAAACCATCGTCTCAGGGCGTGTAGGATAGCAAAAATCAACATTCCTGAATTCAATGCTACCATAGACATTGGGGGGTTTTAGCCCACTTGCATCATCTGGATCAATCTTGGGTGCACGATCAATAATTTCAAATACCGACGTCAGAGATTTTCGACGCTTGAGAATATATGGCGCAAGGCCAAATGGCTCCACCAGTGCAAAAGTCGCAAAAGAGAAGACAATGTACTCTTTAAGTGCTGTTACCAGACTAAGGTGCCCATTCTTAACAGCTACGGCTGTATACCACAGCAGAAGTGCATTGCAGGCGAAAAGAAGGAACTGAGATAAGCCAAAGGCAAAACCAATACCCATTCCATGAACCAAGCTTTTCCAAAGAATATTCCCAAGCTGCAGTCTGTAAAGTTCCATTATTTTGTTACCAGCACAAAATGCCACAACAGTATAGATATTCCTGACTGCATCCTCAAGAACCAAAGAAGCCTTCCTGTGCATCTCCTGAATTCCCCTTGAAAAGCCAGAAAGCCACATTTTCTGAGGTAAGGGAAAAAAAAAATCCAGGCATGAGCTCCACATGATTTTCATTTTTCAACAAGCTCACTGTAAAACTTTTCATGTCAAGATCTGTGCATTCTCATTGGACAACTATATGAAGAAAAACAATTGTGGATTCAAATGTATACTTGACTCACATGCAAAACAAAAGAAGCAAGGCCACTATAAGCTATTCAAAACAGTGATAACAACTTTCTCAAGTACCTTTACATAGACTAAAAGTGAGACTCTTTATATCTTTGATCATAATGATGGTATGCTGGTTTATTAGCAGAATAATTATTTTCCATAAATGAATACATGGATACAGGCAACCTGTAATTGGAATCTTAAAGCTTGTCTATTATTATCTCAAATAAGTCAGAAAATACCAAGTTCAAAATTGTAAACACAATGCATGTTCACTCTGCAAATTTGCATCTGATTGAGAGCTTATCAGGTAGTATTGCATTACTTATTTTTGTTTTAATCTGAATTATCATATTATAGCTAATTCGAGATTAATAGTTTATCAACACCAAGAGGACAATAGTTATGCCACAGCTTTACCAAATCAAGCCTATGACTCTAGAAAGTCTGGACATGGTTGAGATGGGAATGATGTTGCCTCACTTGAAACAATGCCAATGCCAGGTAGCATTGAACAACATCAATGAAAGTTAACAGTTGGACAGAGTTCAAAACTTCAACTGTTTCCAAGACATAGCTAAAAGAACGTTGTAAATCTTAGTAGCATGTAATAAGCGTTCAGTATAAGATGCATCTATATAGGAAAATGTAAGATTAGTATAAACTTACGGCATTACCAGCTTGAAGAAATGTTGAAAATAGATTAGAACTAACCTGCGCAACTGCAGAAATTACAAGGATGGGCAAAGTTGCCAGGGCAACCAGAGCAACACGCCATTCTAGCAACATGCCAAGAAGAAGTGCCACAAAAATGGCTGCTGTATCCTGAATGAATATAGAAAGCCTGTTGCTGAAAGCAGCACGAACAAAAGTAGCATCATTTGCGAGTCGCATTGATAATATGTCTGCACTGTTTTCTTCTTCATCAAACCACCCTACTTCATTGCGCAAAATTGCTGGAATACAGTAAACAGAAAATGTAAGTTCCCTAAGAAATGTGAATTCTGATTGCAGTGGATATGTTAGATGTCTACTGCCGAATCATCCGTACTATAGAAGCGTAGTGTCATGGACACACAATCACAAAATAGACATTATTTTAAATATGGATGTGATAAACAATCAAGAGTATGTTATAATGGTGGTATTGAACCAAATAGCGCAATGGAACTTTCCATGGCACATTTCAGAAGAGGCATACCTGAAAACATCATCCTTCTAACACGTTCAGTCATCTTCTCTCCCATTATACCAAAATAGAAGTGCTGTAAGAAGTTAGCTAGCACGGTTATTATACCCATGCCAACGATGAATGAGCAGTACTTATTGACTTCATCATGCACATCACGTACACCAATTCTATAGTATGCCACCACTATTAAAGATATTGTATAAGCAAGAAGAGGATTAAATGAACCAAAGCAAGCAGCACCAGCACTCCCTAATAGAGCATAAAAATACTCAGCAAGACTAAGTTCTACAAGCCTCCAAAACGATGGAGCTTTTGTTTGCTGCTTCTTTGACTCCTCAGCATGAAAATTGTCAAACATATCAAGAGGACGACTGAAAGTTTTTGAGTGCGAGCGCTCATTCTTTGGATCAGAAGTCAATAGTGGTGATATTGGTGATTCTGGATCTGAAGTATTTGAAGATTGTCGGTGTAGTGGGACATCAATTTTGGGAAGATCGGGCAATTTCATTTCAAAACTGTCCTGCCTTTTGATGGATGGAGCTCTCTCAGAAGCAACTGTAGGTAACCTAGTTTCTGCCATTTGTTCGGAAGGAGGGCTTTGAATATTTGGTGATTCGTGTGAGTTATGATTTGCATCTGAATTACGGAATGCAAGAAAACCGTGTGTTTTCTGAAGTGACGGCGACTTTGACATATTAGGAGATGATGACTCTTGGAAGCTGTGACTTGCTGAAGAATCCCTTTCAATTTGGAAGGAGCTAGGCTCTTTGTAGTTTCTTATCGGAGTCCTGAAACATTTTAGGTGGGAATGAGTCCTTCAAATCAACCATCAAAATTTAGGACACTTATAAGCTATGAAGAATAAACGTTATTTGATTGATGGGCAAATAAATAGCTAAGAGATTAAAAGTAGGGATATATACTGAACAATAAGAAAGAGCATAATATGATATGAGGCTATCTAAAGAAAATAAATTGTGAATCCTGAATGCACGAAAGGAAACTATTAAAACTGTGAAGTCAGAACAATTCACTCAAGCTGGAATACGATAGAGGCAGATAGTACTGGTTGTCCAGATTTCTTTTCTAATACATGTATCTTGGGACCTCAAAATTCAAATAAAAATAAAACATTTGCTAGCACCAAAGGAAATCAGGAAAATTCTCCAGCATTAATGCAGAACAAAAAAGTACATGGTAATTAGATAAGATGGGTGCACTAACCGCTTTGGAAGTTTTGCTGCTTCTTCACACCTAAGTAGTTCTGCATAAAGGCCATCCAGATTTAACAACTCATCATGTGTTCCCATCTCAACAAGCTGACCTTCCTCCATTACAGCTATATAATCAGCATTCCTGATAAGACTGAGGCGTCTAGCTATGATGATGGTAGACCTACCAAGCATCAGGATATCTAGTGCTTCCTGAACAGCTTTCTCAGCCTCAAAATCAAGAGCACCAGTAACCTCATCCAGTAAAAGAATTGATGGATTTGAAAGCACAGCACGAGCAATGGAGAGCTTTATCTTTTGTTCTTCTGTCAGTGAAAGGCCAGCCCGACCAACCTATGTCATATTTAGGTTCACTAAATAAGCACGTTCATTGGTGATTCTGGATCTGAAGTATTTGAAGATTGTCGGTGTAGTGGGACATCAATTTTGGGAAGATCGGGCAATTTCATTTCAAAACTGTCCTGCCTTTTGATGGATGGAGCTCTCTCAGAAGCAACTGTAGGTAACCTAGTTTCTGCCATTTGTTCGGAAGGAGGGCTTTGAATATTTGGTGATTCGTGTGAGTTATGATTTGCATCTGAATTACGGAATGCAAGAAAACCGTGTGTTTTCTGAAGTGACGGCGACTTTGACATATTAGGAGATGATGACTCTTGGAAGCTGTGACTTGCTGAAGAATCCCTTTCAATTTGGAAGGAGCTAGGCTCTTTGTAGTTTCTTATCGGAGTCCTGAAACATTTTAGGTGGGAATGAGTCCTTCAAATCAACCATCAAAATTTAGGACACTTATAAGCTATGAAGAATAAACGTTATTTGATTGATGGGCAAATAAATAGCTAAGAGATTAAAAGTAGGGATATATACTGAACAATAAGAAAGAGCATAATATGATATGAGGCTATCTAAAGAAAATAAATTGTGAATCCTGAATGCACGAAAGGAAACTATTAAAACTGTGAAGTCAGAACAATTCACTCAAGCTGGAATACGATAGAGGCAGATAGTACTGGTTGTCCAGATTTCTTTTCTAATACATGTATCTTGGGACCTCAAAATTCAAATAAAAATAAAACATTTGCTAGCACCAAAGGAAATCAGGAAAATTCTCCAGCATTAATGCAGAACAAAAAAGTACATGGTAATTAGATAAGATGGGTGCACTAACCGCTTTGGAAGTTTTGCTGCTTCTTCACACCTAAGTAGTTCTGCATAAAGGCCATCCAGATTTAACAACTCATCATGTGTTCCCATCTCAACAAGCTGACCTTCCTCCATTACAGCTATATAATCAGCATTCCTGATAAGACTGAGGCGTCTAGCTATGATGATGGTAGACCTACCAAGCATCAGGATATCTAGTGCTTCCTGAACAGCTTTCTCAGCCTCAAAATCAAGAGCACCAGTAACCTCATCCAGTAAAAGAATTGATGGATTTGAAAGCACAGCACGAGCAATGGAGAGCTTTATCTTTTGTTCTTCTGTCAGTGAAAGGCCAGCCCGACCAACCTATGTCATATTTAGGTTCACTAAATAAGCACGTTCACCAGTAAAAGAGAATAAGAAGTTTCAGAGTTTCAATATATGTTAGAATAAAGCATGAACAGCACCTGAGTATCATATCCTTTTTCAAGTGAACTGATGAAAGTATGTGCATGAGCTGTCTTTGCTGCCTCCTCAATCTGGTCAGTTGTGGCAGATCTTCCATATGCAATATTTTCCCTGATGCTCAAGCTCAATAAAGCCGGTTCCTGGGTCACAAGTCCTATCTGGCTTCTTAACCACTCTAACTTCAGGTTCTTTATATTCTCTCCATCCAAAAGCACTTCACCTGCAACATATAACAAAGATGATTCAAATTCATAATTGAGTAAACAGAAAATAGCAAAGAATGGCTTGTAAGCATAATACCTAAAGTTGGATCATAGAAACGTTCCATGAGAGGAATAATGCTGCTTTTCCCTGAACCATTTCTGCCAACAAGAGCGACAGTCTTTCTAGCAGGTACAGTAAGGTAGAAGCCACTTAAAATGGGGATTTCTGGGCGGGATAGATAACTGAAGTAGACATTGCGGAACTCAATGTTGCCTTGCACTGAAGGTAAGGTACGACCATCCTGGTTTACAACAGAGGTTGAACGGCTAATCATTTCATAGAGCCTGTATGCAGCTATACGTCCTTGTTCAAAAGAATAGAAGTTTGTTGCTGCTTGATTAAGTCCCCTACAAACAATTGGGAACCATGAGTGTGCTGATCAATATAAAACTATAAGTAAGGCAATCTCTTAAAATTGGATGCTTACAGGCCACTCAGGATAATAGAAAACAGGGCTACTACAACTTCACCACCATTAGCTTTTCCATGAGATATAAGGAACCTCCCAACCCAAAGTTGTAAGGCACAAGAACATATGGCAAGGCCATATGTAAATCCAAGACCAAGACCTTGCACCAGACTTATCAGGATTCCATAGCGCAGTGTTGCTTGAAGTGAAGTAGCATAAGAATATTTTGCGAGGGTCTCATTTGTGAATGAGTACAAAGTCCTAATGTATAAGATTGCCTGCAATAATGAGAATGATTCAAATGGATGCATACCTTCATTAGCAATTAATAATAATGCTACATGCAGTTGCGAAAGGAAAGTGTGTTTTGTATTTTAGCAAGAGGTATATTCCTAGCTAAATCCACCATTCCGCACATCACTAGAGGCCTACCAATTTCAAGACCATAAATTTATTATCCTTTTAGACGATGATGTTGTACTCATCTTTTTAGAAATAGTCGTTTGTAGCGAGAAAGTAGGACAAACCAAGGTTATTCACGGATGAGATGTGGGCAGTCATTACAGGATAAAAGAAAGTCAAAGAATTTGAATACCTGTTCGGCAACGCTTGCTGCTTCACCATACGCATCCTGAATGTTTTCTGCAAGCCTGTGGAGAAAAATATTTGATATTCCTCCTGCAGCAACAATGAACGGACCAGTAGCCAATGTCAAAAGAGCTATTTGCCAACAGTTGACCAAACCGATGATAAGACCACCAAAAAAGGTAGCCATGTTGTGAATGTAGTTCCCAACCTAAAAGAACAAAGCCATAATGGGAGAATAACCCTTGTCAGTCAGATAAGCATGCGATTTGTTGTGAATAATGATGAAGGCTCATAATTACTCACTTTCTCACTCAGCGCAGACTGGATGAGTAAGACATCACTCAGCACTTGACTGACAATATCACCATTGTTCCCATAGGTATCAAAGAAACTCATGTCTTGATTTAACAACACTTGTACATACTTTGATCTTATCACTGCTGTCTGCCTTTCCCCAGTAAGAATCCAGCATGAAACCTCTATAGATATAACAGACAGTGAATTTGTTAGAATAAAAGAAAACAGAGAGTGCATAAAAAGTTGATGTAGCCTCATCTTACCTATCCATCCCGCAAAGAAAACGCCAATGGCAATATATAGGAAGTGTAAAGCATGCTGCGGGTAAAACACTTAGTTACTAACTTCCAAAACACAAAGATATATAATTCTGAGAAAAAATGATTATACAGAGATAGAAGGACAAGCAAATGCTGATATTCACATAAAAGTGAGTGTAACCAATTAGATAGATGGACAAGAGATGCATAAATGAGTGTAGAAATGCACAGATATTAGTGTGGAGGTTAGAAAATTGTGAAGGTTTAGAAAACCAGCAAGCTGCCAAAGTAATTTTACTAGTAAATGAATTTGCAAAGGTTCATCGCGTGAGAGCGAATTGTTTCATTCAGTGTGTTGGAGCGAAAGGTTGGTTCCAGCTGAACACGCATAAATGCATAGGTCATAGAAAAGCTAGCGAAAGCGGCACATTCAGACATGGAGTGATATAAGCTTCAACCATACGCCTATAAACACCGGTAGCAATACCATATCGTAAAAGGTCAGCAGCTTATCTAAATCAACATCAGAGAGAGGCAGAAATAAATAATGACAGCTTACCAAACAAGCCTAAGAATAAATCTGCAGTCTAATACTAACTAGGTATGAAATTGGAGATAACTAATGCAAAGCTGGCAGAAGAATTGTAATTGTAACAAAAAAAATGCCAAGGAAATTTGCATGATTACTGCGCCAAGTAAGAAGGAATGTTGATTTGCGGGGTGGGGCGGGGCGGGGCGGGGCGTATACCATATTGTTGGTAAGTCGCAATGAGCAGAATCCATGTTGAAGTGGAGTGGCATGTAGTATATGAGGGAGATCTGGTAGTAGTACGTGGAGTATGAGAAAAGGGAAGGAAGGAAGGAAGCTTACCTGGTTGATGTGGTGGAAAAGGTCGTGGTTGTGGCGGCCATGAAGCGAGTGGATGGCGGTGCCGAAGAGGTGGAGGTAGACGACGAGGGCCACCCCGTGGGCGGCGGCGGCAAGGGCGCCGGCGGACATGAGCGCCCAGTCGAGGCGGTCGGCGCAGGCGAAGAGGCGCTTGAAGGGGACGGCGTGGCGGGGGGGGCGGGTCGGGCTCGTCGTCCCCATCGTCGAGGGCGGCGGCGGCGTCATCCTCCGGAGGCGGCGCGGCGTCCCCGGCGAGGTCAGCGGCGTAGGGAGAGGGGGATTCGGGCGGCTCGGAGGCCTCGGAGACGGGAGTGAGAGGCTGGACGTGCGGCGGGGACCAGCCGAAGAGGCCCCGCGAAACCATGAGCAGCGGCTAGTACTCGTCGGCGGCGGAGGCAGATTTGAATGGCATCCACACTACCTTAGTAGCTAGCTAGTCTAGTCAAACAAGGTAGTCCAGTCTAGAAGAAGACCCAAGAAGAAGAAGAAGAAGAATGCTTCATGGGTGGGCGGCGGGCGGCGGGCGGCGAGGTGAATCGGTCAGTGGCGGCGGACCTCGATCGCCGGCCGACCCGGATCGGAGCCCAACACCAAGACCAAGAGGGGAATACCACTAGCCTACTACTGCTACTGCTACTGCTGTTGCTTTCCTCTTTAGGTTTAGGTTTACATACAGGTTGGCTCTTTTTACCGCTCAACACCTCCATCTTCTGCTGTTTTGCGTTCTCGGGTTCCTGCTACTCTACTCTTTGCCTCTTTACTCCTCCTCTTTACTCTCTTAAAATATAATAAAAGTCATAAATAGCTCAAATAATATTGGACAACCATGTAAACTTCTAAGCACAAGCCCAACTAACTAATCTAAAGATTCTCACAACTTCATGTTTTCCATGCTCTAACCAATTTAGAACAAGGAAACTACTAATTTTTTATAGCCCACTTAAGGCTAGAAGGCGGTAGAGGATCCCGACGACGACGGCTGCTCTATAGGTGGCGCAGGCCTAGGAATTCAGCGAAGCGGAAGTGAATCCAGTCTGGTCGGCTAGTTTTGAATGGACAACAACGGATGAGGGGTGGGCTAATCGGCAGCGTGTGGCTTCAGCTCATCTGAAGAGGATGGAGATAGCACCATCGGAGGTTCGCCTCAACGGCTCAGTAGGGTGGCAGCGACTAGACGACCTCCACTTGTCAAATCTGGTCATTTCAGCAAAGGATATCAAGAAGCATAGGTGTATCAAGGCTGGAGGTTTTTCTTTTTTAGGGTTATATGTTCTCCTTGTTGAGATGTGAGACTCCGTGGATAATTTGGTTATGTATATCCTTCTTAGATATTGAGACCAGATTAATGAAAAATCATTATTTAAAAAGAATCATCAACTAGAGCCGCAAAACAAGTTCTGTTCAACAGTAGAGGACAAGATACCATAACGATTTTTGCCGATGTACCACTACAATGAAATTTAGGAGCACACGAAGTAGTATTGATTTCAGGACTATGGGAATTATTTCAGAGTTTAGATTAAGTGCTGAATTCATAGCTTAGATTCAGGAATTCCACAAAAGTTAAGATTTGAATTAATGATTTCGAAAGAAAAATCAGAACACTAAATTCAGAGCTATAGCAGTGTGCATTTCCCCTGTTCAACAACAATGAAAGCAGCATGCATGCATGATTAACAGCTCATCTCCCTCTACAGTTCATCTCCTAGATGTAGGAGACAAGAAAACACAATAAACAGGTTATTTTGTGCAATCATCGTGCGTCCGTCTATTATGATCTACTATCCCACGCACACTCGCCGCCTTTGTTTGTTAGCGCGGGTAGCTGGGATATATGGCGCAATCTACCATTCATGCAGCCAATTTGTTAGATTCATATATATCGTGCGTCGCTCAGAATAACAACTACTCCACTCCACTCCACTGTAATACAAACAAAATCTGATAAAACCAATTCATTCATGCATGGCAGATCAAATCGAACGGTTGTTGACTTTAAAACATAAGTTTTAAAAAAATAAAGAGGACATATGCATGATAGGACTATCAAATTCCATTCCATCTCGAGCTTATTGTTATTATCAAATAAAAGAGGTAGGTGATGCTAACAACCAAAGAACCGAATTAAATCTAACGACTGACATGATCTAAAGAAAAAGGAAGGAAGCTGAATCTGCTGCTAAGTGGGCAGGTGCTGGAGATGGGAGGATGGATATCGCCCATCAAATCATCGAATTGGGGGCGAAGAAGATCTCGGAGTCGAGCCTCTTGGAGCGGAAGAGGTTCTCCATCTCCGGGGTGGTGTTGAAGGAGGCCTGGAGCACGGCGGGGGAGATGGCCTTCCAGACGGAGGTCCTCCCCGCGAGGTGGGAGAAGATGGGATTGGGAGTGGTGATGATGGAGAACCACTCCATGCCGGTGTCGTCGGCGATCTTGGAGACGACGAAGAACCTGGGGACGATGAAGAGGCAACCACCCTCGGCGCGGGTCTCCAGCACGCGCGTCCCGTCGATGCCCACCACCTGCACGCGCCCGCTGCCGCGCACGATGTACGTCACCTGGTACGCCGAGTCGCACGAGAACCCCGGCGAGCACATGGAGTGGCCGTCGATCCTCACCAGATCGGCGCCCAGCCCCACCTCCTTCACCAGCGGCAGGTTCTGCGTGTTGAGCACCACCACGCGGCCCCCGTTCTTGATGTCCACGTCCAGCGGCGCCTCCAAGCAGTTGAGCACCATGCCCTCCCTGTCCTTGTCGCAACCCTCGGGCATCCTGAAGCCATCCTTGAGCTTCACGATGCCGGCGCCGAGCTGGGTGGAGACTAGGGAGGTAGCGGCGTCCTGCGGGAGGTCCCAGGCGCGAGCGACGAACTCGGTGGAGAAGCCGGTGAAGATGCCGGTGGAGCCGGTGAGCTGCATGTTGGTGAAGCGGCCGGCGGTGTGGCCCTTGGATGTGTCCCCGAGGAAGAGGACGACGAGTTCGGTGGTGGCGGCGTGGAGGTTGTGCCACCAGGTGACAACGCCGAATGGAAGGGCGAGCGCGTCGCCCTCCTTAATGGGTAGGATCTTCTCGGAGGGGGTCTCGGGGAGGAGGACGGCACAGGTGCCCTTACCCTGGAGTACGTATGCCACTTTAGCCGAGTCAGAGTAGAAGGGGAGGGCGAGGCCTCCGGCGGCAAGCGAGAGTTTGGCGGCGCCGATGGAGGCGGCGCGGAGCATAGGCAGCTCGGAGGGGCACCAATCAAAGTACGAGCCGCCTTCGCCGCCGTAGGACTTGGCGGGACGCTTGGGACTCAGGTCCATGACCATAGCCTCAGCCGACGCCGCCGAATCGGATGAAGTGCGCTGCACCATGATCGATCGTTGGTTAATTGCTAGGAAGTGATCGTGGATTGGATGAACTGAATGAAGAAGGTGAAGTGATTAACTGGGAGACTGATCATTGTAGCTATTTATAGATGCTCCAGTCCAGGTGGGGTGGGAGCGGGAGTGACATGCAGCAAGTTCAGTTGGTTTGGTTGCATTCAAAGATCATTATCGTCAGGATAAGGAAGCGGATCGTTAGTTACAGCCCTGCGATCCTTCGATCCGTTCCCGGTTGGATCGGATCACTCTTATCTTCCGAGACGTCCGTTCCGTTCCGTTCGTGTATTGACTCGTACTACTCTCTTTGCTTCCAACGACCTGAGGAGTGAGTGAGGCCTGGCCGGCCCAGATCGATTACCTGCCGCCCGCGCCAGCACGACCAGCCCATACACCAAACCTTGCCCACTTCCACTCCATCAACCCAATCCTCCCTCCATCTCATAGATATATCATATGTCATATTTAATCCTAGATTCACCTTCTATTTTTTTTTTTACATATGGAGTATATTACTATCTTCGTCCCAAAATATAAATATTTTTAGCTATGAATCTAGAAAAAAATATCACTAAAATTCAAAAAAAAAGAGTAAAAATTTAAATAAATAAATACCACATACCAACAAGAATACATAGCAGTCTATAAATATCCAAGACTAATTAAAATCTGAACTAAGTAATAAAATAAATTCGAAATAAGAAATTTGGAATAAATTCATAATAAAATTTATTAAAAAATATTAAAAATACAAAGTGTGTAATTGCTATTGATATATGGGACTAAACGAAAAGCACCGATGTTCACTTTGGATAACTAGAAATTACCAGATTAGTTGAAGAAAAAAAACTACATAAATGAAAAATAAATAAATGAAATGTTCCATAAGAATTAGACAAGAGGCACATATGTGTTCTATTTTGATTATCAAAACAACAAAAATCTAACATTAAAAATTTAAAAAGGTGCACATCAGACTTTAGAAAAAAATAATATGCAAATTAGTTTTACTAGAGCCGCGAGAAGGCAAGCTGCTCAAGTGACAAATATTAGGAGCCGTGGGAGGGCTCCTATAGCTCCTCGCCGTCCTCTCATCCGCTGCCGCGGAACACCACGACGCCCTCCTCGCCGGCCCCCTCTTGTTGTTTGTTGCGTTCCTTGCCAATAGCCGTCGTCGTGAATCCCCGTTGGGAGCAAAGGGAATGAGATAGAGAGGAGAGGATGGGTGAGGTGAAGAAAGTGTGACTCATCGACATGTGCCTTCCACTATAGTTTTAATTTGTTTACCTCACGTATGGACCCACATATTTTATTTTAAATTTTATTTTTTAAACTATTGCTTATAATGTCACATCAACATTGCGTGGGACAAGAATTAAGTCAAACCATTCACGCAGGCACCGCCATCTAAACCGTCTTGGGTTCTTATTTCGTTCAGGGACAATCAGGGACCTTAAGTGAACTTATTCTAATACTCTTACACCGGACGGGCTCACTGAATTAACTTTGGCCCAGAAATGCCATCTCTCCCTTATGCCTTTCTTTGTAAGGCCCACTGCCGTATCTTCCATTATTTTTTTTTCTTTTCTTTCCCATTTCCATACTTAGTATTCTAGATTGTCATTGAAGCCTTTCCCCCAAAAACAAAAAGAGAGAAAGAAATGATCCAAAAAAAGGGAAAAAAAGAAAGAACATAAAGGGATTGATCATTGGAGTAGAGTGCTCCGTAGTCCATGGGCTGCCTGGCAGCATCAGATTCTATTATAGTCGTGGATGAGAAGCTTCTCACCATTGCCCATAGATTGCAAACCTTTTTCTCTCAGTGTGAACAAGATATGATATGAACAAAAACCTAACAGGATACTAGTAATATGGATTGATCAGAATCATATCGAAATCAATAATTTAACATGAATGAAAAGACAAAAAAAAAACCTGAGCTAGCTTGAACGCCGAATTTGCTGCTGGTGTACCGTACAGAACTCAACATTCCAAATGAAAAAAAGCAGCTAACAGCAGGGGCTGTTCATAAATACCTCAACATTCCAGCAGCCATTTGCATATATATCAGAAAAGCAAGCACGATGTATATATGCAGATAGAGCATACTACGATTAGTTAAAAAGTGAAAAGGAGGTAGAGTATATATTTGTCCCAAAAAAAGCGAAAAAGAGGAGACTGCCAAATTATTTTCGATTATTCCTGGGGACCTGCTCTAAGGTGTAGAAATTAACGAGAATCGGAGCTTCACCAGAAGCCGCCGATGGTGCATAGCATGTGATTTTTTTTTCTTTTCTTTTGCGGCCGGGGGTTTGGGGGCTACTGTCTACACTAGTCCACTCGTCAACTGCATTAGCTTAGCTTTTGATTAATTATAGCTTAATCAGTGCGTATATTAATTCTAGCTTAATTAGCTAGACGTCTCCTGGCGTTGCCATTTGCCTTTCTTTTTTCTTCCTTTCTTTCAGGGGTTAGGCTCGAGGTGAAGAAATTCAGGGAGCAATTACTAGCTAGTAGTAGTACTATAATGGAGTATGCACCTATGCAGTGGGTACCTATATATGCTTACATTCTTATTTTTGTTAAAATTTTGTGATTCATTCTTTTTTCTCTTGACCAACAAGAAGCAACCATCATCAGCCTTTTTATGCTAAAAGGAGCGACTGACAGATTAACTACTTGGTCCATTCAGATGCAGTAGTAGGAGGAGCGTCTCCATGTTGAGCATGCACTTGAGATGGGAGAGCACGTAGTAAGACTGGGAGTAATTAAAGATGAACAAGTAAGTATAGGTGACAGGAACGGAGCACCGACTGAAGAGCTTACCGACCGATTGATTGCTCAGTTCAGTGCAGACAATCATCATTCGATCATGATGAACCAATTAATGACTCACCAAATTAAGTAAGAAAGATAAACCCAAAGTCGTCAATTTGTAGGGTCCCTAAAGAAAAGAGCAGGAGTAATAAGTAACAATGTCAACAAAGCAAATTGCTCAGTTGATCCGTGCCTTTTTTTATTATTATTTATATATATACTTAAACCACTGACTCATACTAATTCGTAAACAAGTAATCCTGCACTGCATGAGTTTCAAACTGATGGGCCGAAAGGTAAGGTGCAGATGCCTTATTCATTTCCGCGGAGGAAGAAAGAGTGGTTCCCCTTGAGTTGATTCAACCCTTACTAATCCAATTTCTACATTTCGACGGCGACGTACCTGCAGTCTAATCAGTAAACTGTAGTAGTGAGCAAATTGTACTAGAATTAATAATCCGCTTGCATCATTGCCTAGTTGCCTCTTGTCTCTCTCATCTCTCATCTTCTAGTTGTGGTACACAGTCTATCAATCTGCATTTGACTAGCTTGCAGCTAGCACTTGGTCTATGTCTCTCTGATTATTTCTTTTACTAATTGTTTGCTAATTAATGAATGTATGGCGTCCTGATTAGTTGTAGTAATTAGCAGAGAAAAAAATAAAATAAGTGTGGTAGAGCAGCATGTATGTACGTCCTGTTGCGCATGTGAAGGAATCTGTATACTTATGTATTTATGCAGTGTGGATGCCATCTCTTATACTGTATTCATGAAACAGACAATAAGACAAAACTAAAAGACCCGATGTTGATCTCGATCTGTACGTAAAATTATTGCATAGTATATGGAGTACAGTATATAGGTAAGTACAGTACAAGATGATGTTTATATAGGAGTAAAACACTAGCGCAGTATACTGTGGTAGTTAAAATTAAAACGAATAAGAAATGGACAGCACAGTGGGGGCAGGGGCAGAGAAGCAAAGCAAAGGTTCGGTTGGTGGGGGGGCCTATGCTGAAGTCGCTGCTGCTGGGGTGGGGAGTTTAAAAGAAGCAGCAGCAATCAAATCAGCAAGCAAGAAGAGGCACGCGCGCGCGATGCGAGAGCAAAGAAAAATCAGCAGCAAACTACAGTACTGTAATTAACAAGCAGAGGAGGCAGTAGGCATGGCGTCTGTGGTGTTGAAGGATCTGAACAAGCGGCTGCTGGGCCTCTCCTGCTCCTCCGCCGCCTCCACCTCCATCGTCCTCTCCGGCCACTCGCCGCCGCACCTCCGAGACCCAGCTCGCACCAGCAACAGCAGCAAGAAGAAGAAGGCGAAGGCGAACAAGAGCAAGCAGCAGCAGCAGCTGGTTAGCCCTGCAAGCTCGTCCAGGTTCCTTCTCAACTCCTCCCGGATGCAACCCAGCGCGGATGAGTTGCCGGCGCCCTTCGTCATCCCGGTTGCTGTCGCGGCTGCGGCGGAGGAGAATGAGAATGAGATCGTAGCTGCTGCAGTGGAAGGAGGAGGAGGAGAAGAGGAAAAGAGAGAGTCATCGTCGCCGGTGGAGGTGGTGGTCCTGCGGGTGTCCCTGCACTGCAAGGGATGCGCGGGGAAGGTGAAGAAGCACATCTCCAAGATGGAGGGCGTCACCTCCTTGGACATCGACATCGCCACCAAGAAGGTCACCGTCGTCGGCCACGTCACGCCGCTGTCCGTGCTCACTGCCGTCTCCAAGATCAAGCCCGCACAGTTCTGGCCCATCTCCTCCTCCTCATCGCCCATGCCTCCACGCGCCTCCGCTTCCTTCTGATTTCTCATCCACCCTGCTCTACCTACTGCTTGCTTCACCCTTAATTTTAGATTATTATGTGCACTAGTATATATCTGTAAGTACTACTGTATACGGAAATTTATAAAAGCCATTTTTTTTAATGAAATGTGAGGGGTATCAATTCACAGATTAAACAAATGAACTACGAGAAAGTTATCGATGCATCTTAATAGCTAGTGAGAGAAATATCATCGATACAACTTACCTCGTAAATGCTCTCAAACTATACTTCAACAATTTTCATTTTAAATATAAAAAACTTACTATTAGCACTAATTACGCCTAACACAACTGAACCATGGTTGGAGACCTATGATTTTGAATAGGATGAAACGAGTGTAGGTAAAAAGTACAGTCTGACGATATTTTAGATGATGTGGAACAGTAGTACTGTAGTACAATACAAATTAATATGACGTTGAATTAGTGTGAACCGAACAAATTCCTACTTAGTAGCTACTAGCATATCTTAACTTGAAACGAAAAGAAAGGGGAATTCTTCTTCTGTCCGCCCGGCTTAGGTAGGTGAGTGGAGAAGAAAAAGAAAAGATAAGTTCAAGTTGGAACTTATCCTGGTGCTAGCTTGTACAACGTATCAATTTTTCTCACGATCTCTATTAGTATTAATTAATTGAAGTAATCAGCGGGTGGATGGATGGATGAGCGCGTAGTACGTGTCTGTTCCTGCTAGCCACTTTCAGATTCTCTGCTTTGGCTAGATACGATGCTTCCTAGATACAGTACTTACAGAGATTACTACTCCTTCCATGGCTCGCATGCATCCCCAGAGTAATCAGCGCTTTTTTTTTTTTTTTGCCTTCTGGCTATCAATTACAGTACATTTGTGTTTAAAAGACAGGCTAATCCCATACAGTCACAAGTCTTCTGTTCAGTAAAAAAAAAGGGTACAGTGACTGTGCTTTTATAGAAATAAAAAAAAGATAAAATAGGAAAAGAGAAGCGACCGCATAGCGCAGTGGATTAGCGCGTCTGACTTCGGATCAGAAGGTCGTGGGTTCGACTCCCACTGTGGTCGTTTTCTTTTTAAATTTTTGGGCCTTTTTTTTTTTGGTTTTGGTGGGGGGCCTCTTTTGTTGGGGCCCAAGAAGGGCCTTGTTGAGCTTAGCTAACGCAAAGGTCAATCCAGTCTCTGCTCGATGCGATTCCGCCTCGCACCCCGCCGCTGCGCCGCCGCCGCCGCCTCCGCCTCCAAGGTATTTCTATATGCTTCATAATATATGGAGTACCTTCAGCTGCTACTCCCTACTAGTACTAATAATAATGTTTTGGAATTCAAAGGGGGGCGACTGCTCTGCATTCCTGCGTTGGCTGCGCAGCAAGTCTGGAACCCACATTTCTTCTGTATTATCTCTCGGAACCTCCTCTGCCTTTGGAAGGTCATTCTCATTCTCATTCTCTCCCTTAATTTGTTCTCTTAATTTCTACTACATAATAATCTGTTACTAGCTGCTAGCTTTTTTTGTCCATTCAGGTCATTATTTGCATCGGAGCCCATTCAAGAGGGGGACTGTATAATGCAAGTTCCTTACCATGTTGTATGTTCCTATAATAACAATACTTCCTTCCCCCTCATCAGCTCTGCTACAACCAATCTCATCCTTTCTACCACATATATATTGTCTCTATGTATGTGCAGCAGCTTACCCTTGATAAACTTCCTCAAAAGTTTAACACCTTACTTGACCATGCTGTTGGAGATACATCTAAGCTTGCTGCGCTCCTCATCATGGAGCAACACTTGGGAAATGTACCTCCTTCTCTCTACTCTCTACTATTTCCCCTCCCCTCCCCTCCTCACATATCATTCTCAAGAAAGAGGCTTCCTTTTATGATGTAGGAATCAGGATGGGCGCCGTATATTAAATCTCTTCCCACCAAGGATCAGATGCATAACATGGTATTTCAATATGCTTAACTTGGGGCCTGATTGTTTTACCTTTTCTGTTCTCAAATCTGCATATCCCAGTTTTTGAGTTTTATATGCATTTCCAACAGAGATTTGATGCACCAAAATCTCTACTTTGCTCCAGGTGCTCTGGGATCTAAATGAGCTCCATGCGGTCCAAAACAGCTCAATTTATGATGAAGCCATTGAACACAAGGAACAAGCTAAAAAGGAATTTTTGGCACTGAAGCCAGTTTGTACCCTCCTTTTCTCTATCTATGCACGCAATATGCACATCCAATCTATCCTTCCTTTTCCACCAATCTCATTTTTATCCTTTTCATATGCAAGGCTCTTGACCATTTCCCACATTTGTTTGGAGAAGTTAAATTGGGGGATTTCATGCATGCTTCTGCATTGGGTATGTAGTAACATTTCCTCGCTGAATTCGTGTTTGATGTTGCTTAATGCATGCAAGTTGAGTACATCGGTCACGCCATGCAACATTGCTATCATATGGCTCCCATGCACTGCAGAGGGTTGTAAATAAATATAATCAAACCAGGAATAGGGAATACATAATTCACATCAGGTTTTATAGCCACATGCATATACACTTAAATGGATGATGGCATATGATGCAATCATTTACAAAGACACTAAAGATTCTGATAGAGGAGGGGTTGATGTAGAATGTGCCACCGCTTCAACTCCTCATTTAAGGAGGAAAATATAAATTAGTAATTAATCAATATATTAAACTAGTTTTGGCATTTCAACATGTTGGAACCAGGCTGGCAACATTCTTACTGTTTTGAAACTATACATGTTTATTTCCACATGTCAGACATTGAATCCCTCTGATTGTTGGTTAAACCAAATTAGTAAGAAGGGCACTTCCACCTGGACCTTCTTGCAATGTACAGTGGTATTTCATTTGAGTTTTAAATGACCAAAAGGAGCATAATAGGAGAGACTGTAAACTTGGGGCATTTTTTACATGGCACATGCAGTTTCATCTCGAGCTTGGCGGACTCCTAGAGGTGTATCGTTGGTACAGTTTCTCTCATTTGTTTCCTATCATCTTTTTTTCAGATTAAATGGATCGCATGCATAATGCCCTAACATTTTCGTGATACTGAAAGCGTCATTTAGATTCCATTTGCAGATTTCCTCAACCATGATGGTGTTTTTGGTTCTGTTTTGATATATGATGAGCAGAAAGATGTTTGTGAGGTAACCATCTGTAGTTCCACATCTATCTGTGTACTTTTGTGCCTATGTTGTATGGTTACGAAGATCTTTTACATAATTTCTTATCCACCTAGAGATACCAAAGTAGCATTCTTTGCTCTTATTTCTTACAACTTGCAGATCATTGCTGACAGGAATTATGCTGTTGGTGAACAGGTGATTCTTGCTACTAGTTATTATGCTTTATTCTATACACTTAAATAACCTGATAAACTGTGCGTAGCCAAATCCATGAGCTGCATCTTTATCCTTATCACAAAAATGTTTCTGGGAATGGAGGCAACCGTGCTTCATTTCTTTTTATGTGTTTCTGCTAGCTCTGAAATCTCAAGTGTTCACTACAATTTTAGGTGATGATAAGGTATGGGAAATACTCAAATGCTACACTGGCACTCAACTTTGGATTTACACTCGCCAGAAACATATATGACCAGGTAAAACAGCAGCCTAGCTCTAAAATTCAAATGTCCTAATTTCCAGGAGTCACGAATGCTTACTATAAATTGAAAGGGCACTTATATTATGTAAAATAAAACAATAAAAAACAAATACCAATTTTTCGCATCTTTGTCACTTTGAAAGATTAGTAATTTTATTATTGAGGACTAGATGTCATTAAAAATATAGTTCTTAAGGTCTAATTAAACTTCCTTTTCCATTGACCAAGAAATATTACATATTAATTGCACATTGATTTTTCAAAAATCGCTGCCCTTTGTATGTATTGTTGCACATGGTGTTCGAGTAACTCCTTATCACTGTTCAGGCACTTATTCGAATAGATATGCCAGTCCAAGATCCACTATACAAGAAGAAGCTTGACGTATGGCAAAAGCATAGGTTCCCAATATTTGAAGATATGTGCAATTTAAGCTCTGCTACTTCTTTTGTCATAAAGTATGTTGTTGGTCAGCTCTTTATGACCAGTTCAATTCACTCTTCAGTTGCTATATTTTATCTGCTCTATTAGTATAGAGATACTGGACATATTTATGCTGTAGACATTTTTTCTCTGACAGCATGCTGAACCTTGAAATTGAGTAGAGGTAGGCTAACTTCATTAACAACATGAAGGTTGGAGGGCCTTGGACCGAGGTCGTCATGAGTTCAACTGTTCGTGTTGAACTATGACCACGGACCCGTTAAAAACAGATTGCAAAGTGATATGCTAAGCTTGAATGAACTTTGAAACACTAGCTTATGTATCTAGAGAAACTTTATCAGTAAATGTATTTCTCTTGTCCATTAATTCAATATTTTCTGGAATGAGACATTTGAAATAGTCAAAAAGTTATCATTCTGTAATAGCTTTGGCATGATATAAGAAAATGGCCTCTGCTTGTATTTTAAATTCAAAGAATGGAAACAGGGAAGTCAAATCCTCTCAGAGCAAAGGCATTGGGATTCCTCTGATTCTGCGCGCATTTCTTCGGGTTTTCTCTGCCATGTCACTTAAAGGTGCTATGCTAGTAGCATATTTTTCTTGTTTTGCATTTAGCCTGACAGCCCCTTTAGGTTAGATACTAAAGAGTTTCTGTTGATGTCCAATGGCATGATTACAACGTCTTTAGAACTCGAAGAGATGGCCATGGAGGCTGCTGAAAGTGATGGTAGGCTTGCCAGATGTCCTTTGAAGAATATGGAGAGAGAAATCCATGCTCACCGCAGGTTGCTCTTGCACTTCGCTGAAATGATTCAGGGCCATTCTGCAGCTATTGAGGTGAGGGCACCAAGAATAACAAGAGTTTTGTCTATTAAAAAAGTAACCAACAATTCCAAATATCCTTTTGCATTTTCCCATTCTGTCAGCACTTATGTTTTATGGCATGTATGAAAACAATGTTGCTATTATTCTTAAGTAGAAACATATTCATACGATTATAAGTGGCTATGTAAAGGAATGCACTTGGCAAATTATACACATGCATTCTTTGACAAAGACGAATACTCCCTCTAATCCAAAATATAAGTCATTTTTAGCTTTCTCAATTCTGCTCCAAATTTAAGTCACGCTAGAATTTCAATGCATTGTTTTCTGTTACATAAATGCTGCTTCTCTCATGAATAAATTGCCCATGTTTTCCAATGCAAAAATAATTTAAGGCCATCAAATTCATTAGTCACTTCTATTACTCTTTGTGCACAACTCCAAAACGACCTATATTTTGGATCGGAGGAAGTAAGACACACACACACACATATCTACAACTCAGGCATGGATGTTCCAATATAGTAAATTAGTAATCATATTTCATGATTATTACAATGTTTGTGAGATTAATTCACCAATTAAAAATTTGAATACATACTATACTAAAAAAATAGGGACACAAATTGAAATTATCATGAAAGACTTGAGTGAAGCAAAACTTCAATTAAACAGTAACATTGAATAATCTAATTTAATTTCTATATTGCAGCAACTTGAAATTGTTGATGGCCCTGCCTCTAGGAGCATGCATCCATTCAGAAAAGAAATGGCCAAAGATCTACTTGTCGGCGAGCTCCGAGTTTTGGAAAGTGCTCATGCATGGGTTGCAAATTATTGTGAAACAATAAAGATTGCACAATAATCTCATCGAGGCAATGCCGCTTTGACAGGAGCAGGAAAGGGAGTTTAACATCAGAGGCACTGTTCCATGCATGGAAGACACTTGTCTCTCTGGCGTATGTCAACTTATTCAAAGAGAAAAAATAAATCCCCTGCCAACATATAGGCTGGTATCTTAAGCCTGTTCGAAATGTACGAATTTTGCAGGAATTTCAGAGGCTTGATATTTTTTTCATTAAATTCATGAATTCTAAATGGCCTTTACCTATTTATCTCATGTGAGAAGATTGATAATTAATCAGATTGCCTTTGGAACAATATGAAATGTCGCTCTTCTTTCTGAAAGAATATAGCAAGTAATTTAGAAGTAGAACCCTATTCCATTCCATCGTGGGGCACAGCTAGGTAGCAGTATTGTGTGCCTGTTGTCTCATTTGATCTGCCATTTCAGCGCAGTTATTATTTTTTCTATCTGCATTTAAGCAATTCTATTATGTACATGTTTGTGCATCTGCTGTGTGTTCTCCTTTCCTTTAACCTCTCACCATCTTAACTATATTTAGCCATTGAATGGACTTGGCTATGAGCCTCTCAATGGCATCTCCTCCCTCCTCCTTTCTTGCTCTTTTCATTTGCCACTTCTCTGTTCTCGTGTGTTAGTTTTCATGCACAGGAAAGACTAATGCTTTGGATTTTGGAGAAGGTGAAGGAGGAAGAGACAGAGGAGGCAGGATGCTGCAGCGGGCGGCGAGCAATGCGTATTCATGGTGGTGGGCGAGCCACATCCGCACCAAGCAGTCCAAATGGCTTGATAGCCACCTCCAAGGTGACCATCCAATATATAATCTTGATCTTTTTTATCATATATTTGATTTCTGTGAGTTATGTATGTACTTATATGGGAGATTTGTTGGTTTGTTCAATCCTAGAAGTTCTTCAATGGGGAGAATAACGAAATTATTCTAAGCCTTCCATCCATGTGATTCTTGATATGAGGCTACAGATATTCTTATTTGGAGTAGCACGAGATCTCACATCTCTAAATTAATACGCATAACCTCTTCACTTTTCTGGGTAAATCTGCACAATCATAATTAGCTTAGGCTTGTTGATCTGAAGATTAAACATGTATTGCTTATGGGAATGGGACTGAGGATCAATTTGGACCAAATCGAATGTGTAAATTCCTGAACCTCCAGAACTGAGGTGAATGCATATGCGTACAATTGATATGATGCAACCTGGTAAAGGGGACAAAGAAACATTATACATCTAGATGGAAAACAATCGCCTTAAAAATATATTAAATTTACTTTAGAATATTGTCATATCAGGAAACTGTTTCTCCTGTTTGGGAGCTTTATTCCTGTGTTTTCAGCAGTTTCTGTTGCAGTTATACTTGCTAGCAAAACAAAATAATGTTGATGCCCGTGACAGAATTAGGGCCTTTTTGAAGCTATGAAACCAATAATGTATGTGAAATCTTATCTGCTGTAAAATCATCATAGAAATATGTGTTTCTGATCCCATGAAATGGTCTTGTGGATATATATGCAGATATGGAACACAGAGTGAAGTGCATGCTCTTACTCCTTGGAGAGGAAGCTGATTCCTTTTCAAAAAGGGCAGAGATGTACTACAAAAGGCGGCCGGAGGTGATCACTCAAGTGGAAGAAGTATACAGGGCGTACAGGGGTCTAGCCGACCGGTACGACATCATTTCAGGGGAACTGCACAAAGCAAACCATACCATCGCGACAGCTTTCCCTGACCAAGTGCAGTATGCAATGCTAGAAGAGGAAGATGACAATATCCCCAAGGCATTTACCCCAGTCGATCCACGTAAAATTCACAAGTCGACTGTTGACGGATTGATGAAGAAGAAGAAAGGAGGAGAGCAGCCTGCAGGGTCGAAGAACAAGAACACGACGTCAGCTCCAATCGACAAGGACAACGCACGGGAGGAGATCAGCAGACTACAGAAAGAGATACTTGTGATGCAGACCGAGAAAGAATTCATCAAAAGCTCGTACGAGAGTGGCATTGCAAAGTACTGGGATCTTGAGAAGCAAATCAATGAAATGCAGGAACAGGTGTGCCATTTCCAAGATAAGTTTGATGAAAGTGCGGTGATTGAGGATGATGAAGCCCGGGCACTGATGACAGCAACAGCCCTTAAATCTTGTGAAGACACCATTGTCAAACTGCAGGAACAGCGGAAGACATCTGCTAGCCAGGCAATGGGTGAGTCAGAAAGGGTCAAGGTTCTACGTGAGAAGCTCAAGGCTGTAATGGAGGGGCATGGGAAATCCTTGCCGGATTGTCCAGATCCTTGTGATAAAAACGTGAGGAAGAATCATGGCTTTGAGATGGAAGAGGTGCAGCATATCAAACTGGGTGAATTTGAGACGCAGACAGTGCTCGAGAAGATCAAGGAACATTTTGAGAGGGACGGCAGCATCTCGGTGGCAGAAATCACAGAACATATAGATGAACTTGTTAACAAGGTGGTTGATTTGGAGCTTATGGTGTCATCGCAGAGCTCACAGATAGACAGGCTGTGTCGAGAGAACAGCGAGTTGGAGAGTTGTCTGCAGAGTCTGGAGGAAGAGAATGCGAGTGACCCAGATGAAGTAAATGAGAAGCTGAAGAAGCTAGAAGAGGAGCTGGTGAGAGTGCAGGCTCTTGAAAGCTGCTTCCACAAAGACGAGAGCACGATCCGCTCGAACTTCAGCGAAGCCATAAGCAGACTGAGTGGTATATCAGAGATGTTGCAGACTTCTGAACACGGTGTAGGAGGCACATTGGCAGTGGCAGATGGGAAGGAGGAGGAGGAGGAGGAGGAGAATGATGCAGGAGGCATGGATGATGTTGCTGAACCCCAGGTCCAGACGGAGGCGGCATCTGATGACGTTGATCCTGCAGGTAAATCAACAGCTGACGTTGATCCTGCGGGTAAATCAACAGCGACGCAGGAGGAGGAGGCCCAGGCGGTGGACGTTGGACAGGAGAAAGCAGGAGGATGTTCGCGGGAGAGAGGGTCGTTGGTACGGCTGCGTCACATCTCCTCCGACGACCTGGGAGGCTGTGACGATGAAGCTCCAGCTGCAGTGGATGACCCCGGGAAGCGTGTTGCGCTGCAGGAGAAAGGACAAGGAGGAGAAGGGGTTGAAGAAGAGAAGAAGGTTATCCTGGTGGCGGAGTACAGGGCGCTCCTTGAGGAAAACAAGGATGCCAAGAGAAGGCTGGCTGAGGTGGAGAAGAAGAACCAGGAGTGCATGCATGAGATCCGGTCGCTGCGTGAGCTGCTCAGCAGTGGCTCATCCGAGGCAGGAGCGGCAGCAGGAGGAGGAGGAGGAGACAGCAGCGGAGGTCGGCGCGGCCATCGGAGGACGCCGAGCTATTCTCTGGGACATCACAGGAAGCAGAGCCTGTCGTCCATCTCGAGGATGATCAGAATGGGGTCGACCATCCATGAAGGCGACGAGAGCGAGAAGGTGAAAGCGGAGGAGCTGCGGCTGCCAGCGGCGGCCACATCGTCGTCGCCTCTGGAGAACAAGTTACGCAAGGACATCGACACGCTGCTGGAGGAGAACCTCGAGTTCTGGATGAAGTTCAGCTCGTCCCTGCAGCGGGTGCAGGAGTTCCAGCGCAAGCACGACGAGCTGATGCAGCAGCTGCAGCCGGCGGCCACCGACGGCAACAGTGACACCAAGCAGAAGCAGAAGCAGGAGCAGCAGCTGAGGGCGCTCAAGACGGAGCTGCAGGTGTGGTCGGAGCAGAACGCGATGCTGCGAGGGGAGCTGCAGTGCAGGTTCGCGGCCCTGTGCGACGTGCAGGAGGAGATCACGGCGGCGCTGGACCAGCAACAAGGAGGAGGAGGAGGAGAGTTCACGTCGTACCAGGCGGCCAAGTTCCAGGGCGAGGTGCTCAACATGCAGCAGGAGAACAACCGGGTTTCCGACGAGCTGCAGGCCGGCCAGGACCACGTCAAGGGCCTCCAGGCCCAGATCGAGAAGAAGCTGCAGCACGGGGGCGTCACCCTGCCTGACGCCGACGGACCTGCAGCCGGAGCCGGAGCCGCAACCCCGCCGCCGCTGCCATTGACGCGCGTCGCGTCCAAGTCCAAGGTGCCCCTGCAGTCCTTCCTGTTCCCGGCCAAGGCCAAGAAGCCATCGCTGCTGGCGCGCGTCACCCCTGTCCTCCAGAAGCAGCAGCCCGATCTCAGGTTCCTTGCCAAGCTGCAACCGAGGTAGCTCCTCTCTTCTCTACTTCCACCTTTGCAATTCCGCCCTTCGATTTGGACTTCTTTCCAACTGTAACCTCGCTCATTCCTTGTAACATCTCAATTTTGGACATGCATAATTGGCCTTGATAGATAACGACTGCAATTAGTTCTACTTCTGAAATGGGCTATACGTGCAATCTGTGTATATGACTCATGTCCGACTCAACTATTGTTTTACTAGCTCCTATAGAGATAAGCTGATCGTAAGGATCAACTTCCCATAACTATTATTTTCCTATCTCCATAGAGATAAGCTGATTGTAAGGATTGATGAATGAAAAATAGTTTGATCAGTATTATAAAAGACAACTAATTGTAAGAATTGATGTATGAAAAGTAGTTGGATCAGTTTTATAAAACACGCATAACTATTGTTTTCCTATCTCCATAGAGATAACCTGATTGTGAGAATTGATGGATTCCTATCTCCATAGAGATAAGCTGATTGTAAGAATTGAGAAGTAGTTGGATCAGTGTTATAAAAGGCGGGAAACGATGGTTGGAGGAAGATGATAGTAAGGATTACTATTGTTTTCCTATCTCAGATAAGCTGATTGTAAAGATTGATGGATGAGAAATAGTTGGATCGGTGTTATAAAAGACACATAACTATTGTTTTCCAAGCTGATTGTAAGGATTGGTGTATGAGACGTAGTTGGATCAGTCTTATAAAAGACGCATAACTATTGTTTTCCTGGTTAGATCAGTGTTATAAAAGACGTTCCTATCTCCATAGAAATAAGCTGATTGTAAGGATCAATGAATGAGAAGTAGTTGGATCAGTGTTATAAAAGACGGGAAACAGTGGTTGGAGAGAAGCTGATCGTAAGGGTTGATGGATGAGACGTGGTTGGATCAGTGTTATAAAAGATGAAAAATGGTGGTGGAATGGAATGAGTACCGTTAAGCGATTAATCAAAATACGGCTACTTAATCGGGATTAAACGGACATTGGGCGTTTCCACTAATGGGCCTGTTCGGCAAGCTGGGACTGCAGCTGCGGCTGCTGTAGCCCCTGTTATCTTGGAGCTTGCCGGACTGTTCCGGTTGGCTGCCGGGGCTGCAGCAGAACAGGCCCAATATCGATATATTTGATAATTTCTTATGGTTATAGACATACTTAAACATATTATATTATCAAAATGAGATAATATGCTTGCATCACCATTTGATTATACTGAAACAAACAGTAACTTTTGTTACTAGCATATATGCCGGAAGGGTTGACCAACTCTTGTGGGTTGCTAACCCATTTAAAACAGGTTCCAATATAACTTAATTGTGACACATAATAGGTCTAATCTAATAATTATAAAAAAAGGTGATTAAGCAAACAAAATGTTCAGATCTTCAAACACCGTTTCGACATGCTGAAACGGAACGGTTTGGCCGGCGTTTCCGTATATACGGCCGTATGGTCGGCCGACTTTTACAACACTGGGTCGGATACTACTAGTACAGCATTATAACACAACAACGTCGTTACATGTCGCTCACTGCTTGCCACCATCCAAAGAATGATGCAGAATGCAACTGAAGCCGGCGGGAGCTGACAAGACCAAAACAAAGGCGTGAGAATAGGCTGTAACTTTTCTGTCAATCTAGTGTGACTCCCTTTTGGTTGTTTGTTTTGGTTGTCAAAACAACATTTTATGCTTTTCAGTAAAGCTGGGCTGTCAAAAGCCTTTCATCTAAAATAAATAAATACAAGAAACATGTACAGAAACACTGCATGTATTTATTGCAATGCTAACTACTGGTACAAGATTTGAGTTAGTTTGTTCGTTAGGTCCTGATTCTTAACGCCCGCTTCACAAGACCTTGCCGTTGCCGTAGGAGTAACAGTAAAGTATCCATCAAACTTGAAACCCACAATGTTCTACAGTTTCAGTCCAGAGTGAATGGCAACCACACCACCCACCAGATTTTCGTATTCTACCCTCTCAAATCCGGCTTCTTGGATCATCTGAGCAAACTTTTCCTGGAAAAGCACAAGTTTGATCACCAGATATGCAAAAGATACATCTCAGCTGTCTCCGTAAAACTTTCCTACATTTCTGCTTAATGCCTCTTTCCGTGGGCACATAAAGAAATATGTATGAACCTTTTTTAAGTTACTGGTTTCTAGTTGCCTATACTGGAGTGGATAGCATACAGTAGAAAGCCTTTTAGAACCAAAATTCTAAGCAACAAATGTACATTCATGTTTTGTCAATAGTTAATCCTAACATGGCAGCTCAGAAGTAGGCAAGGATAATAAAGAACCAGAATTACCTGATTTGGAAACCGGCGGATACTCTCAACCAAGTATTGGTATGACTGGCGATCACCGGCCACTAGTTCTCCCACAGCCGGAATCACAGAAAATGAATAAACATCATAACTGAAGAAAAGGCCAAAAGAATCAACAACTTGTCAATAGATCAATGGAAAGGTAACTGGCAACTATATACACATAATAGATATGCTATTTCTGTTGATTTAAAACTTTAACTGCCTCAAGAATGACTCCTTGTTAAATACTACTAGTAACTATGCATATTTTACAGAAACTGTCCTGCTGAAAATATTCTGATCTAATGGTCTCACAAATGTTGGTCACAGCTTTGTTCACGTGTACAGGTTCACTCTCCGTTAGTAACAGAACTATGCCAAAAACTTTGGCATCAAATTTCCACAAGAACCAGCAGGAAGAAGCTTCAAATATATTTTCTAACAGAAGGGAAACTTTTCCGGTTGGATTAAGCTGTCCACTGACAAATCACCACAAGTATTACTTTTGTTTTTTACAATCCTCAGAATTGTTAATTTCCGCAAGCATTGGTAGGAAGAAACATCAAATATTCTTTTTCCCCAGAAGAAGGGAATCTTTAAACCATTGAGACATCTCAAGTAATATTTTCATTTTTAGAACCCTCAACGCTTTAATACATAGCTTGGTACAGAACTACGGACGATAGCTTTACAGAAATGATTACCAGTTATGAAAGCTAAAAATGTATTGTTCACAACTGATTTAACTCTGTTATTTTCTCTTTTATTTTACACCATGTGTAAGAAGACACTTGGAAGATACCTTATATGAAACTATCCTACTTGTGTTTCTAAATTAGGTAGAAAAGAAACATATACTTGGCTAAAGAAACTTACATCTCTTTAAAAAGCGGAACATCCACATGACTCAATTCCAAGCATAGGAACCTTCCCCCTCGCTTTAGGACTCTGAAACATGTAAATCCATGTGAAACTAACAGTGTTTGATAGAAGCTGAGATTAGACATTAATAAGAAAAGAAAAGCGCTTTGGAACCATCTAATGATTTGATCCAAACATACTACACATACACAACATTTGAAAATCATGATCAAATATAAATACAGTCAGTTAGTTCAATATTATGGGCCGACCTATAAGCTTCTGATAGAGCTTTTTCAATGTGTGTCACATTTCTGATCCCAAACGCAATAGTATAGCCATCCATAGATCCATCCTCAAAACTCAGAGCTTCAGCATCTCCTTGTATCCAGCTAAGGCAATGGCCTTCTTTGTATCCTGAAATAAAAAGAAAACAAAATCAACCATGGGACAACAGAAGCAGTATGTGAAATAAAGGTGGCATGATGCTAAGAAATTTCATGAATCCAAACCTCTTTCTGAAGCACGTTTCTTTCCAACATTCAGCATATTTGGATTAATGTCACAAACATAGATTTGTGTCTCTTCTTCAATATCAGTAAGAGTACCCTGCATAGCTCTATGGCTCACGCTATTGATTCTCTCGAGCGCACGGAAGGCAACATCCCCTGAAGGCATAGAGAGTCATTGGATGAATTACTTTCCAATTTCAAAACGAGATTAGCAAGCAACTAGATAAATTCTTTTGAGAAGGGAGTAACCGTTTACTTGGACATGCTGAAATATCATTCATGAACAGACTAGTAGTAATTGAAACATTAGATGTAAAATCACCTTATTTTAGGACAGCGCGCATTTTTAGAACAAAGAAAAGTTCCGTAGTTAACACGTCACCTAATTGATGCACATTTGATATAATTTGCAGTATTGCACAGGAAATGGGGATATTAGCACATGGAACACAGCACAGCACATCGACGTTTTAGACATGCCAAAAAAATGCAGAGGAGTTACATAACACAAATACACTAATATCTTTTGACTAGCAAGGCTATGTTCCTTCATTGTTTTTAGTCGGGTGGGTCAGTAAGCTATGCATGGTACATGGCATCTTAGGATGTTAATGCTGAAGGTAAGAAAGGAAGAATACCTGTTCCACCAGCCACATCTAGATGCTTCATCCCAGGAAAAGGATTAAGCTTTGAGATGAGCCTTAAAAAAGAGAGGAGAGGAATGTGGTAAGCCTGACATGATGACATGATAAAAAGGAGGAGGAGGAGATTGGAAGCAAACCTGTCCTTCCACAACCTATGTAGCCCAACGCTCATAAGATCGTTCATGAGATCGTAACTAGAGGCGACGCTGCTAAAGACGTTACCGACCAATTTGCTTTTATCCTCTTCAGCTACTTGCTTGTATCCTGATGAACCAACCAAGAGGAAGGAGTTTGGACAAGAAGAAGAAGAAGAGTTGTGTGGTAGGGTAGGGTTTAGGAGAAGGGTACCGAAGCTGGTGGCGTGGGAGTGGAGGAAGGCCGTGTGGATGCTGGTGGGCGGAGAGAGGAGGCGGCGGCGGCTGGACGACGCCAGCCTACCGGCCGCCGATCGTAGAGCCATGGTGCTCCAAACTTACTTCCTTACGATCAAGGCGGAGGCGGAGGCGGCGGCGCCTGGTGCAGCCGTGCCGGTGAGTCAGGGATGCCGGCGGCGGCGGCGGCGTCGTCGTCAGATTGAGAGATTGGGATCGGTGGCCGAATGGGGACCGACGACACTAGCGCAGCCTAGGGTTGTGTGGGCTATTATTGGGCCAGATAATATTGGGCCACTGCGACGTGCAAGGACAAGTGCGGGTGATGTCCAAAGGAGGCACCAGCGCCCGCCAGCTCTAGCAAGACCACCACCGCCTCAATTACCGATGTCGAGAGAGATGAACTAGATTGGGCCACTAACATGTGGGTCCCACGTCGTCATGTCAGTTAAAACCGTTTCCAATACTGCCTTTGAACCCCAGTTTTTCAACATTAGCGATGCGTTACTACAACGATTTTCAAACTCGACGACAAGATGGGGATCTCAAGTGAACTTCTTCATATGTTGATTGATGTTTAAGACGCATAATTTTCTTTCCATTTTTTTTTGGTGAGTTTAGTAATTCCTTCCACTAAATTACCAATGCAGTATAAGTAAAAGGCAAATCCTATGTTCGTTGCTGACAAATCCTGATACATCAAATACCACGTATTTATATTAGCATGCGTCCAATGTATTTTGTTATCATCAATGGACTTGTTTAACTTGTGTGAAAACCACCTCATTATAAGGTGTATTTTCAATTTCACAGTCTTCAGGGTAATCTTGAGTATTAACTTCTCATCATAAAATATGTTCTTAATGATAGTTATAAAACCAATACTAGTCCATGTACATTGTACTCTTTTTCGGATGAAAGGCTTGTTTGGTAACTCGATGAAAGGGGATTGGAAATTTACATAAAGGAATTGATGATAGGAGTAAGATGGGAATTTGATTTTTAATCCCAATATCTTGTTTGGTACAGGTGATGGAAATTGATAGGGAGTTTAGATTTGCTTAAACAAAGTAAAGGAGGAATTCCCTCCCAATTACCTGCCCCTACCCAGGTATTGAAAAGGAGGGAGTTCCTTCCTCAATTCCCCATCCCCATCCCACCAAAATTCACATGTCCTCCAACCAAACAAAACACTTAATAGCCTCATCATTCTAAACTCCCAATCTCTCCTAAAAACTCACTCCAACTAAACGGGCGAAGAAGGTTACTAACTTTTGCACCGTAATATGCATGGACTAACTAGTTGTTGGTCAAAATCTTCAAATTTCGACCTTTTGAAATCAAAATGATCCTATGAAAATGGGCAGAGCAAGTAACTAACAAATTCTATAAATTGGATATTTTGCTCACATCGCTGCAACTCTTTACATAGTGACAAACTGATGGATGACGATCACTAATTTGCTCTCAAAATCCAAAGACTTGCCAAAGGAACGCTTTACAAATAGGGCAGTTCAATACGATGCTGCAATCAAAATTGTGATTCTCACTTGCATGTGTTCTCTGTTATATAAATATGTACTACCGCAGAACGAAAATACTGAATGAACGAGATGGAATGGATCTTTCTTCTGCCGCGGTGAAGATGGACATATATTCAAAGTCCAAAGCTGAAAGCAAACAAGTCCGGCTCTCATTGCACAGGGCTACCTCCAGCTTCAAACTCTCCAAAGCCCTCTCTAGCACATAGTACAACGGAGACTTGAGAGGCGGAGGGAGATGCTGCAAAATGAAAGGAAGGATATGAGATATAATCATCTCAAGCCATGTTTCAAAAAAAAAAATTGCTTGAGTTTCATCCACTGAAAGATTAAGCAATGGTACCTGAAGTTATGCAGCTCCCAGGTTTCGCCAACCGCATAGGAGTAATATGATCAATATTTGCATTCCTGAGCTCATGCAAAGGTACAAGTCTATCCGTACATATTATAGAATTCAAAATTAATATGCTCCACCCTTTAACCAGCCAAGATACCATGGATTATTCACTCAGAAAACCTCTATGATCTTCAGCATTTCTGTGTAAGCGTTGAAGCACCATCACCACCCCTCAGTGAAAGTAATGGGCCACCATAGAATCTCTTGCCAACTAGAGCAGAGTCCAGGAATAGTACTACAACAGTAATATCATCGTGAAAGTGTCTCCTGACCCCGCGATCAATCTTTTTCAAGTCTGAGTACCTCATTTCTCTTTTTTTTGCTGCCTCTCGCAGAGCCGCTTTTATTAGTCTTCTTGCAATACCCTACAGTTTTTTGGGGAGCAAAAGTTAGCAACAAGATGTTAGCATCAGAACATTCAGAGCACGCAGCGATTATAAAGAAAAGGGGATCACGGTTGCAAAATATGAACATGAGACATGTGAAGATCTACCTGAGCAAGGCAAATTCACTTTGCCCGAGATACTATACTCGATTCTACAAAGATACAACAAAAATCAAAAGACACAACAATAAAGCAAACCCTGGATAAATATAAGTCAATGAATTAATTCAGAAAACAGAGTGAACTCAGGGGAAAGCGCACAGTTAATCTGGTTTGAAACAAGAACTTAAGGAACTGATCAGCGAATGGAACTTATAAATTCAAAAGATATTAATTCCATTAGAGCTAAATATATGGCTTGAAGCATCTGAAGCAACATCATGTTATGTGTGACCCAGCACAGATGTTGTTGAATATCCCTAGGATGTTTGCTGTTCTAACAAATAAACTCAGCACATGTCTGACATAACAATTAATGTTGATTCTTCTTAAATTTCAACGATGAAGACATGACTGACATGGAAACTAATTCAGAACTCCACGAAAAAAAATTATTGTCAGAGAAAGTTAGGATATCATCTTACATTTCGTGGCGAACAGTTAACTATATCCACAGCCTCCTGATTGGTCAGGTGCTCCCATAGCCCATCTGAGGCAAATATCACAAATTGGTCTTCTGTACACAGTTTATGTACTTCTATGGATGGTTCTGGAGAAAGAATTGGTTTGTGGAAGGGTTCTGAAAGCCGGAATCTCGCCAAAAGAGGCTCTCGGTTAAATTCAGTACTTTTTAGGTAGGCATCGCCTAACGTTCTGGAAACCTGAGCACATCACAAATTGGCAAGGCAAAAGGTATGAGTACTTACGCTATTATATGGTAAAGGTGAGCAATATTGTGAAACGTCACAAATTGTGCACCCACTCAGTTAATAAACCAGAGTGCGGTGCACATGGAATAATATTTTGAGGCACAATCTGTCATACAGAAGTGATCAAAGTGAAACAAATACTACCTGAATAAGGCCTTTGACACGCCAAACGTTGTGCTTTAGGACCACGATTCGTGGATCGTCTGGGTGAAACTGTCTTAATTCCTCCCTTACAGACTCAATGCTTGCGTTATGCTCGGCTGACAGCTGAACCGCCTTAATAACACCCCTTTCAAGTCTCCCTAGAACAGCACGGGAATCACCAGTATTTGCTACATAAAGAACTCCTTCATTGATGATGCCAACCAAACAGCAGGAACCAACGGAGGCAAGCTGCGGTTTGATGAGCCATTGCTTCCTTACAAGATTGAGAAACCCTTCCTCCGTGGCAGCATAGGATTTGCGAATGACATCAACTGAAACAGTTTGCTGTTCCGTAGCAAATTCTGCAGGGAAGCAACATACATACTCTTTAGATTGTAGTAGTAGTAGTAGTAGTAGTATTGAGAGAAATAGAGGAATGAACATACTCTTTAGATTGGGGAAGAAATGTTGTGCGATGAAATGAGCAGTCTCCGGGCCACCATGGCCATCGTAGATGCCGACAAAAGTGGTGGAGGAGGAGTGGGAGAGAAGAAGAGGGGCAGCTTCGACCTGGCTGGCATCCTCGAGAAGGTTGTTTGCCTGCACGAGGGCCATGGAGAAGTCCCCGCAAGCATGCCTCCCGGTGTCCTTGTACCAGAGCAATCCATCCCTGGTGCCGCCGACGGCGAGCTGGTGGTCGGGCTTGAAGCAGGGGCGCACAATCCGCATGACCGTCTGCCCAACCATGTTGCACTTGCACCAGGAAACCTAGGTAGTAAGAAAGATCCAAAGAGGAGAGGCTTGACGAAGAAGATGGAGGAGGTTATCCTCTATTCCTATCGATCAAGATTGCAAGAAGCAGGAGCTTGGTGGTCAAGGGTCCGGCCCCAAGAAAGAAAAGAAAAGAAGAAGAAATTAAGAGGCGGTGCATGAGAAGGAAGAGAATCTTGCGGCGTGAAATCGGGGTTGATTGCTTTGGCTTTGGCTTTGGCTTGGCCCCAAATAAAAGGAGGAATTGAAGGGTAGTAACAACAAGAAAAAAAAAACCACACGAAAACGAAAGAGAAGAATCCCAAATCAAATCCAAATCAAATCGGGCGGAATTCCTCCGCCTGCAGGCTGCTGCTATGCTATTCCTCTCCCTCCCTCCCTCCTATCCTAATTCATACTCATAATACTGCTGTGCTGGAGTAGAGGAGAAGAGAGAAGCGGAGTGCCGTGGCCAGATCGACGACGAATCGCGTGGGATTGATTCCGCCGTGAGATTTCTCCAACTTCTTTCTTTAGGATTAGGATTAGGATTGGAAGAGAGGGGGAAGGAGGAAGGAGTATCTACAAGAGGATCCCATGTGACCTGCAACTGCAAGAAGAAGAAGAAGAAGGAGAAGGGAGGGGAGGTCGTTTGATTATTAGTATGGATTAATTAGCAACAGCAACTACTACTTGTACTTTATTACTCCTATCCCCTAGTCTTAAGAGTGTTAGCACTAGTGTACTCCAGTTAGAAAGAAAGAAAGAAAGAAATGATGAATCGATGACGGCGACGGGGGCAGCCCATGGTGCTTTGGTTTGGTCTCTGTCCCCTCATCCCCTCCCCGTCCCCTCCCACAGATTTTCCGTTCCATGCTATTTTTCTGAATTTTCTTTTTCCACGACTTAAACAACATCTTCGTACTCCAATATTAAGTGTTGATTTTTCTCAACTATCTGACGACTAGTATTATCTTACCCGTATCACGCACTTGCTAAGTTGAGTTACAAAACCAGAACAATTGCAGAGGGTTAAAAAAACGAAGTAGTATAACAAAATATAATAAATACTTTTTTAACCGTTGGATTACTTTGAGATTCGTGCATATATCCCAACCTTAATTCCTTTCATCTTTTTTTCTTTTTCCCTCGGTGTCGCATTCTTAAACGACGCTTGATGCCTCTCACCGTCGCCACCGCATAGCGTGTTATCACCCGGTCTTGTCGGCTAGGCAGAAGACGTCCACGGCACAGAGAGGCATCCCCTTTCCTGGGCTGGCCTCCTCCCTCCTCCCTCCTCCAATCCAACAATAGTGAGGTGCCCCTATTCAAATGGCTCCCCGTCGCCAGATCAGCCACCACCACCGCTCAGTGCCTCTTAATATGTTGCTCTCTTTTGCTCCCGCCACCAACACCAACATACCACTACCTATCGATCCCGTGGCTTCGGTGTGGCGCCGCCGTCACCTCCCATGGCTATCCCTCTAAGCCCGATAACATCCTCCTCTTTTGCCTTCCTCCTCCAACCCCCATCCAGGACCCTAATTCGTAGGTACCTCCCATGGTTATCCCTCTAAGCCCGATGACATCTTCCTCTTTTGCCTTCCCCCTCTAATCCCCATACAGGACCCTAATTCGTAGGTACTCCGTTGAAGTTTAAGCTTTTATCGGTATCGGAGAAGAAGAGGATGTCAGAGTAGGAAAAGAAGCACCTTAGCACATGAATCACGATGCATATCTAATGATCGTTTGTCCAGATTCGTTGTTTTAGGATGGATCATATCCCATTCTAGGTTAAGTTATTTTGGGAGGGAATGAGTAAAATCTAAAGATTTAATGATGGATTTTTGGTCGACAACGGGTCCAAAGATCTATGATTTCCTTGACGATGCACAATGGTGGTGTTTGAATCTCCTGAAGATGAAAATAAAGATTAAGTGTTTCACACAAAACGAGATGGTAATACCGTGTGATTAATTGAGTTGTAATTATTACAAACTTAAAAAAATATTAATATGATATTTTAGAGCAACTTTCATATAGAAAGCTTTCACATGAAACGTACCGTTTAGCAGTTTGAAAAGCGTGCCACGAGTATCCAAAATTTAATCCAACTTTTGTTAGCTTTCTATAAGTAGAAAAGATAGTAGTAACACCTGATCATGTAGAGTAGTACTGGCTCTGGCTTTTATATACGCCAAATGAGAACACAAGTAGTAGTAATGGCTCTGGCTTTTCCCTTTGACCTCTGTGACTTGACCAACGCATCAAAGGAGGAAATACAGGCAGGCACATCATCATCTATACAGTCACAGTAACAGGCGCACAACCAACCGAGAAGCAGCAGTAGCAGCACTAGCACTAGCACAGGCAGGAACAGACAGGATGGATGATTGATCAATAACCAAAGCTCAAGCTCAAGCTCCAGCTTTAGCTCTTTTTTTCTTCTTCTTCTTCTTCTCTTGTTACATTGCAGAGAAACCAAACTTGAATGTTAGGCGGTAAACTACTACTACTAGTACTAGTACAGAGACACAGACAAAGAGTCGCATTACAGACGTCGTTACAGCTTAAGGCAAGAACAACAAGAGCTACTACACCACAAGACAAGATTGATTATTAGCTAGCTTCGGTGACTGCCATAGCGCCGGGGGAGGGGAAAAAAAAGAGAGAGAGGAAGGAATCGCTGCTTCTTCTTCCTGCCATGGCTCCAGAGGTTGATTCGGTTGGAGGTTCAGGCGTAGATGACGCCCGAGGAGAGTGCCATGAGCAGAATGGCGGCCCTCTCCTCCTCGCCAAGGCATTTCCTGCGGCGCATCCGCCGGCGCTGCTTGAGCACAGCAGCGTCCTTGCTGCGGAAGCCCACCGTGTGGAGCTCCATGGTGACATCATCCTCCTCTGCCTTTTCCTTCTTGGCCTTAGTCTTCTTCTGCTGCTCCGCTCCGTCGGTGGCGGTGGCGGCAGAGTCCAGGCCGAGCGCCGCCCGCCGCCTCTTCCGATACCGGATCCCGCATGCGTTGCACAGCGACTGGAAGAAGGGATCATGGATCGGATCTCGGATCAGATCAAAACAACATACGAGTAGACAGAAACCAAAAGAAGAATGGGATATTCACCTTGGGTCCTCCGGGTCCGCCGCGCCATAGCGGAGTCTTGGTAGTGTGGCAGTCAGCGCAAGCCTTAGAGCCGTTGCACTCGTCGGGATCCACCTTGTCCACCGGGGAGGAGGAAGAATCCATATCCATCTGCAGCTGCAGCTAGCCACCGGCGGCCGCGATCTGGGGGCGGATCGATTGATCGGGCGGAGAGCCAAGAGAAATGGATGGATATGGATCGCGAGAGGGGAGGCGGCGGGAAATGGAGAGAGCGATTTGGGGTTTAGGGTTTAGCGGGCGGGGGCGGGAGGGGTTGGCTTTTGTTTAAGAGAAGAAGAGGCGGAAATGGCGGCGTCTCGGGTCAGTGGGAGTGGGAGTGGAGCGGCGGGGACGACAGGGAAGGAAGGAAACCCTAATCCATCCCTCCCCACGCCCGTCCGCGTACCTGTGAATTGACCCATTCGGCCCTTAGCTGGGCCTCCATTTCCTTCTGCCTGCTACGGCCCAATAAAGGCCCATCCACCATTCACTCCGTTCCTTCATTCTAAGCCCAAAACTCTGACTACTGACCGCGCGCATATGTATGTCTTTTTTTTTATATATAATAGTGTACTTAGTTAGTACTAACTTCGCTAGTCATTCAAAAGTCAACAGAGTTATACTGTACATTATTAATTGCATACTCCTCTAGTACAGTAGGAATACTACTACCAGTAGAAAATAAAAGAACATCCACATTTGCTCTTGCGGCCTAGAAATTTTCATATTAGAAATAGCTGAAATTCGGAATTAAAAATAAGGAATATTAGAAGTAGAGGATAGAGTCCATATAGAAATACAATTAGGAAATAGCTGAAATTCGGAATTAAAAATAAGGAATATTAGAAGTAGAGGATAGAGTCCATATAGAAATACAATTAGGAAATAGCTGAAATTCGGAATTAAAAATAAGGAATATTAGAAGTAGAGTATAGAGTCTATATAGAAATACAATTAGAAAATAGCTTAAATTTGGAATTAAAAATAAGGATTCTCAGAAATAGAATATAGAGTCCATATAGAAATAAAATTAGTAGAAAAAGAAGCCTTCATGTTCGCTCTCATGACCTAGAAATTCTTGCATTAATCGGAGAAAAAGAAAAGACAGAGTCCATATAGAAATACAATTTAGAAATAACTGAAATTCAGAATTAAAAAATAAATAATATTAGAAGAAGGGTATCGAGTCCATATAGAAATACAATTAAGAAATAATAGAAATTCAGAATTAAAAAATAAAAATATATTAGAATAAGAGTATTGTCATGGTTATGGATACCACATACCCACTAAGCTTGGCAGGACCCACCATAGACAAGTCTTATACGTAATCATATCTCATATATAGAAAGAGTTCCGGATAATGAAGGACGAGTAGAGTTCTATATGAAAACGATAAGGATTACTCGTATTGTATCCATATTGGTCTCCCTAGTTCTACTTGAACAGAGAACATCTATGGGTACAAATACAAGACCTTATAGGAGGAGGAGGGACAGACCGATTGACACACAAGTCAGAATAGACACCAACACACGTCGTCAAACATCGACATCAGAGATAAGCCTAGATAGACTTAATATGGTGCTTGCGGAGGCCGACAAGATGGATATAACGCCATATCTGATCTCGATGAGTTCGTACTCGAGGAGAAAGACTACTCTGTTGTCGACTACGTGTTGGTTATCTATGTCGCCAAGTCGACGACAGCTAGATAGGTTATCCCAAATATTGTACTTGTGTGATTCTGATAAATATAGAGCAATATCGGCTACGACCAACAGGAGTAGGGCTATTACATGTCAGATAAGGGGCCCGAACCTGTATAAACCCTTGCATACATCTCTTTTATTTCAATCTCGCATATACCCTGGTACCAACTATCTCCATAACATGCAAATATCGTAGTTGTGACCTCAAAAGTTGACAAATATAGAATCCATATAGGATTTTAGAATGAACTAAAATTTGAAATAGAAATAATAAAATTAAAAGTAGATTTTTAGAGTCCATATAGAAATACTATTTAGAAGTAACTAAAGTTTGAAATTTAAAAATAAGAATATTGAAAGATGAGTTTAGATTCCACATAGAAATACAATTATAAATAATGAAAATTCAGAGCTAGAAATAGATAATATTGGAAGAAGAGCCTAGAATTCATATAGAAATACAATTTACAAATAACAAAAATTTAGAATAAAAAAGAATAAATATTGGAAGACGAGTCTACAGTCCATATAGGAATATAATTTAGAAATAACTAAAATTTGATATTAAAATTAATTAATAACTATCACGTATATAAAACACATTATGAATATTACACATTAGTATTTTGGTAAAGTTAGTACAAAATTTAAAAGTTGTCATTTTAATATATTTAAATAAATAAATTAAGAAAATACATATGCTATTATACGACAGAAAATATAATGATGCTAGTTAATATAATGAAGTAAACATAAAACTAGGAGAAAAGACGAGTTTCTCTATCTGGATGTGCGGGGCGGGTTAAAAATTAATATTTTATTTTTATCCATGGTGTTTATTCTTTCTCATCTCTCTGCATTTCATAGTTAATATAACATGTTTGAAAAAGAATAATATTTGCAATGATAGCTCAATTTAAGAGAATATTTATAGATAGAAATAAATATGATATAGCAAATGTAAGCGTGAAAAACAATACCAGCCTCCTATATATAAAAAAATAATACCAGCCGCGTAATTTAGGCGGACCACTTTACTAGATAGTTAGTAATGATGAAGTAATTAAACAGAAAAAAAGGGAGTAGAGACGATCGAGTATGTCTCTATCTGGGCGTGCGGGGCAGGTTGAGGGAATCGCAGAAGCTGGAGTCGTACATGAGGTTGTCCATGACGAGGTCGTGCGACCGCACCGTCGCCGAGGAGCGCGCACCGGCTGCCCCCGCCCCCGGAGAGAAGAAGCTGGCGGCGGGCCTCTCCGACATGGTGACATCATCCTCCTCTGCCTTTTCCTTCTTGGCCTTAGTCTTCTTCTGCTGCTCCGCTCCGTCGGTGGCGGTGGCGGCAGAGTCCAGGCCGAGCGCCGCCCGCCGCCTCTTCCGATACCGGATCCCGCATGCGTTGCACAGCGACTGGAAGAAGGGATCATGGATCGGATCTCGGATCAGATCAAAACAACATACGAGTAGACAGAAACCAAAAGAAGAATGGGATATTCACCTTGGGTCCTCCGGGTCCGCCGCGCCATAGCGGAGTCTTGGTAGTGTGGCAGTCAGCGCAAGCCTTAGAGCCGTTGCACTCGTCGGGATCCACCTTGTCCACCGGGGAGGAGGAAGAATCCATATCCATCTGCAGCTGCAGCTAGCCACCGGCGGCCGCGATCTGGGGGCGGATCGATTGATCGGGCGGAGAGCCAAGAGAAATGGATGGATATGGATCGCGAGAGGGGAGGCGGCGGGAAATGGAGAGAGCGATTTGGGGTTTAGGGTTTAGCGGGCGGGGGCGGGAGGGGTTGGCTTTTGTTTAAGAGAAGAAGAGGCGGAAATGGCGGCGTCTCGGGTCAGTGGGAGTGGGAGTGGAGCGGCGGGGACGACAGGGAAGGAAGGAAACCCTAATCCATCCCTCCCCACGCCCGTCCGCGTACCTGTGAATTGACCCATTCGGCCCTTAGCTGGGCCTCCATTTCCTTCTGCCTGCTACGGCCCAATAAAGGCCCATCCACCATTCACTCCGTTCCTTCATTCTAAGCCCAAAACTCTGACTACTGACCGCGCGCATATGTATGTCTTTTTTTTTATATATAATAGTGTACTTAGTTAGTACTAACTTCGCTAGTCATTCAAAAGTCAACAGAGTTATACTGTACATTATTAATTGCATACTCCTCTAGTACAGTAGGAATACTACTACCAGTAGAAAATAAAAGAACATCCACATTTGCTCTTGCGGCCTAGAAATTTTCATATTAGTAAAAGAAAAAAATAGAGTTCATATAGAAATACGATTTAGAAATAGCTAAAATTAGGAATTAAAAAATAAAGAATATTGAAAAAGAGACTAGTGTCCATGCCGGTATACAATTTAGAAATAATAGAAATTCGGAATTTAAAAATAGAAAAATTAAAATTTGGTCAGAGTCCATATAGAAATACAATTTAGAAATAACTGAAATTCAGAATTAAAAAATAAATAATATTAGAAGAAGGGTATCGAGTCCATATAGAAATACAATTAAGAAATAATAGAAATTCAGAATTAAAAAATAAGAAATATTAGAATAAGAGTATTGTCATGGTTATAGATACCACATACCCACTAAGCTCGGCAGGACCCACCATAGACAAGTCTTATACGTAATCATATCTCATATATAGAAAGAGTTCCGGATAATGAAGGACGAGTAGAGTTCTATATGAAAACGATAAGGATTACTCGTATTGTATCCATATTGGTCTCCCTAGTTCTACTTGAACAGAGAACATCTATGGGTACAAATACAAGACCTTGGCTGGCCTCCTCCCTCCTCCCTCCTCCAATCCAACAATAGTGAGGTGCCTCTATTCAGATGGCTCCCCATCGCCAGATCAGCCACCACCACCGCTCAGTGCCTCTTAATATGTTGCTCTCTTTTGCTCCCGCCACCAACACCAACATACCACTACCTATCGATCCCGTGGCTTCGGTGTGGCGCCGCCGTCACCTCCCATGGCTATCCCTCTAAGCCCGATAACATCCTCCTCTTTTGCCTTCCTCCTCCAACCCCCATCTAGGACCCTAATTCGTAGGTACCTCCCATGGTTATACCTCTAAGCCCGATGACATCTTTCTCTTTTGCCTTCCCCCTCTAATCCCCATACAGGACCCTAATTCGTAGGTACTCCGTTGAAGTTTAAGCTTTTATCGGTATCGGAGAAGAAGAGGATGTCAGAGTAGGAAAAGAAGCACCTTAGCACATGAATCACGATGCATATCTAATGATCGTTTGTCCAGATTCGTTGTTTTAGGATGGATCACATCCCATTCTAGGTTAAGTTATTTTGGGAGGGAAGGAGTAAAATCTAAAGATTTAATGATGGATTTTTGGTCGACAACGGGTCCAAAGATCTATGATTTCCTTGACGATGCACAATGGTGGTGTTTGAATCTCCTGAAGATGAAAATAAAGATTAAGTGTTTCACACAAAACGAGGTGGTAATACCGTGTGATTAATTGAATTGTAATTATTACAAACTTAAAAAAAATATTAATATGATATTTTAGAGAAACTTTAATATAGAAAATTTTCACATAAAACGTACCGTTTAGCAGTCTGAAAAGCGTGCCACGAGTATCCAAAATTTAATCCAACTTTTGTTGGCTTTCTATAAGTAGAAAAGATAGTAGTAACACCTGATCATGTACGAGTAGTACTGGCTCTGGCTTTTATATACGCCAAATGAGAACACAAGTAGTAGTAATGGCTCTGGCTTTTCCCTTTGACCTCTGTGACTTGACCAACGCATCAAAGGAGGAAATACAGGCAGGCACATCATCTGGCCCTGTTTGGATGCTTTGGGCTATTAAATAGCCCTCTGGAATCTTGCTATTTAGAAGTATTAAACGCAGATTACTGACAAAACCCATTTCATAACCCCTAGGCTATTTTGCGAGACGAATCTAACGATGTATATTAAGCCATGATTTGCTACAGTGATGCTACAGTAATCATCCGCTAATTATGGATTAATATACCTCGTTAGATTCGTCTCGCAAAATAGCCTAGGGGTTATGGAATTGGTTTTGTCAATAATCTATGTTTAATACTCCTAAATAGCAAGATTCCGGAGGGCTATTTAATAGCCCGAAGGATCCAAACAAGGCCAACAGTCACAGTAACAGGCGCACAACCAACCGAGAAGCAGCAGTAGCAGCACTAGCACTAGCACAGGCAGGAACAGACAGGATGGATGATTGATCAATAACCAAAGCTCAAGCTCAAGCTCCAGCTTTAGCTCTTTTTTTCTTCTTCTTCTTCTTCTCTTGTTACATTGCAGAGAAACCAAACTTGAATGTTAGGCGGTAAACTACTACTACTAGTACTAGTACAGAGACACAGACAAAGAGTCGCATTACAGACGTCGTTACAGCTTAAGGCAAGAACAACAAGAGCTACTACACCACAAGACAAGATTGATTATTAGCTAGCTTCGGTGACTGCCATAGCGCCGGGGGAGGGGAAAAAAAAGAGAGAGAGGAAGGAATCGCTGCTTCTTCTTCCTGCCATGGCTCCAGAGGTTGATTCGGTTGGAGGTTCAGGCGTAGATGACGCCCGAGGAGAGTGCCATGAGCAGGATGGCGGCCCTCTCTTCCTCGCCAAGGCATTTCCTGCGGCGCATCCGCCGGCGCTGCTTGAGCACAGCAGCGTCCTTGCTGCGGAAGCCCACCGTGTGGAGCTCCATGGTGACATCATCCTCCTCTGCCTTTTCCTTCTTGGCCTTAGTCTTCTTCTGCTGCTCCGCTCCGTCGGTGGCGGTGGCGGCAGAGTCCAGGCCGAGCGCCGCCCGCCGCCTCTTCCGATACCGGATCCCGCATGCGTTGCACAGCGACTGGAAGAAGGGATCATGGATCGGATCTCGGATCAGATCAAAACAACATACGAGTAGACAGAAACCAAAAGAAGAATGGGATATTCACCTTGGGTCCTCCGGGTCCGCCGCGCCATAGCGGAGTCTTGGTAGTGTGGCAGTCAGCGCAAGCCTTAGAGCCGTTGCACTCGTCGGGATCCACCTTGTCCACCGGGGAGGAGGAAGAATCCATATCCATCTGCAGCTGCAGCTAGCCACCGGCGGCCGCGATCTGGGGGCGGATCGATTGATCGGGCGGAGAGCCAAGAGAAATGGATGGATATGGATCGCGAGAGGGGAGGCGGCGGGAAATGGAGAGAGCGATTTGGGGTTTAGGGTTTAGCGGGCGGGGGCGGGAGGGGTTGGCTTTTGTTTAAGAGAAGAAGAGGCGGAAATGGCGGCGTCTCGGGTCAGTGGGAGTGGGAGTGGAGCGGCGGGGACGACAGGGAAGGAAGGAAACCCTAATCCATCCCTCCCCACGCCCGTCCGCGTACCTGTGAATTGACCCATTCGGCCCTTAGCTGGGCCTCCATTTCCTTCTGCCTGCTACGGCCCAATAAAGGCCCATCCACCATTCACTCCGTTCCTTCATTCTAAGCCCAAAACTCTGACTACTGACCGCGCGCATATGTATGTCTTTTTTTTTATATATAATAGTGTACTTAGTTAGTACTAACTTCGCTAGTCATTCAAAAGTCAACAGAGTTATACTGTACATTATTAATTGCATACTCCTCTAGTACAGTAGGAATACTACTACCAGTAGAAAATAAAAGAACATCCACATTTGCTCTTGCGGCCTAGAAATTTTCATATTAGTAAAAGAAAAAAATAGAGTTCATATAGAAATACGATTTAGAAATAGCTGAAATTAGGAATTAAAAAATAAAGAATATTGAAAAAGAGACTAGTGTCCATGCCGGTATACAATTTAGAAATAATAGAAATTCGGAATTTAAAAATAGAAAAATTAAAATTTGGTCAGAGTCCATATAGAAATACAATTTAGAAATAACTGAAATTCAGAATTAAAAAATAAATAATATTAGAAGAAGGGTATCGAGTCCATATAGAAATACAATTAAGAAATAATAGAAATTCAGAATTAAAAAATAAAATATATTAGAATAAGAGTATTGTCATGGTTATGGATACCACATACCCACTAAGCTTGGCAGGACCCACCATAGACAAGTCTTATACGTAATCATATCTCATATATAGAAAGAGTTCCGGATAATGAAGGACGAGTAGAGTTCTATATGAAAACGATAAGGATTACTCGTATTGTATCCATATTGGTCTCCCTAGTTCTACTTGAACAGAGAACATCTATGGGTACAAATACAAGACCTTATAGGAGGAGGAGGGACAGACCGATCGACACACAAGTCAGAATAGACACCAACACACACCGTCAAACATCGACATCAGAGATAAGCCTAGATAAACTTAATATGGTGCTTGCGGAGGCCGACAAGATGGATATAATGCCATATCTGATCTCGATGAGTTCGTACTCGAGGAGAAAGACTACTCTGTTGTCGACTACGTGTTGGTTATCTATGTCGCCAAGTCGACGACAGCTAGATAGGTTATCCCAAATATTGTACTTGTGTGATTCTGATAAATATAGAGCAATATCGGCTACGACCAACAGGAGTAGGGCTATTACATGTCAGATAAGGGGCCCGAACCTGTATAAACCCTTGCATACATCTCTTTTATTTCAATCTCGCATATACCCTGGTACCAACTATCTCCATAACATGCAAATATCGTAGTTGTGACCTCAAAAGTTGACAAATATAGAATCCATATAGGATTTTAGAATGAACTAAAATTTGAAATAGAAATAATAAAATTAAAAGTAGATTTTTAGAGTCCATATAGAAATACTATTTAGAAGTAACTAAAGTTTGAAATTTAAAAATAAGAATATTGAAAGATGAGTTTAGATTCCACATAGAAATACAATTATAAATAATGAAAATTCAGAGCTAGAAATAGATAATATTGGAAGAAGAGCCTAGAATTCATATAGAAATACAATTTACAAATAACAAAAATTTAGAATAAAAAAGAATAAATATTGGAAGACGAGTCTACAGTCCATATAGGAATATAATTTAGAAATAACTAAAATTCGATATTAAAAATAATTAACAACTATCATGTATATAAAATACAATATGAATATTACACATTGGTAGTTTGGCAAAGTTAGTACAAAAATTTAAAAGTTGTCATTTTAATATATTTAAATAAATAAATTAAGAAAATACATATGCTATTATACGACGAGGAAAATATAATATGCTAGTTAATATAATGAAGTAAACATAAAACTAGGAGAAAAGACGAGTTTCTCTATCTGATGTCGCGGGCGGGTTAAAAATTAATATTTTATTTTTATCCATGGTGTTTATTCTTTCTCATCTCTCTGCATTTCATAGTTAATATAACATGTTTGAAAAAGAATAATATTTGCAATGATAGCTCAATTAAGAGAATATTTGTAGATAGAAATAAATATGATATAGCAAATGTAAGCGTGAAAAACAATACCAGCCTCCTATATATAAAAAAATAATTTCCAGCGCGTAATTTAGGCGGACACTTACTAGATAGTTAGTAATGATGAAGTAATTAAACAGAAAAAAAGGAGTAGAAACGATCGAGTATGTCTCTATCGGGCGTGCGGGGCAGGTTGAGGGAATCGCAGAAGCTGGAGTCGTACATGAGGTTGTCCATGACGAGGTCGTGCGACCGCACCGTCGCCGAGGAGCGCGCACCGGCTGGCCCCCGCCCCGGAGAGAAGAAGCTGGCGGCGGGCCTCTCCGACTCCGAGGACGGCATCTCCAGCGCGATGGCCTCCTGGATGCCTTGACACCTCGGGCATGGACGGGCGCCCCCGGGATCGGCGTCGATGCACCGCACCGCCCGTCTCGGCACCTTCCACACCGAGTGCACGTGCGGTGCGCCCGCGCAGCGACGGGTCCACGATGGCCTCGATGTCGCCGCCTCGTAATGCGACTTGCCCAGGGCCCGAGGCTGGCCATGGCGCCGGGCGTGAGGCAGGATGGGGCGGGCGACCGGAGATGAGCTCCAGCAGGATGATGCCGAAGCTGTAGAGGTCGCTCTTGTGGGTGAGCTGCTGGGAGACGTAGTAGTGCGGGTCCAGTAGCCGAGGGTGCCGCGCACGTGGGTGGTGATGGTATTGGTGGTGGAGTTGTGGCCTTGGCCTTGGAGAGTCCCAGGCGGACACCTTGGCCCTCATGTGGGCGTCCAGGAGGATGTGCTGGTCTTGATGTCCCGGTGGATGATGGCCGGCGTGCAGCCGCAGTGCAGGTACTCGATCCCTGGCCGCGTCCTCCGCCACCTGCACCGCCGGAGCCAGCTCATGCTCATCATCCCGGACTGCAGCTGCTCCTTGAGGCTGCCGTTGTGCATGTACTCGTACACCAGCATGTAGCTGCTGCTGTGGCGCTCCCAGCAGTTAGCCCAGGAACGCCACCAGGTTGCGGTGGTGTATCCTGGACAGAAGCGCCACCTCGTTGGCCAGCTGCTTCTTCCCTTGGATCGACTCGTTGCTGCTCGCCACCTTCACCGCGATCTCCCTCCCGTCTGCCAGCCTCCCGTAGTACACCACACCCGAACCCGCCCGACCCGATCTTCCTCGCGAACTTGCTGGTCTGCCTCCTCCAGCTCCCTCACCTCGAATCCAACGGACCCCGCGCTGCCATAGCCGCCATCATGTTGTCTATTCCTCCTCCTCCTACTGGTGTTGCCTTCTTCTTCTGCTCGCGGACACGACGATGCTCTTGCTCTTGCTCTTGCTGTCCCACCCGCACTAGCACCTTGTAATTGTTTCCTCCCGCTAAACTAACATTATAGGCATAGCACAGGGCAGCTGCAAGCAACAAAGCCTATTCCCACCAGCGCACATATCCCAAATTACCACATTCCGCTCCTCCTCCTCTGCTTCCCCACTCGGAGATGCTTGTTCCCTGAGTACCTGCAAACATACGTACATATGCCGCGCGTATATATTGGAGTAATTAATTTCACCATTCATTTTATTTCATTATTATTATAGGATACATCATATATATATATCACTCACTTGAAAACAAATGCTTCTACTGAGCAGAGCCCTGGAATGACTCCAGACAGCCTGTTGTTCTCTAGGTACCTGCATATATGCAGATTCTCTTATAATTTAATTATCAGCATGCAACAAATTCTCACTTAATTATATGGTACTATTATATATGCTCCTTAGACTAGGATATATAGTAGTACATACAGTATAAAAAGACTCACAACTCGCTGAGCTGGGCAGACCGCTTAGGTATGACGGCACACTGCCCTCCAGTTGATTATTCTCTAAGTGTCTGCAAAAGAAAATTTCAATTCGACATATTGTTAGTTATCATATGGACATAAGTAGTATATACTAGTAGAAAAATTAAGGAAAACAGAAATAAGCCTGGTGCAAGTGGTGAATTGAGTTACTCACATGACTGTCAGGTTTGTACAAGCACTGAGGTCCGGAATGGGCCTGTCAGCATGTTGTTGTCAAGCCGGCTGCAAATCCGTCAGAGAAGAGAGCTCATCGATCAGCTAATTAATGGAATTAAGAGCGAGCGAGCGAGTCGCTTTGTTACGTACATCTCCTGTAAGCATGGGAGCGCCGCTAGCTCCGGTGGAATGGCGCCTGTCAAGTTGTTTCCTGAAAGATTTCTGCACCCGTACCGTACCTTACGTTACTACTCAAGGAATGAAACGCCCGAGATGAAAGAGAGACGACGTACGGTACGTACATGGCGATGACTCTGGATGAGGTGCATGTGAGCCAGGACCAGGTGCGGGAACACACGGGTCGCCGCCCTCCCGCGCCCAGCTGTGCGTGCTGCTGTGTAGCGCGCCGCCAGGGCGTCCATGGCGACGGCGTCGGGCGAGGCAGGGAGTATGGGATATAGCTGTAGATCTCCATGGCATTCAGGATGGCCCCTGGCGGAGTCGTCCGTCTTGCCGGAAGGCGAAGGGAGCACGAAAGGGCAGCGAGATGTTGTCGTAGCCCGGCTGGTACACCCGGTACTTCCCGGCGCGTTCTCTCTCGATGTCCACCGTCGGCTTGCTCACCTCGGCCAGCCCCGGGATGTAGAGCTTGAACCTTCGCGCCGTTCGGCGCCGCGTCGTCCTCGATCTCCGCCAGGTTCGAGCAGGCCCACCGCTGCCGGGAAGCCGTTCAGGTCCAGCCTGTAGGTGAGCGCGCCCAGCGTGCCCACCACCGCGGTCTGCATCACCTTCTGCGGCGGGCGCTCGCCGGAGGCCACGAAGACGGGGTTGCGGTGGCGACGCGGATGGTGCCGGGCCGGCGTCGACGAGGAAGTTTGGCCTGCGCGCCATGTCGGACTCCAGACGCGGTCGTAGGGGTCGTCGGGGTACGCGACGGGGTCGGCGGTGGGGGCGCCGAAGTTGATGCGGGCGGCCAGGGAGAGGAAGAAGGCGGCCTCGAAGAGCGGTGTGGTAGAGGGAGGCGTTGAGAGGGCGGAGCTCGAGGGTGGAGATGAAGGGGTGGCCGGTGTGGCGTTGGCGAGGCAGACGGAGAGCGAGGACCATGAGCCAGCGCCACCATCTCCCTCGTCACCACCTTGGACTCGTCGTAGATGACGATGGTGGACCACCGCGAGGCGCCCACGTAGAGGTCGAACTCCGGGAACACCTGCTTGCCGTCGAAGTTGCCGTACAGGAAGCTCGCACGCACCAGGTACCTCGTCCTGGCCTTCACGCTCACCCTGTAGCAGTACTTGCGCCCGTCCGCTGGGAAATACCGCACCGTCCTGTAAGCCCGCCGCCCCTGCCCCGACATGACGAGATGCTCGCCGTCGTGCCTGCGCCCCCGCCCACGTACGCCTCGTCGCCCGTCCACTCCAGCCCGACCTCGTCGGTGTAGTTGCCGGTGCCCCCGCAGTCGATGCTCTGGAACCCTGCCCACGATTACGTACCATCTCACTCACTGACCACAACTCCATACTCCATAAAATTAAGTATAGACATTATTAATTAGACTCACCAGGTATCTGGGCGACGGAGACGGAGCGAGAACAAGACGACGACGACGACGGCAAGAAGAAGAAGAGCCGCCGCGAGCGCAGGAGGCAGGCAGCAGAGAGGAGCCATCATCTTAATTACTAGAGTAGCTCCTTCTACTAGCCAGACACCAACACGTACCCAAATAGCTAATGCTATAACTTAAGGGCACTGATAGAGAACTTGGCTGGGAATACTACTACTCCAGTGAACAAGTACTGTATCAAGAAGATGAAATGCGAGTGTGACAATGCAAGCTGTGAGCTGCAGGGGAGAGGGAAAGAGATCATGCATCAGGAGAAAGCAAAGCAGGGATGCGAGTGCGATTAAAGCAGAGTGAGATCCCATCCCATCAAGTTCCAAACTAAAATAACCAACCGTAAAGCTAACCCACCTCCAGTAGTACTCCCTCAGTCAAAAAAAAAAAAAAAAAAAAAAAAGCAAGCCCTGGGTTTCCGTGTCCAACTTTGATTGTCCGTCTTATATGAAATTTTTTTATAATTCGTATTTTCATTGTTGTTAGATGATAAAACATGATTAATATTTTATGCGTGACTTATCTTTTTATTTTTTTCATAATTTTTTCAAATAAGACGGACGGTCAAACGTTGGGCACGGAATTAGGGTTTGTCTTTTTTTTGGGACAGAGGGAGTATTTCATTCTCAAGTGTGTGAAGTACTAGTGAATCATTATGTGTTACTGCTCCTCCGGTTGATAGATAGGATCTCTCATTCCCTTCCCTTACTGTCACGCCTGCCTCTGCAGCGTACTCCAGTATGGACTACTACTAGAACGCGCAGTAGCAATAGTAGCATAATACTCGTACTATGGCAAAACTAAAGCCTGCACCGTCAGTGGTGCATCCAAAAAATTGATTCGTTAGTGTCATAACGTGTCTATTGGTATCATAGTGTGCTAATTATATTTAGATCATAGTGTTATAATATACAGACAAACAGTTTTATGGTGTTATAATATATAGATAAACAATTTCGCTATAGGTTTTGTTAGAAGTCATCGGTGTGGCCTGACACATATACAAGATCCGCACGTGCACCGCCCTGGTGGCCGGTATATGTAAATTTAACAAAGAAACAAAAGATGTCCTGCCCTACATTGCATTTGGCCTGGAATAAAGCCACAGCGTCATGCACCATAAAGACAGCTTGCCCAAAAGGAAGCGTGTGTGTGTGTGAGAGAGAGAAGATATCCTACAGTCCATACCGCAAAAGTTGGACTCCAACAAGCCTTGTTGGCCCGCTACCTTTTCATGCATGGTCATTCTTTCTTGCATTCTCATTAGCTTTTACACTGTCGCTCCTATCTCCATGATGCCACAAGTCCATTAATCATCCAAGGAGCTATCTATTAATATGTTTTGAATTCTCATTAATTTTTTTGTCGATCAACTGTTAATGATGAAACAAAAACTTGTTAATGATACAAGAGAATTTAGACGTGTTTTTCTACGACTTGTATATGTCAAATTTAAACTTGCTTAAATCCATATGTCCATAGAGCAATATATCACATATTAATTTATCTCGCTGTATTTTTTAAAAATATCCTCCGCCGCCTGTGCGCCTGCCGTGGGAGTGGTGAGGATTATGGGAGGGAGAGAGAGAGGTGAGAGGTAAGTTTAGGGTGGTTCAATGGTATTTTTTGTAAATATGTTAAAAAAATTAAAAGATAGTGGGTTTTTTTAGAGTGAGTGGAGCTGTGGAGCAGCAAAAACTAGCCCCATCCCCGTAGTTTAATTTTAGGAGTAGCTCAGCTAATTCCATTCTCAAAAACGGAGGACTGGATGTTTAGCACAGCTCCGATTTCGGGTAAGTTGGAGTTGGAAGCTGAAACTATGCTAAATGAGGCCTTAGTTAAACCATATCGATATGTACGAGATAGATAGATAATCTCAGTAGTATGCCTTTTAGTTCAGTTTATTGTAGTGAAGAGCAGGCGCGCTCAAAAAACAGATTTGAAATAGTCTACTCCAGTAGAAGAAAAAAAATAAAAAGAGGTGCGGGGATGCGCAAAAGTTAAGTAGAGACGGTTCCAGATCATCGTTAAGTAAAGCAAAGTAGATAAAGAAAGTAAAAAAGCAAAAGCAAAATAAAGCAGAGCGCTATAGTAGGTTGCAGAGGCGCAAGTAGCTAGGTAGGTCGATGTCGATCGATATATGGAGGCCGGAGCACACAAGAAGAAGAGGGTGGATCAGATGGGAGCTATATGAGTATATTATAGCTAGCTGAATTTGCAAGCACGTACTACATTGTTATTGTTAGAATTGATCGATCGATCGAGAGCATGATGTATAGCCGGCGGGCAGCGGCGGGAGGAGAGCAGCAGCACCTGAGCAACAGGGTGGTGGGATTGGTGAACCTGGTGACGCTTGTGGCGTCCGTCCCCATCATCGGCGCGGGGCTCTGGCTGCAGGCTCACGGCGGGTCATCGCCGTGCGGGTCCGCGCTGCAGGCGCCGCTGCTGGCCATCGGGTTCGTGACCCTCCTCGTCCCGCTGGCTGGCTTCCTAGGCGCCTGCTACCACGTCCCCTCGGCGCTGTGGCTGTACCTCGCCGCCATGCTGCTCCTCGTGCTGGCCCTGCTCGGGATCACCGTCTTCGGGCTGGCCGTCACCGCGGGAGGGGGCGGCACGCAGGTGGCCGGCAGGCCCTACCGTGAGTTCCGCCTCGCCGACTACTCGCCGTGGCTGCAGCGCCACGTGCGGGCGGAGCGGTACTGGAGGCCGGCGCTGGCCTGCGTGCTGGCTGCCAGGGCCTGCGACACCCTCGCCGCCTGGACGCCCCTCGACTACCTCCGCAATGACCTCACGCCCGTGCAGTCCGGTTGCTGCAAGCCGCCCACCTCCTGCACCTACGATGGCGCCGCCCAGCAGCAGCAGCAGCCCGACTGCTACCGGTGGAGCAACGCCCCCGGCGTGCTGTGCTACGGGTGCGACTCGTGCAAGGCCGGCGTGCTGGAGCAGCTGCGTCGCCACTGGCACAACGTCACCATCCTCAACGTCGTCCTCCTCCTGCTTCTCATCCTCTTCTACTCCTGCGCCTGCTGCGCCTTCCGTAACACTGCCACTGCCACATCCTCCAAGACGATCTTCCATCTCCATCCGCGCTGGGAGTACCGCTGGTATATATCTTCAATCATCCATCTCTACTTCTCTAGCTAGCTAGCTTGTAATTAATGTAATTGATCTGGTGCGTACGTGTGCAGGTCAAGGTGGTGGCATGGACGAAGATAGCTAGCTGCACTGGTGAAACCAAATTAAGTTTACCTCCTTTGCCTTCAGCAGGATTCTTACATAATTTAGGCACACGCACCGTACCGCTGCTGTAATTAGTTCTCAACGTTTCTCAGGTTTTTTTTTTACCTAATTAGTTCTCAGTGTCTCAGTTTGTTCATGTGGATATACATTTACTTATTTTGTTGAGAGAAAGACATGCATGCATCCATCTCAATATTCATGCATTTTAGTATATCAATTGCATGCTTATGTCTTCTCAATTCTGTTGTTGTTCCATTCCTCTCTCTAATATTATCTTCTTTTTTTTTTCCTTTTCGTTTTTTTCACATTTTGTTATGGGATGGTATGGTGGTGAAAAAGGTTGAAAAAGAAAAAGGCATGTGGATTCCCTACGCACATGCATGAGCTTTCCGACACACATGCATGTTGTCGGCGTGCCATACGTGTTCACACGGCGATACATACATTTCGCGCAATTTTGGGGCATTTCAACAAATAAGACACCATATATTATTTGGATTTATGATTGAAAGTGTAAATTGAGTCGTTCTTCCGTCTGGGAGAGGCAGGCGGCATGTGGAGCCGACAATGGGAGGTCACCGCTCGGTGTTGACGAAGGTTGCCTTGGAGGATTGGTTGACGATGGCAGCATAGCTAAAAAAATATATCCAAAATCTCAAGTAAGTAGCAAGTGTCTTGGAGGATGACTCGGCAAATGGAAAAGGGTGCTCATTAAACACCACATAGCAGGAGATAATAACTTGATTAGAAATATGATCCAGACACCGATATCATTTATGGTATGTGGGATAGCCAAGAGAAACAAACAAGGTGGAGCAGGGGAGAGAGTTTGTGTGGGACAATAGCCGAGAGGTTTGGATAGCATTTATAGTTGAAGACACGAACATAGTTTAGGATAGGTGGATGCCATTAATCGCAAAGTACGATGTGTGGAACTCTTAGAGTTTTGGTGGGGGTGGCGGTTGATAAAATATACGGTGGTATGAAGGGCCTCAACCCAAGAAGACGAGGGGAGACTTGCCTAGAAGAGTAGGGAGCGCACGATGTTATATATATATTAACCAAACGACCCATGCTCTCAACGTTGTCATTCTGAGGAGAAATTGGGGGTAGGACACGCGCAACGCAACTCCCTCCGTGAGGAAGAAGGTGCGGGAGGTGGTGTTATCGAACTCGTCACCATTTGTCGTACTGCATACCGTGGATAGTTTTAGAAAACCAAGTCTTAACATAAGCAAATATGTTAGATAAAGTGCGAAAAGTGTCAAACTTAAAACGAAGAGGAAACATCCACGGATAGTGAGAGTAGTCTCAGGTATAACCAAGTAGTATTTATATTCGGAATCACTAGGCACAGGAGAAGTCCACAAAACATATATAGTGAATTAAATCAAAATTGGAGGTAACTCTAGACGCGTGATAGAGAGAGATGGCGGCAACATACAGTGCGAGTTAGGGTTTGGAGCGGAAGCGGAAAACATCTAATACCATGAAAGACTAACTGAGTCAACACGATAATTGTTTTAATCACGACCATGAGTACATAGGCACGTACATCCTTATTTACAATCGACCTATAGAAACAAAATTGAGAGAGAATCAAATAAAACCGGTAATAGATAAGATTCTAAAACCATATCTCTAGTCGTGATCTATTCATTTATATACATATTTTTTATGAGGTGTTTGATTCTTTTAGACCGGTATAGGTTGGATTTGAACCAAGATTGAGGAATAATTACATGAAAAATTATTAATATCAAAGTATGTTATTTAGGGGAATATCAAAGCATGTTTTAGTTTGATATATTAGGAAAAGGCGCATTTGATCGAACATAATTACTATTATTAGAGCAGGTACAATAGCAGACTATTAGCCAGCTACAAATATATTTTAATGAGATAAAAGATGAGAGAGAAGAGCAACGGGCTATAGATCTGTAGCCAGCTGCAGCACGGACTCCAAGACGCAATGTGTGTATGACAGGTGGGACCATATACTAATAGTATAGTAAGTAATTATTGTATGAATTAGCTATTAGATTGGCAATAGATGAATTGGAGCTAGTAGTGGGGTATACTATTACCAGCATGTTGTGAGGAAAGGCGTATTTTCGTGAATCCCGTGTTTATTCAGGGGGTAACGCAGAGCACAACAGACGCCACGCGTCATGTGGTGATTGGTCCTGGTTACGTGTCCCGTTTCCATCCCAGTTAACTTGTGTACGCGAATGAATGACTTGAAAATTTGAGTCTAATTTAGCAGGCAGAACTAAGAGAGCACGGCGGCGGCGGCGATGGCGCGGTGGCCGTGGAGGTGGAGGGTGCTGCTGCCGCTGCTTCTCCTTCACTCCTCCCCCGTCTTCGCGCAAGGTACTGCGACCCCCGCCTTCTCTCTCTCTCTCTCTTTCTTGCGCGGCGGCGCTTCCTCTTCGCCCCGCCACCCCCAGCCCCAAATGGCAAATACTGCAAGTGAATCATCCATCATACAGATAAGATGAACGCGAGACTCGTCATCTCATTCCACCACAGCAGTGTTCTGCATCCATCTGCGATACCATTGGATCGTTTCTAACACAAGATATTTGGATCTTAGAGCCAGCCACCCTTGGATCCTAAATTTAACGGGACCACTCCATCCTAAATTTGCTATTTAACATATTGATTTCATGGATCAGCAATGTCCTAAGTTTCTTTTCACTCCAATTAGCACTACGTCTACACAAAATGGATGTTTCCTTTATGCCTCCTGGTAGACTAAGTATCCTTTTTCCCCTCATTTTTTCAGAAGGCCAAGATAATGATCCCTCTACTTTGTTCAAACGAGCCTCAGAAATGATGAACCTTAGGAAATATGATGGATCACTTGGTCTGCTAAATGCTGTCTTGGAGGTTGACCCAAATCACTCAGAAGCTTACAGGCAGCGTGCATCTGTGCTTCGTCACAAGTGCAGGTAAAAAATTTGTGTGCCCGTTACTTTAGTTTATAATCCATTCATATTTGATTCACATATTTTCCTCAGTTCAAAGTTACTTACCAGAAAAATAATTACTTGCCACCGCCAGAAAGCTAAACTCCCATTTTCTCTTGCCCCAAAAATGTCTAAAGACTTGTACCATTAAAGAACCGTTAAGCTAATATGCCTACTTATAACATTGTCAGTTTTACACGTATGTGTCACCTTTCCGTATCCCTTACTTGTTTCAATGTGTTTTTTCTGAAGTCTAGGTACAAGGAAGCGGAGGGTGACTATAGCAAATACCTGGAGCTAAAACCTGGGAGTTCTTCAGTGAAAAAGGAATTATCTCAACTGCTTCAGGCTCAAAATGCATTAGAGTCTGCTTATGGCCAATTTGAGTCTCATGACTTCTCAAAAGTCCTGGATTACATCAACAAAATTGTGCTTGTTTTTTCTCCAGACTGCTTAAAGGTATATTTCAGAGGATAGTAGGAATCATGGACAGCTAAATATTTCATCTAATTTTGTCTCAGTAAGCTGCAGTACTAAAGATTGATTTTTCAGGCGAAGCTTCTCAAGGCTAAAGCATTGCTAGCACTTAAAGACTACTCAACTGTTATCTCAGAAACAGGATTTATTCTGAAGGAAGATGAAGATAACCTGGATGCCTTGTTGCTTCGTGGCCGAGCATATTACTACCTTGCTGATCATGATGTTGCATCCAGGTAAAGCGTATCTGGTATTTTAGGTTTGGACAAGTGCATGCTTGTTTGTGCCTGCACACACAAATGCAGTACTAGATAAATGTGCTAGCTTTAAATATTTGTACAGTGATGACAATATTAATTGTTTAGGCACTACCAGAAAGGCCTTCGTCTAGACCCTGAACATTCAGAACTGAAGAAAGCATATTTTGGGTTGAAAAATCTTCTGAAGAAGACTAAGAGTGTGAGTATGATTTCTTTGTATCAACAAATTAGGGGCTTACTACATCATAGTAATAGGATCAAACGGTGTGCATGCAGGCTGAAGATAATGCTGCCAAGGGTAAGCTACGTGTGTCTGCTGAGGACTACAAGGCAGCCCTAGCAATGGATCCAGATCATACTTCTTACAATGTACATCTTTATCTTGGGCTATGTAAGGTTCTGGTTAAACTCGGAAGAGGCAAGGAGGCTATCAGTAGCTGTACAGAAGCACTCAACATAGATGGAGAACTTGTTGATGCATTAACACAGGTTACATTACTTGCTTGGCATGCACAGAAATACACATTTTTCTAATTTAGAGTGGAAACCAAAGTTCGTATTATTCGATGTTGAAATTTCCGTGAAAAAAAGAAGGGAATTTCAGTCTGATTGCCCTGCCATTAATGTTGAATCTTGGACTCCTTCCGCACACTGATGCCACATTATTGAGCAAGCTGCGAGCATGCAGACATGCAGTCGCATTAGCCTGTCCTGCTAATTCTGTATTTTAAACCACAAGACTTGGGAAATCTGCAACTGCTATTCAGAAACCACAAAAAATGTAATTCAGTATGCACAATTAATGTGTTCTGATTTTGTGAGTGAATAAGTGATGCAAAAAAAAAATAGTAATGTATATTTGTTTGGTAAACTAAGTTATGCACCAGACAATGCAATTGAATTAGTTGTTATAGCCAGATCTCGCTAGTCTCTTACTTCATCTGCTTGTTGTATGTTACCTTCTACTGGTTGCAGAGAGGTGAAGCTAAGCTTCTTACAGAAGACTGGGAAGGAGCGGTTCAGGATCTAAAAGAGGCTGCCCAGAAATCTCCCCAGGCAAGTTTTATGTGGACCTATCTCTTTTTTCCCCTACCCTCCTAGGCAAATGTTAGGGATAAGTGTGCTCATATATCAGCATATCTTCTTTTTTTGTCCTTTGAAAACACACATATTGCTATTTGAGTTCCCATCAAATAATCTGCTTGTGGCTATGCAGTGTGTTGATCCCATTTCCTTTTAGATTTGGGAACACAATATTTTTAGTGTAATTGTGCTGCAATCAAATTATCATGAAACATAGTTCCAAATGGATGAAACATCTAGTTTTAGTCGATTGGATAGACAATATGCGAAAACAATTATTTGTTTTTTACGGTAGTCATCTGATGATACTTTTACTTGCCCGTGATGTATTTCTATTTGCTACCCTTCTGCCAGCAATCTTTGTTATCCGCTTTTTGCAGCGTGGGATCGTAGGTTGCATATGTTTCTCTAGCACCTATGCATGCAATGGATGAGTTGATAGAACTAGATTTGCACATTACTATTGTTAGTACTACTAATAATAAAGTGGGGGCACCGAAGAGGAACTTTATGCCAATGTATTTATGAATAAGCAACAGGATCTCAGGATTTTAAACTAGTGGAAAAGGTGAGGGCGGTCAGAGTTTCGAACATGGGTGAGGCCCGCTTGACGGCTGCCCCTTCCAGCACAGTTCTCAAATAATATTGATAGTTACATAAATTGCTTCTCAGCTATATTACAAATAGGAAGTTAACTTGTTGCTTCCATGTTTCTTTAACATCAGGAATTGAATCCAAAGGTCATGTGCTTTTAATGGAATGCTTTATTAGATTTATCTATCAAACAGACTTGGTCTCTGCCCTTTTTCTGTATTTTTTTTGGTACAAATGTAACAGTGGTTTGCACTGTTCATGCTCAGGACATGGGAATCCGAGAAGCACTAATGAGAGCTGAAAAGCAGCTTAAGTTAAGCAAAAGAAAAGATTGGTATAAGATCCTTGGCATTTCAAAGACGGCATCAGCTGCAGAGATTAAGCGTGCCTACAAGAAGTTGGCACTGCAGTGGCATCCAGATAAAAATGTAGATAAGCGAGAAGAAGCAGAAAACATGTTTCGAGAAATTGCTGCAGCTTATGAGGTATGAATAAACAAAATCGAACCGTACTAAGAATTTAATGTTCTATGAGATGACATTTTCTATTAATATGGTTAATTTAAAATACTCTCATGCATTCCAAGTTTCTAGCCCTGGTGTTGTACTATGAATAAGAACTAGCTGAAGTGCATTTCATCCACAAAATATATCATACTAGACACCGCATGTGTCCGAGACAAAAAGTGTCCCAATAACATAAATTCTGGTCACCCATATTTAGCTATAGGCATGCTTGTTTCGAATCAGATCGACATGCTGCAGATGCCACGCGTGTCTTTTAACAATGCGCAATCGGCAATTCGCAGGTTCTTGGGGACGAAGATAAGCGTGTAAGATACGACCGAGGAGAGGATCTTGATGAGATGAATATGGGAGGAGGAGGTGGTGGTGGTTTCAATCCTTTTGGGGGAGGTGGTCAGCAATACACATTCCATTACGATGGTGGATTCCATGGAGGAGGAGGATTCCCCGGGGGCGGCTTTCCTGGAGGCTTTCAGTTCAACTTTGGATAGGAAGTTACTGTCTGTGGAGTTGGAGTTTGTATGTTTGTTTGTTTGTTTTAGGAATGCTGATAAGCTTAACAACAGTTATTGATTGTAGGCAGTCAAGCCGACCGGCCGATCGATCGAGATGAGTATCGTATACAAATGTTGTTTAAACACCATCAAATTTTCCTCAAGTTGTATCCTTTGGATTTTCTGACGCATGTGATCCAATCGAAATAAACTTAGCCTTACTGTGGAGCTAGCTGTTTCACTTTCACTAGCCAAGGATTTGCGCCGAAACCATAAAAACCGAAGGTCCATTCCATGTATTGTGATCGGAGTCGGCACGTAACAGAAAAACTAACCAAAAAAATAACTTAGATCCTCTGAAGAAACATATGAACCACTCGCTGGATCGTCTAGCCATCAGTCAACCATGAGCATGATGTCTAACAATCTCTATATGAACCACTCGCTGGATCGTCTAGTCATCAATCAACCATGAGTGTGATGTTTAACAATCTCCATGTTAACTGTAACATCTGACTATCTATATATCTACATGTTGTACTGTAACATGTGACTATCTATCTACACCGATCAATCTGATGATCGCTTACTTTCTTTATTTTATATTGTACTAGCAAATATGCCTGTGCGTTGTAACGGGTGAACTTGGTTTTAGGAGTTTGAGGGGACAAATAAAGGGAGCAAAAGCGAACTTATTCCGTGCGGAGCGTACACGCGGCCTATGTGGTGGCCCAATAGTGTGGTCGGCCTGGGAACAATTTAGGGACAACTTGAGGGATCTAAAGTGAACTTATTTTACACAACGTACATGCAACCCAATAGTGTGGGCGGCCCGGGAGTGGTGCCCGGCCCGACGCGGGAGAAGCAGTAGCCGTCCGATCTGATGGACTGTCCCGATTGATCCCGATCTATATAAAAACTTAGCAGTCTAAACCCTAATCCTAAAATCATTTCCCCTCTCCTCCCCTCTCTCTCTCTCTCTCAGCAGCCACTCCCCTCCCCTCCCCCTCACCGGCGACGCCGCTCCATCTCCCCCTCTTCCTCCTGTCTTGCCGGCGTGGCGACAGGGAAGGGACCCTGCCAGTTCCCGTCGGCCACTCCATCTCCCTTCCTCCACAGCGACGGGGAGGGGATCCACCACTCCTACCGGTTCCCCTCGGTCACTCCCTCCCCCTTCCTCCACGGCGATGGGGATCGGCGACGGGGAGGGGATCCACCGCCTCGGCCACTCCCTCCCCCTTCCTTTACGGTGACGGGGAGGGGATCCATCGGCAACGCCGCTTTCCCTCGGCCACTCCCTCCTCCCTTCCTCCACCTGCTCCACCGGCGGCCCTCTGCCCCTTATCGCCTCCCTTCCGCGCTAGATCCAGCGGTTTTGCCAGCGGTAGATCTGGCGGCGGTGGCAATCTGCTCGACCCCATCGCCGTTGTGGCACTCATCAGCACCTCTGCGGTGGCCATGTCTGAGGCGCGCCTCACGTCCACGCTCAACTCGCTGGCGTTGGTGGTCGGCATAGCCATCATCGCCTTCGTGCTGACCGCGGGGTTCTCCCACTTCGACGCCAGCAACCTCGCGCAGTCCTTCTTCCCTATTCGGCGCTGCGGGCGTGTTCCGCACGGCTTAATCCGCACTCCCGTCGCCGTCAAGGTCGCCGAGGGGAGGGGAGGTCGCCATTATCGTCCATGAGGTCGAGGTCACCGTTGTCGTTGAGGAGAAATATAGGAAAAAGTGGAGAAAGTGCTATGAAATAGAAGAATTCGCAATCCCGATGGTATATTGTAGAAGACGTGCGGATTAGGTGGTAAAACATATAAGGCATGCTGCGTATTGGATGGTATATTATCTAAATTATCCATAATATATATTTTTTTGGAATGATAAATGGTCCTACACATATTTATTTTTATTCTAATGCCACATAAGCGCCACATCGTCAGCGAAACCGTCTTCCAAAACCACCGAAGGAGTCAAATTGCACCGGTTTCAACAGTTGGGGGGGTCGAGATATCCGGTACTGTGGTTCGGGGATACGAATTAGATTCAGCCTCTAGTTAAGGGAGTTAAAGTGAACTTATTCCTTGGGAAAATGAAAAAAAAAGAACTCAGCCCAAGTCGGTTTGCAGCCCGGCCCAAAGCAAAACCAAACCAGAGACCTTCCTCCTTTCCATGGGCCGCAGGTGGGCCCCACCTTATCCCCTCGCGCCTCGTGCCTCGTGCCTCGTGCCCCCGCTCTACTCACTGAAGAGCGGGCCCCACCTACCCGTCTCCGAGCCGGATCCGGATCCAAACCCGCTTCCCAAATCCGGCGCCCGTACGCCCGCCCGCCACTACCGCCGCGGTGCCCACCGCTCCCCCTCCCGCCTCCCCGCCGCCCCGCGAACGCCGCGGATCGATCGAGGGGATTCTTGCCACCTGGGATCTCTCCTCCCCTCCCCCGATTCTTGGTCTCGCGCGTCTGCCTGTCCCCCGTGGATTCTTGCCTGGCTCCGGGCAAAAGGAACGGCGTCTCGCCGCGGGCCGCGGATTCGACCAGGTGCGGTGCTGGAACCGACGCCCCGTGTGTCCCAGATGTTAATTCTTTTTTGTTTTTCTTGTTCTATACAGTGGTTGATTTCTGAACCGATCCGTTGTTCGCTTGGTTGGGGGAGGACAGAGAGTTTGTTTGCGGAGATAGTTTTCGAATTGCGTGGTGGAATATAAAATTTAGATTAGTTTGGCTTATCTTGGCACCTCCGCACCTGCATTGCGCCGTTGAGATGTAACGTTGTTGATGAGCTCAATTGGTCGGGTGTTTTTTTTTCCCCAGATCTGGATGGTTAGGTTCTTCACTTGGCTAACAAGAAAGATGTTGCTTTTAGCTGCCCTGGAATTGTTGGTACTTTCTGCGGGTGCATCTATCTGATGAAATTGAGCTGCATTGTTCTGGGGAGTGTTTGCTTCTGCTCATTGCCTCATAGGGCACACAATGACACCAAGGAGTTATAGAATTACCGTCTCCTGGAAATCCTTAGTTTACCATCCTGTTATGATTTTGCTCAAATTTAGCCATCTTATCATTGGTTATGCGTCGTGGAATTCCAAGTTGTACTGTCCTATTTTACTTTTGTCAAATGTAGTTATCCATCATATGTTATGCACAACATATGCTCAAAGAAGCATTTTTACTGGCTAGGTTAGCTTAACACATGCTGATCAGTATTTTTCCTTTACAGTTCAATGCACCTCAACCCTCAACTTGTTGACTAGCTTCTGTGCTAAACTTTGTGTTGCAGGCATCTCAGTGTCCACGGCTGTAATTTATAACCAAGCCTAAGAAACTTACATTATTCTAGCATTCATTGGATATGGTATCGGTGAATCTTGGGCTAGTACATTATGTACTGGACCACATGTATGGTACCGTCCTTCATCGCACCAAATTAGGAACGCCATTTTTCTCGAAAGGATGGGGAGGCACCAAACTTGATTTGTTAGAGAAGATGGTGAAACAGTTATTCCCTGAAGCACGTTGCCAGAACTGGCCACCAACTGCCGTGCAACCCATGTGGAAAACGGTTTGGGAGACAAAGAGTTCTTGTCTGCGAGAGGGTGTTTTCAGGACTACATGCGATCCACGGCTAATTGAAGCATTGCCTCCTGAGAGTCACAATGCAAGAGTTGCTTTTCTTACACCTAAGTCAGTTTCACCTGAGAAGATGGCCTGTGTGATTCATCTGGCAGGTACAACAGTTTAATCCTATTTATTTGTTCTATACTTTGATGTACCATGCATCTACATGTTTTTTTCTATATAAGAGACTATTTTCAAGCCTTTAGATATTGATGTTTGTACACTAGCTGAATGTTGTTTATTTCATCCCATCGGACAGAAATAAAAGTTGACTAGATTTGATGTTTCAACTTTCCATATTGAGTGATCTGCTTTCTGGTTCTAAATATTATATTTCATATCATGCCATGTTATTAACTGATGAGTTGCAAAAATGTTCTTTGTCCAGCTGTTGAAATTTGATCTGGGCTTCTAATACAATGGGTCAAGTTAAACTTTTATCTAATATTACAGGCACTGGTGATCACTCGTTTGAGAGAAGACTTCGACTTGGTGGACCTCTTTTGAAGGACAACATTGCAACTATGGTTCTTGAGAGGTGAGGCTTGTATAGAATGCCAGAATGGTTGTCTTACGCCACCTTTGATACCAAAGCTTTTTTCCTAACCCGCAAGATCTGATTTCTCAAATGAATTCCAGCCCTTATTATGGACAACGGCGACCAAGCATGCAGCATGGGTCAAAGCTTCAGTGTGTGAGTGACTTGCTACTATTAGGAAAAGCTACTATTGATGAAGCTCGCAGCCTTCTGTACTGGTTGCAGAATGAGGCTGGTTATGGCAAGATGGGCATATGCGGGCTCAGCATGGGTATGTAATTCTAAAGTTTTCATCTATAGTTGAATAATGTGAATGCTTTAAGTCTTAAGCAACCTGCAGCATCCCATTTATCAAACTCACCCCCATTTTCGTGGCAACTTCGTTTCAAGATTCCTTTACAAGTATTGATGTGATACATTTTTCCCTAAGACTGGTAACTGAGATGATTTTTCTCAAGGAAATATCTTTTATTTCACCTCAAGTACTTTGGCCCCTTCTATTATTAATTTCTCTCTTGCGGAAGCGCTCCTTTTTCTATTTATTTGGATTGCTTATTGACACGGAAAAAAATGCTATATGATAGATAATGAGGTTAACTCTGGCATGGCTTTTTTTGGGAAAAAACTTTATCTTGACAGTAGTTAAGTACCATCTACATACGAAAATCGCTGTTATTTCTTACAAGCGTCTCATGCTAATTACATAGGTGGTGTACATGCTGCAATGGTTGGATCCTTGCACCCAACACCAATTGCTACGCTGCCATTTCTTGCTCCGCATTCTGCTGTGGTGCCTTTCTGTGACGGGCTCTACAGGCATGCCACAGCTTGGGATGCATTGAGGAAAGATGCAGCAACATTGGCCCAAGACGTAACTTCTTTGACAGAAGACACGGCACAGAAATCAGGAATCACTATTGAGCAAGTAAGAGAGAGGTTGCGATCAGTGCTGTCTTTGACTGACGTCACTCGATTTCCAGTGCCAAAGAACCCACAGGCTGTCATTTTTGTTGGTGCAACGGTTAGTGTCAATGTTCTATCATCATTTCTCAAACATGATTTACCCTTCCTGTGTCTTATATATTTCAGCCTAGCACGTAAATTTCTTGATAAGAGTAACTCATTATCACCTTCCAGTACTAGTGCATTCTGGTTTCCTACTATTACTCATATCTTATTTTTGCATTCATTCAAAATAGATTTATTGCCTGCGTCATTTGCAGCAACACATCATCTTAGTTGCTCCTTTCCAATAATTACCCACGCCTCTCTGTAGTACTGTTGTCATCTGCTTAATTCTGTACTTTCAGATATCAATATGCTTTTATCGTTATCATATAATATTTAATGGAGCTTGGTCTGAAGCAAATGTTCTCTTTATTTTCAGGATGACGGCTACATCCCCAAACATTCGATAATGGAGCTCCAAAAGGCATGGCCAGGTTCAGAGGTCCGGTGGGTAACCGGAGGGCACGTATCGTCGTTTTTCCTCCACAACGACGCGTTTCGCAAGGCCATTGTTGATGCTCTTGATAGACTATAACAGCAGAGGAAACTCATCTTTGTGATGGCATTTCTTGGTGTGCTTGTTGTGAAACTCATAGGCATGCCACATGACAAGATCACATTTTTATGAGTGGGGGAGCCTAGAAATACCACATTCTGTCTGTAACTCAATATATGTGTTTTCCCAAAGATTGGGAAGATGCATGAGTGTAACATTGACATTCGTTACCTGTTAACTAAGCCCCCCATCGTTAATCTGTCCCAAATTTCACCTACTACTAACCTTGCAACTGAAGTAATTTGCAGTTGAGACAAGAAAGGAAGAAGATGACAGTGCTGCATACCTAAACTCTCTAGTCTCTATTCTGTGTCTGAAGTCTGAACTCTGAAGCAAAGTCAGTCAAACCATATGCCACAAGACAAAAACATTACAGTGTCATCATCAATCTCAGCACTTATTTTCATACTGACTAGTAATTATCATCAGCAGCTACTAGTATACAGCTTAGTTTCTGTTTCTTATACATTATATGCACAATTACAACATGCTGCTACCCCTCCTAATTTAAAAATGAAATCATCTGATCTTGTCAAAGAAGCAAATTAAGGCCTGATCGATTGATCATCTCCCTATGCACTGTAGTATTCTGAAACTTCTGAAACTGAAACTAATCTGTTCCTGTCTGTCTGTCTGTATGTAAAACTGCAGTGGTGTAGCAGTGTAGATGCTGGGCCGTTGGATCTCCAGGGCCAGTGGATGGATGTGGTCTAATTTCTAGGATTGATGGGTGGCGGAGGCGGAGGAGGAGGGGCGGGTTGGTCGGGGTGGCGCGGGCGCGAGAGCCAGAGGGAGGTGAGGGCGCGGAGGCGGTGGGAGTGGTCGGCGATGGCGAGGAAGCACCGCGCCGACTGCCTCGCCGTCAGTATCTGCGGCAGCTTGTACAGCGTCTGCAGCCTCAGCGCGTCCGCCTGAATCACACGCATATAACGTCATCAGTTCATCAGTCAGTCAGTACTCAGTGCATTTAAAAGTTGTATAAGAGCCTCGTCGGTTGGCCTAATAATAATAAGTCAATAAGTCCAAGCAAAAGCAGAAGCTAAAATTTAAATTTTTGAACTTGATTTTAAGATATTTTCACCGTGATTTCATTTTAGCGCTTTTAAATCGATGCGAACAAATATATAAAAGTTTTAACTATAAATTGTTTTTATTCTCTAATAAGCCGTTTTGGCTTATTAGAGAGTATGGGCAACCAATGAGGTTCTAAAACGTATTTTATTTTGTTAGGACAAAAGTTTGAGCAACAATCATCCTATTAGTGTGAATTTTTAAAACACAAAATAAATGTTATTAGATCCATATTAAAAGAGTCACTCACCATTATGTTTCTTTATCATACAAATAGTATATATAAATACGGAGTTATTCAAGTAATTACTACTTCCATCCTAAAATAAAATATAAGTACTAGATAGAACACATCCTAATAATACGAATTTGAACAAATGTTTGACTAGTTTCGTAGTGATAGAATATGTCATCCTTCAGTTCTAGTTTGTTATATATTTTAAGACGGTGGTTGTATTAGTTAAACTTGTGTCGTAACGAAACAAAATGCCTTTTGCAAGTTTAGTTAATTAGAGATCTAGCTGTTAACAAGAAAAAGATTATCCAATTTCAGGTTTTATTTCAATCACTGTAATTAATTAATTGTTAACCAAATGCCTGGCTCTAGCTAGCTAGGTGCTAGCTAAGTATGGGCTCTTGTTGAAGGGAACAGAACAAATTAAAATGCCCAGCTAGCCAATACCATTGATTATTAGTGGATAGGGTTTCTTAGTTATAGGATTAAAAGAAGACAGTACAACAGCTATAGCTAGCTGGCTAGATAATCAATTAGCCTAAGCAGCCACACAGTTTTGTACAATCCACCACTTAATCCAGAGCCAACTAACCAACCTAATGTAGCCATAAACTGAATTAAAAACAAAAATCAACTACAATTAGCAAGCCGATCGAATCACGTGTAGTAACTACTCAGCTCCCTCCCTTTCAAAATATATGGCACCTTTGATTTTTCGTTTAAATTCGTCTTATTAAAAATTAGTATAAATATATAAAAGTATAAGTAAAGATTATATTTTATTTGAAATAAAACAAGTCATAATATTTTTTTAATATGACTAATGGTCAAACGATGTACGAAAATGTAACGGCGTCATACATTTTTAAATGGATGGAGTAATTAACAACGTACCTGCCTGACGAAGGCTTCGAGGGAGGAGAGATTGGAGATGGCAAGGGAGAGGTGAGCCATGGCGACGTCGGAGTATGCGGTGGCACCGGCGCCGGGAGGGAAGAGCAGGAGCGAGTCCGAGGATACGGCATCGGAAAGGGCGTGGTGGGTGGCGTGGAGGTCGCGGTCAAGTGCCTCCTCCCTCTCCCTCGCCGACTGTTGCACGCCGTACACACCCGCCGCCTGCTGCTCCGTCAATGGCTCCGCGTGCCGCGCCACCATCTAGTAGTAGCAACATAATCATTTTATTTCAATTAGTTTTCGACAATAATAATGAAGAATATTTATAGTTATATAATCATATTATATATAGGTTCGCAAGATAATCAAATATAATTATTCGAGTTCATGTAGTATCACTTAATAATATTATATTAGTATGATAGAGTCGTGGATGCATGACTATGACTATGAGTATTAATACTCACAAATATTGCTATGAGTATTAATTAGTATAGAGACCAGAAGTTATACTTACTTTATATAAAAATAATATCATATCGGTAATGGGACGACACGTAAAAATAATATATTAGAAATACCATATTGGTGATGGAACACGCAAAGGAAATTAGAAATTAGAGTACCTAATTAACAAGGGTATATAATTACTAACTAGCTAGTTAGCTACTTTTTATGAGATATATATATGATAGTAATAGTATAATATAATGTAGCTACTAGCTAGCTAGCTTTTTATGAGATTTGCAAGTATTAGACAGTAGCTAGGACTCTGTCCATCTAGAAGAATTAGCTTGCTAAAGTATGTATACACATCCTCTCTACATGCATTATTGGTAAATTAGCCATCCCCATCTACATCGTTGATCACTCTTATCTAACTTGCCTCCTTCACCAACTCTCCGTTGTACATTACTGCACACTACTTTCTTCCAACACAGAAAATAACAACCACATATTAGTAGCCATCAAAGACTTCCAAGAGCCTAACTGTTCCATCAACTGGGACCTCTCACCTACTTAAATCAATATTTTTAACTAGTTAGATAGCTAGCTAACCCATCATACATCTTTCTTTCTAGTTGGAGTACCTAATATATGTGTCTGGACTCTGGTGTACTATGGAATACTGTCTTAACAAGCTTCTTTCCAATTATTATTATTATTTTTTTTTTTTGCAATTATGCATGAATGGAAATCTATGTATGTATAGGGCTACTACACACACTACTAAAACTTAAATATATACTCCATATATATAAATGCAAAATATATACTTATACATTTAGAGCACTAACAGATCCATAAATATTGCACGTATATATAGGGTATTTCATGTATTTTATTAAATATACATAAAGCTATTAATTGTACTCCCTCCGGTTTTAAATTAATTGAAGTTTTGGACAGGATCTCACATACTAAGAAATGGTTAGTTAGGGTGCATATTCCTATTTTATTCATATTAAATACATTAGGATGGCACATCTAACAAGCACCACCCTCTTAACCTAGTGGCTGGCTGATAGTCCCAAAGCATCTTCTTATTACTATTTTGTGCAGGAGTCGATGCATGCATGCAGCCATGCAAGGGTAAAGCAGTCTAAATTAATCACATGGAGGCTAAAACGCCAAGTTTTATCATCCAAAGGGTCCAAGCTCCAAGCGTCAACTAATTTGAAACTGGAGAGAGTATATGTTTAGGGCGTGTTTGGTTGCGCACTGGGCTGATATAAGCAAATATTATATGTATATGCATGCATGCACGAGGACGAACGAAGTAACCGAAGGCACGCATGGAATGATGGAAGAAACGTGCTGCAAACAAACTTGCATGTATATGTTGCTGTGCATCTCGGAGGAAGAATGATGACATTTTTTTAGTCAAAATATATATACTACAAACGTACGTAACAAAAAAGAAAAAAAAAGTCAGGAGGAGCAGGTAGCTAGTTAGCTAGCTATAGTAGGTTAATTGGTGAGCTCAAGCTTACGGAAACCTGAGCTCATGCAATATAGGAGTAATATACTGCTACTCCTGTCGATCTAGTTAATTAGGTGGTGTTTGATCCAGGGATTTAACTTTAGTCCCTGTCTTTAGACACTAATTTAGAGTATTAAATATAGACTACTTACAAAACTAATTACATAAATGAAAGCTAATTCGCGAGACAAAATTTTTAAGCTTAATTAATCCATAATTAGAAAATGTTTACGGTAGCATCACATAGGCTAATCATGGATTAATTAGGCTCAATAGATTTGTCTCGCGAATTAGTCCAAAATTATGGATGGGTTTTATTAATAGTCTACGTTTAATATTTATAATTAATATCCAAACATCCGATGTGATAGGGACTTAAAAGTTTTAGTCCCATCTAAACAGGGCCTTAATACTCCATCTGAAACAGATGAAGTATATTACCCTAGTATACTAGCTAATATACCGCTACTCCTGTCGATCTAGTATATTAAATTTAAACATATCTGGTTATAAGACGTTTTGATTTTGGTTAAAGTCAAACTACTTCAAATTTAACTAAGTTTATGATAAATATAGTAATATATATAATATCAATTTAGTTTCATTAAATCAATAATTGAATATATTTTCATAATAAATTTGTGTTGAGTTGAAAATATTATTATTTTTTCTACAAACTTAGTCAAATTTGAAGCTAGCATGTATTTTCTTGGTTCACCTTTCTCTGTCTCTCCGTCCATATTCTATGTACCCATATTGGAACATAGATAATGGGTTTTATTTTTTTATTTTTAACGTAAACCGAATTTTATCATATTAACATATTTAATTTGTATATAGTGATGAATGACACCATATAGTCTATATATGTTGTTATTTTCTTTAAAAATTATCACCATATATTTTGATGCCATCCTCCCCTTCATTAGCTATTACATTGTATAAACCCATCTCTCTTTATTTTTAAGTTTTTATGTATTATATATGTAGAGCGCGGCATGCGCAGCTAGCCAAATACGTACTCCAACATGTCCAATAACTAAACGCGTTTCACAAAATTATCTGACTATATCATGTCTATCATATATTGTAGACGCCCTTAAACCCTAAAAATCCAATATAATCTAGCTAGTATCTCAAAATCTAAAGGGTGCCTATACTACAACACATCTTTTATAATTTACCTCTGCTTTCAGAAGGATGACGTGCTAATTTATCCAGTTAAAAATGAAGAAATCCTAACTCATCAATATATGCAAAAAAGTATATTGCAATTCAAAACATCGAGATTATGGGTCTGTTCAGATTATAGCCAAAATAAACCTTACCAAGTTTTGGCAATGCTAAAATTTTGGTAAGATGGCAATATTGCCAAAATTTTGATAGGATTTTTAATGTATTGATCAAATTTGACAACAAACTAAACATAGATATTTTTTAGCAACTTTACGAAAAAATGGTATGGTTGAAAATGACATCAAAGTGAAAGGCCCTATATTAGTGGATTATTTGTTATGAAAACTCTTTCATATAGTTATACTCCCTCTATCACATAGTACAAGGGATTTTGCCCTTTCTAATTGTCTCACAAAGATTTTTGTGTACTACTGTCACATCCATCAACTTCAATTCAAATTTCTACCTATTTTGACCCTCAACTATCCACTCACCTAAACCAAATCTCATTTAATAGGGGTATTTTAGTCTTCTCTTGCTATTCTTAATCTTATAAAAAGGGAATAGTCCCTTATATATATTATTATGGGACAGAGGGAGTATTTATAATAATTTTCACAAACATTAATTTGATTTGAAAAGGTAATGATAAATCATATCAACATCTAAAACGTCAAGTAAAAATATCACTGCAGCCAGTTCAAATCCGTTTGGGTGGGTAAAACCATGGTGAACTGGCAGTAGTACTGTCTCTCTATATATATCACCGTTGGTTTACACTGAACCGTCAGTGATAATCCATCAGTGATGATCATTCTGTAGCAGTGAATACTTAGTATATACTCTCTCCGTATTTTAATGTATGATATTGTTGACTTTTCGACCAACGTTTGACTATTTGTTTTATTTAAAATTTTTGTGCAAATATGAAAATATTTATGTCATATTTAAAGAACATTTGATGATGAATCAAGTCATAATAAAATAAATGATAAATACATAAATTTTTTAAATAAAACGAATGGTAAAAAAGTCAACGGCGTTATACATTAAAATATGGAGGTAGTAATATATAAAGCTGGCTTTAATTAATTATCTATAAATTGATTATATAAGATATTCAATTAATTATGTGCTAACCTTGATGAGCTCGGATGGGCGGAAGCCACCAATCCAGAGGAAGCAGCGCTCGGCGGCGGGCAGCCACGTCCCGGAGACGAGGTGGAAGACGTCGGCGCTGGCCACGGCGGCCTTGAGCTCCACCAGCACGCCGTGGTGCGCCACCGCCGCGTCCACCAGCTGCCGTAGCTGCGCCTCCGCCGCCGCCGCCGCCACGCCGCCGTGCTGCGGCTGCTCCTCCACCGCCGCCCGCATGTGAGCCATCATCCTCTCGTGGCTCTCCACCCACCGCGCGTACTCGCCGTCGAACCACGCCGCCTCTGCATGATGACGATGACGATGACGACGACGATGATGATTAGTCTCCCTTACACATTATAATATGTTCTTTTTTTTTTCTCTTAATCTTTTGTCTAGATTCACTAATATCCATATGAATTTGAAGTTTTGAACACATATATAAAATACATACGTGGATCTATGTATGAATCTATTTAAAACCCAACGTAAATAATGTGAAACAGAGGAAGCATTCATTAAAAATTTTAGTTGTTTCCATTATGTATTTTAAAAATTAAGAGTTGTGTGTTTTTGCACATGGACATCTGCATTCATTCCTGACATATTTGATCTAATGATGAATTAATTAACGAGTAAACAAATTAATTAGAGAATTTGTTGGTGATTATGTGGTTTTGAGTATTATATGGATTTAATTATAATAATTAATTAGGGTTGGTTTGATCGTATGCATGCATATATAATTATATATACCTGGGCTTTGTCCTCCAATGCCGGCAGAAAAAGCTCCACCACCCAAAATTGCACCCTATGTTGATACGTGCGTTAGACATGCATCATGAAACAAATCAATCAATTAATTAGTTTACTGAAAACATCGTATAGTTCAGGAGCATTTGCATGTATATATGCTGTACCTGAGTTCTTGATCTTTGCACCAACTCCTGTTCCAGCTGGGACAGTCTGATCCTGCTTGTCTCCAGATTTTGAATGTAAGCCTATATACACATTGATCCATATACGAGACACAATTTAAAAAAAAAAGCATAGTTAATTAAGTGTCATGAGAAACGTAATTTTCAGATAGACGTAGCCAGTAATGTTGCACATCTATATTCCATTTTAGGTGGTAAGTAATTAAGCTTCGTACCCCCACACTCACATGCATGCAAACTCATTTGTTTAATTTTGACTTTATTTTATATCCGACATGACACATGTTAGTTATTTTAATTTTGACTTAAATTTGGAGTAAGAACGTCGTAACTGCACAAGTCTATACTCCTGTGCTGTCGTAAAGTAGGGTGAAATGGCAGTGCGATTAATTAAACAACAGGTAATTAATTAATCTCGATTTACAGCTACCCTACCAGACCAGACCAGGTAGAGCAAGAGTAATTAACTATAATTAACTGCAACTTAATTAATTAACAAATTACCTTCTTCCTTAGCCTGCTTTTCCTGGCTGCCTCCCTGTTCTGTGCAAGCCTCCGCAGCGTCTTGGCGTCCGGCGTCTTGGGGCCCTCGTGCTCCGACGCCGCCGCCGACGATGCGCCGCCGTGATGCTTCCCGCCGCCGCCGCCGCCTTCTTTCTGATCGGCCGATCGAGACGACCACACACACACACAAACTCATGCGTGAGCTTGAGCCACTCAGAATGTCGTAGATCAGCTGAAGACGAAGATGATGAGATCATCGGAGCTAATTAAGTTACCTTGACGACGGCAGCCTTGCCGTCCTTCCCGGAGGCCGACGGCTGATCGGCCGGATTATTCAGCCTCGACGGCTGGCCGCCGGCCGCCGGCCGCTTGGAAGAGGCGGCGGCGATGGCGAGGGCGTTATTGGACGGCGCCGAGTTGATAGCCGCCGCCATGGATGATGATCCCTTGGGAGAAGGCTCGCCGGCGTGCATTGGCTGTGAAGGGAAGATGTTGAGGGTTTCTGCATCCATATAGAGATCAGTAATTAAAGTAGCAATTCAGAATAATACTGAGAAACATATGTGCAAAAATATATGCATGTTGATGAACTAAATTGTCCAAATTAACTATATGTAATGCATGGCATTAATTAATATATTAACACATATATCAAATGGTGTAACAGCATGTCAACATGCATGTGGTTGTAAGTTCTGTTGTTTCACACTTATGGTCCTAATGTAAATTAAAAGTATGAAAAAGTGAACAAAAGGGAAATAATATATATATGTGTGTGCATGTTTGATGTCCTAGATATGTAAATAGCTAGCTAGCTAGCAGTAGTATATATATACATATATATGCAAATCGTTGTTGCAAATGTCTCTGGATGATTAAGGTTAAAAATGCATATATCTAGCTTGCTTTAGCATTACATATATGTGTATATATGATAATCCTAGCAAGAACGACACACATCTCCAGGTGTTTGTTATACGTCACTCTCTCCTCCCCATCTAGAGAAAATTTTGGGAAAATGACATGTCAGTGAGTAGAGCTTTGAGGCGATCAAATAGAAGGAAAAAAGATCGATGGATCACCATCGCTGCCTGCTCATCGATCTCTATAGATAGCTAATACTCCATATCTGTCGTCGAAAAATTCGATAATGACCATATATATTCACTTGTTAAAATCGAGGTAGCTAGATGAGATGCTTGCCGGCCTGCTAGCTATATATCTGATGAACTTAATTAATTAATACTATATATTACCAAAGAAAGATTATTCCCTCTGCATCCTTGTCGATCACATCTTTTTTCGGAGAAGAATATAATTAATGCATAATTTGTGAAAAGTCTGAAGATTAGGTGACAGTAATAAGTGCATATATATATATATATATGTGGCTTACGAGGTTGTTCTTGAATTGCTGCTGATGCTTGATCCTGGCTGTTGAGGTAGAGGAAGATGTGATCCAATTCTGCCATGTCGTATCCTCCCCCAGGATCCTTTCTGCTGCACTTGCACAAATTAATACAAATGGAGAAATCATCACAAAATTATATTATCATCTGATCTGACAGTAGCTATAGCTGTAGTAGTTGCTAAATTATTCTGCATATTTTAAGGTTTTGGTAAGAGAAGCTAGCTTCCTGCTCCAAGAAAGGGGATAAAATAAAAGAACAGGTGTTTTGGAATATATGTTTTTTTGCTAAACAAAGCCAGTATTAGAAGATATATATCAAAAGTAAGGAAATGAACGAAAAGCCTCGGCACCAGCTAGTAGAATTAGTTGCACCCATCGCTTTATTAAATTTGGAGCAAACAATAAGTACACCCACTTCGAATACTACTCTTCAAATTAATTAAGAGATGCTTAAATATACACCAAATAAAACCCTTAATAACCAGGATAAAGTTACTTATCTTGCGCAAACATGCACCATTAGTAATCAACCCATTCATGCATCATACAAATTAAAACATGAAAAACAATTCTGTAATCTTGAAAGTTCAAAAAAGCACTCCATAATCTCGAAAGGAAAGTAAAAGAGACAACAAATTAAACTGCCAAGAAAAACAGCATCGAGAGAGAGAGAGAGAGAGAGAGAGAGAGAGAGAGAGAGAGAGAGAGAGAATTGTGGAGTTAATTAAAGCTCCAGTTCTGATGATCATAAGACAAAAAAGGGGATCAAGAAGGTAAACATTGAGGAAGGTGCTTCAATTTTGTTCTGATAAAACAAGATCGAATTAGGGGAAAAAAGGCACAAGTCGTATAGGGAGTTAGGGTTTTTACATGATGTTGTTGCCATGGATGTTGGAGGAGGTTGCTGAAGCTTGCATCATCATCCCAGCTGTGACTGAGCAAGAAGCCTGCTGATCATGTGGCTGCAGCTGCTGCTGCCATGGCCTATCCCCCATGCAAACACACTGATCCCCAGTAGCAAATAAGCTATCTCTTTCTTCTCCTTGATGATGATCACCTCAGATAGCAATTAAATCGATCCTATCACCAAATCAGCTCCTCAAGTACTTCACATCTGATCTCATCACCTCTAGGCTCGATCGATCTGATATCGATTGATTTTGCGAGGAATTTATCGGTAGACGACGCGTGTCGATCGATCGCGCCGCAATCCCTCCTCCTCTTCTTCTTCTTCCTCCAAGCTAGGTAGACATAGCTTCTAATTCTCCTTAGCTTCTTCTGACCGGAAGCTAGCTAGCTATAGGTAGCAAAAGTATTAGGACTTGTAGTAGCTAGCTTAGTTGAGGTGGAGTGCTTGTACAAGAAATATAAGGGGAGTGGTTACAAAGCCATGGAAAAAGCTAGGCAATAATTAGACTTTTTTTTAAAGGTCGAATACGATATGTGATTGGATCGGTCTCTGCGACTGGTTTTGGAGCGCGGTTTTATATTGATTTTTGTTAATTAATTGGTGTTTGATCTTTACGTGTTTCATCATTGGTCCAAGTCAATTCTGAAGGAAAAAAAAGAAGGTTATCTAGTGCTTGTATTGTTGTTGGGTATTTTGGGTTCAGAAGAAATTAAGTATTATCACTGTTTCTTCTTGTTAATTAATTTTGCTCAACTTGTTGTGTTTTGGCAGGATTTAGGTTGGGAATTAATTGAGTCCTGCAAGAAAACAAAGTATGGTTTGGACCAGCCGCTAATATATACTAGTATATATTTTGAAGCAAATTAATTAAGGCAAATGCTTTGCCTTTGTGTACATTGATAGAGCAGGGGAGCTGCAAATATATATATATATAGTTGATTATCAATTGGATTGTGTAAACATATATTTATGTTGCTGTATATATAGCACATACTATTACAAAAGTACACGGTATGAACATATATAATTTCAAATTCCCTACCGTGTACTTTTGTAATGGTTCGATGGCAATAATAGTTAAGAAACATCAGTGTCTTAATCCAACCACAATGTCCACCCATTTCAGGAGCCAATAGCCACTCAAAAGAGAGAACAATTAAAGGATGTGTTATTACAAGATAAACATAATTAATAGGGCTTCCTCTCTTGGATACATAAGAAGGGGGCCCTGGAGACACCACAGTTGGTTGATCCTTCCAAAATGTCAATTAATTAGTAGGACACATGATTAAATTCCAGATACCCATGAAGCACTATGTCCGGTCTGTTGTATATATGTTCAGCATCTAAAAGGCAAAATTTGGGTTTGATTCTTCTCTGGCCAGCAACAGACCTGGCATGCATTGTTGGCTACACCTTTCTCATCCAATGAGCACATTATTATACAGGTAAAGGTCAAAGCTAAAATACATGCCAATGAGTTGACCTCTAATGATGCATTGCATTTAGCTACTATCTAGCATTAGTACACATGATCGACCCTTGTATATATGCATGCATGCAATCCAATTTCAGTATATAATATATTCTTATACCAAACCTAAACAACTAATTAAATTAAGAGAAGATAGCAACTAATACTTGATGAAACCAGCCAACAAAAGAACCTTATTTCTCTTGTTTAATTTGTTTCATATAGCGTGCATATATATATATTTATATCTCTGTTACTGCCAGTTCAAATCTCGTTCTGCTCTGCATGTGTGTGTATATATCTCCCTTAGGATTATTTAATAAGAAACTCATATATATGAATATATCACACACACAATTAACCAGAAATATTAGGTTGCCAGAACACACACAATTGATATATATAAATTAAGAGATACACAGGTAAGTACATTAGTGTATTAATTAGGATCCGTGATTAATTATATATAATCTGTACACTTACTTTGTTAAAAAATAATTATGTCTATAGTATATATTAATTATCTGTCCGTACGTGCAGGAGTATATGGTTCAAACTGTACTGCCTGCTTGTGTCGTCAGAGATGGACGACTCATTGCGTTTGCATACATCATACAATGCTGAATGCCTGAATGCAACACTAGATAAACAGTGCGTCTACACGTACGTACATATACATGTACACTATACGTACCTAATACGTACTTAGACGCTGGTAGATGACGTGTCAATTCATCTTATGTGGGCTCCACAGAATTGATGGCAATGGCGTCGTACGATTTTCTTGTACAGCTTATCGATCTATAGCTGAGGATCGATGGACCTCTCGATGGTGATGAATTGAGTGATCATCAATGGAGGCTTTCAATCCGTGTTTGAAGCTGATCTCTACTGTTATAAAATTTAAAGATGTTTTTATTTGTATTTTGGTACGTCATCTGTATATGAGTCGGTTATTAAATTCGTTCGCTTTTAAAAATACATGTATGTATTTGAGTCGATTTTTAAGTTAGTTCGCTTTTACAAATACAGAAGGAGTCGTATAAGAAATCTCTTTTAAAAAGACTTGCATACTAACGCGAAACGATCAGACTCCTAACCACAGCTCATGATTTTCAAAAAGAAAATATATCCAAGTAAAATTGCCACAATGAATTTCACATTAACTTAATAGTAATAAGGTTAAAATAGCCTTCACCAGTTGCAACGTATGAACAATTTTTCTAGTGAAGATAAAAATAAAATTGATGTATGTAAAACAAGAAAAATCATTAACACATGATTAATTAAGTTTTAATTATTATAAACTTAACAAATGGATATATTTGATATTTTAAAACAACTTTTGTATAGAAATTTTTCACATGAAACACACCGTTTAGTAGTTTAAAAAGCGTGCCAAAGGAAACCGAGGTAAAATATCTCAATCTTAGTTAGAAAAGAAATGGATCGCACGTGATGTCATGCTGACGTATTGGTTTTCTCGTCCACGGCTGTCATGTCATGTCATTTACTTTTGCTTAGTCGCCGGCCATTATATTTATAAATCACCTGCCGATCGAGAGATCACTTAATTTGCCTGCCTAGCTAATCACATAACCTAACTAAACGACTCCACCCAACCCATGGAGACGTGTGCAATTGTGCAACATTGCACAATCAACCTACCCTTGAGTTGGATAGATAGATATATTAAATTACAAATGATACTATATCTTTTTGTCATGTGTGATATTAAATTCTGTTAAGAGTATTTAACTGAAAAAGTTCTTGAGTGTTATTCGGTTTGTACGAATGTAAATATAGGAAAATCAGAAGAAGTTTCCTTTTGTACAAGTTGTAAAAAGAAAGCATAGAAAAATTTTCATCCGCTCAAATTACCTCTTGAAAAATTCTTACGAATTGAAGTGTGCGTGTGCATTCCTATTTCTATGTGTTGAAATTCCTCCAAAACGAGTAAATCCTATTGTCTACGATATTATAGTTTTAGGCCTTCTTTGGAATGAATAATTTTCTAAGGATTTTCTTATGAATTAAACTAATTCCTGTAATGATTTTATAAGAAAATTCTACATTCCGAGCTGCCAGCCCTTATTTTTAGACTTTGTTTGGCATAATTAAGCTCCTATCTTTATTACACTTTGAAAATACATTAGCTATGATAATATGTTTTTTGTGCTGAACAAAACATGTCTTACTAATCTATCTTTCGACTAACTAGCAATCAATTTAATACAAATTGTTGTCGCATCTGAAAGGGAGAGTGGATCATAACAATTAACATAATGTCATGACAGGATCAATCTATCCCCTTTCTTTTAGACGATCAATCCATCAGAAGAATATATATACAAACTGCTTGTTGAACTATGATATAAGTTGTCACTTCAAATGTGTACATATATCGGATTCTCTTAGAAGATAAGGAAATGTCATTTTCATCCATCTTTACATTGTCAATCACTTTGTTTTTTTCTCCGGTCAGTCCATGCATTCGAGCATGTGTTCCGCGCGTGTACGCTTGCGTGGGTGGATTGGTTCATGAAACTAACCGGCAGGATTAAGAATTTAAGATTGCCCAATTGACATGTTGGTTATTATAATTATTAACCCAAGTTGCTTGTGTTTCTTCTTCTTCCTCCTCCAAAATTCTTCCTAATTTATTTGTTTCAAAGGTATCGGGTCAGACTTCGAAACCAATTAACAGAAGGGATTATGAGATGGTTGTGCATGCATTCATTATCCATGTAATTCGTCCATTCTCAAATAGATGATGTTTTAGTATACATATAATCGAATGTCGAAATCTTAACCCATCATTAGTAAATGGAAAAAATATACAACGATTATTTGATGTGTGAAATAGAATTAGAGAATTTATTATCAAAAAACTTTAATGTAGCTGTATTTTTTAAAAATATTTCTATGGGTTATATGAATGTGTGAGACAGTATTATTGATATCTTGAATGTTTTATGAAAAAAGAAAGAAGATGTTGTAAGAACAATCTGGGTTAATGGAAAAAGTCAGAGAAGAAGAAATTAAAGTGGTGGTGGTTTCAGATTACAGTTGAATGAGATGCTGTCGGCCAGGTCGGCTACAACAAACAGGCAAAGCCAAATTAATAACCTTGTGACACAAAATGAAAACAAGAAGATACAAAAGGTCAGGGAGAACATATCTTGACCTTCTTGGGGTCACTACAAAGATGATGCTAATTAAAGTCAACTCTCAATAATAGTAAACCGGAACAATACATGGTCTCTGCATTTTACATGCATATGCATGCTAAATGGTGTCTAATTGTTTAATTATTGGATTGGAAAACCCATGTTATGATTCTGAAGGAATTGCCTTGTTTTCCATGGATTTTCTGTGTTCTGAAAAGTTATTCCAATCCAGTGTATATATAACGATCACGTACGAGCTAGTCGATTTCAGAAAACAGCAAATGCAATAACGACATGTATTGACCTATGTATAAGAGCTCTAAAAAAGATGTCCTAAAAAAATTGACCTATAGGAGCCAATCTGAATTGAAGTGATCGATGTCGATTAATTAACCGTGGGAATTTCCTGCACAAGCACGGAAAATTCAGTTTTGTCCTAATTAGGGTCAAGTCCTGGAAAATGAAAAGAACTTGACCATTACAAAAGCAACTGTTTCCAACCACAAATGGAGTCTCTTGTAATAAAGCGACGGCTTAATTTGTTCTTTTAGAAATTAGAATCTTCTACTCGGTCGATCTAAGAAAAATGTATATATATATTCCTGCATGCTCCTTGAAACCGTGAAAGGAAAATGCAATTTTAAGTTAATTGCTGACAAAATTATTGAACATAATTAATTTCAAAATGTTCTGAAATTTTCGGTTCTCTTTTCCCATCATGCCGTTGCTCATCAGCTAGCGAGCGTGGGTTTTGGAGTTGGGAAACGGCCCACGGGCCAGCGACGATCGGGCATCAGCTCTATGCCTCTATGGGCCTCAGTTCGGTCCAAAATTAGGCCTGTTTTTCAACTTTTTTTTTTTCGGACTGCTAGAAATTTCAACAATAGGTTGTCCAAATGCGGCCTTCCAGTGTAACTAAGGGCTTGTTCGTATCCAAATTTGGTATTGACACCTTTGGGCATTATCAAAGTTAGTTTGTCCTGCTCATGTAAAACGGAGTAACTCATTAGCATCTAATTAATAAAGTATTAGCTAGTTTTTTTTGAAAACATGGATTATTTTTTTAAAAGTAAACTTCTGTATTTTTTTTTCAAAAGACAAACCGTTTAGCTGTTTGAAAAAATATGTACGCAAAAAACGAGGAAGATGAGTTGAGAAAGGTAACACACAAACACAGACTTAGTAGTGTTTATAGCCTTAGCAAAGTTTGATAGTGTTCGTATGAAAGGAAATTATCTGAACTAACAAAAGTTGGAAAGGTAATAATGCTAAGAGTAGTTTAGTTTGCTACCTAATCAAACATTGGTACCGCTAAAATCTTAGAGTTAAAAAATCCGCGACAAAATGAACTGCCAAACAAAATAATAAATAGCTAACTTCGATGCAATTAAAATAAATCAGAATATTTTCGGTGCCACAAAATTGTAATAGGAAACTTTCATTTCTACAATAAGTATAAACTACTCACTCGCTTGTCTTTTGGCTTATTACCCGTAGCCAGAATTTAAATTTAAAATTTTAATTTTTAAGTGATTTAATAATTATTTTACCATGGTTTGTTTTTAGTATTTACTTTTAATTTACTAAGGATATAATCATATGACTATAAAAAAATATCAATAAATTATTATCAGTTTTGATCAATAAATGATGATTAAACCATTTTGCTTCCTCATAGAATTAAAGACACAATTTACATATTCAATAGTAGAGTCTAGTACGGTCTCTTACATAGAATTATTTAGAGATTGTGTCTTTACAGCCTAATAGTTGAGACGGCAACAACTCCTCAATTTTTGTTTATTGTTGTTCTTTCTTGTTTTTTTCTCACCCTCATGTAATCATGTTTTCTTTCTGTAAGTGCTAAGAATTGATATTGAGCTGTTGTTAACTATATCAACGATGTTTTGTTTCTTTTTATTCACAAATATTTATAATTAGCAAGGTTAATAGCTTATGATTTAATATGGGTTATACACTTGTACATGCCCTTACATGTTCCATATTTTGGCCAACAACCAACGTTGGATCGCCGAAGCTATCAACTCTTATTGCCATGTCTGAAACTACAAAACCCATTTATTATTACTATGGGCATATTTGGTGCAGCTCTAGATATAGCAACATCTCTCTTGGATCTTAAGCCTAACCAAACAATTTCAGTTTCATCTAAATTAGAGTAGAGCTGGCTAGAGCGCTCTTACAAAATTAACTATACTAAATAATTTGCGAATAAAACTTTTATATATGTGTTCTTAACGATCTAAAAAGCAAGGTTGAAAAATAAACTTCGATGAGAAAACCTCAAAATCAACTCCAAATTTAACGTTGAAAATTCAAATTTTGGCTAATAAGCATAATCATAAGTGAAAAAATGAGGCTGCTAGAAGGTGGAGCTGGATTTATACTGCTCCACAACTTTACTCCAGACCCAATTAACATAGTTAAATTTAGGATTTGAAGCTGTAACAAACGAGTCGTCTGGTCCTATACCAAACAAAAATTCCCACTATAATGGAAAACAATTTTACTATAATCTAATCTAATTAAATAAAAGAAAAGAAAAGAAAAATCACCCGCTCCCCTGCATCACCGAGCGATCCCTTCTCGCCATTTCCGCGGCGCCACCGCACTCCGCCACTCTCCCCCTCCTCTCCTCCTCCTCTCAGATCTCCTCCTCCTCCTCGCCGCCGGCGATGGCCGACGACCCCCTCGACCCGCCGCCGGAGCCGCAGCCGCAGACGCCGACGCGGTAGCAGCCGCGTCCCCGTCCCCGTCCCCCCGCCGCTCCTCCTCCGCCCCCGCCGCGAGGCCTTCGAGCACGGCCTCCTCCCATCCCCAGCTCATCTTCCCGAGGGCACGCTCGCGCACACCCTCGCCCAGGTCAAGGACAAGCTCGCCTCCGCCTCGGATGGAGGAGGGGCCGCGTGGGCGCGGCGGCGCTCGCGGAGGCGCTGCAGATCCCGCACGAGCAGGCGGCGCTCGCGCTCGCACACGCTCGCCGCGGTGCTCCCCGCGGACGACCCCGCGCTGGACTCCGGAGGCGGGGGCGTGGCCGACCTCCGCGACGTGCTGCTCTTCCTCTACATCCAGTCGTACAAGCGCCTCGTGCCCCGCGCGCACAAGGACTCGCCCGCCGTCACCGACGTCTGGCCCTCCACCTCCGCCTTCGACGGCTACCTCTCCGCGCTCTCCCCGATCCAGGTCAGGGATCAAGGCCTCCCCCCCGTTGCTTTATAATTAGAATTTGGGTGCTCCCATGATTCCTCTGCAGCAGAGAATACCTTGGATGTGTGATTGCTTAGCCTTAATCATGTGTCCAATTGAGCTTAGAACATCGTCGTCGATTTAAACAGGGTGGGTGTTATGCCTCCTTATATCCTTCATATTGCAGCTGATGCTGCCGTTTATCTGCTGTCACAACAAAAATTGATATGCGATGTAACTCACTCAAGCTATAAGAAATGCGACACAGTAAAAAGTTGTGCAGCTCTAGATATATAGTGCAAAGGAAGATCCTAGCTGCTGATACTTATTGGATGCTATGGAGGGTACCATATGCTGCGGTCACTTCTTGGCTTCAATTTAAGTTTATCTTTTTTATTGGTGGCCGTCAGAAATGAATGGTTGGTTGCATCAAATTACATATGATGGTTGGACTTTGTATGCTAACAGTAAACTCAGAAGCACGCAGACTTTGCCATAATTGAGCGACCAGTCATTGTTGTGACCATTTTTTTATAGATTCAGTCAATTGTATGTTTGCTTAGTTCTTTCAATTTGATCTGGAACTGTGCAAACCTGGTAAGTTCACTATAGGCACAATATTTTGCTTCTGCTCTTTTAGCTCAAATTTCGAAATTTGGAGATGCAGTTTAGGATCGAGATATAAGTATTAAGAACCGATAGGGAAATGGTAGATGTATCAGTTTCCAATGCTAGAATTACCATTGCAACTGCAGAAGCACATGATAATTCAGTGAAGCGAACTGTAGAAGAGACTATGGTGCATTGAAATACGACTGTTTCGTCTAAACCTCTGTTTCGTCTATCAGCAATATTTTTAAACTGAAATCCTATGCCCCGTGCTTTTTCTGGTTTGGGTGGTATTCATGCCTTTTTGTAAAAAGTTTTTGTAAAATCAAGATTTCTCCTACTTATTCAGTTTCTCGTATTTAAAGCTTTTACACTACCAACCTCAGTTACATGTTAAAATTGTTCTAGGTGTTACATTTAGGGTCAATCCCAATTTCCCTGCTCCAAACCAACAGATCAAGCAAAAGACATAAAAACACCTTCTGTTCCTTTTGCTAATATGAGTCGTATGGTGCCTCCTTCACTTACTCTTTATATTTATATTATTTCGCAGCTTGTACGCAGTAATAGCCGTCGATTCATGCCTTCTCAAGCCGATGAGGAAATTCACCAGCTATCTTATCTGCAAAAGCATATGGCCAATATTCTTACTCTGTTGGCTGATTCTGTTGAGGGCGAAGGTGATGATTCTCTGGTACGCAGCCTTTTCTTTCTTTTAAGTTTGCCCAGGTTTTTGCTATTTGTGATATCCACTTGATTACTCTTCTGTTTGACAATTTGTATCTTGTTTTCTTAGTAGAGTGAAGCTTTATGTGGGAAAAGAGTGACAGAATAATGCATAGCATGTTCTGATAATGGAGTTTATTTGTTTTTCTATATCTCAAAACACTAGAATCGACCTGTAAAAGTACATCTTTGTGTTGGATGCCTGGAACTCCAGGGCCGTGATCCTGTAAAATTATATGCAAACCTACCTCTCAGACAAGTATACCTCTAAATATATTGTGATGTATGAGTATGCTTTTGGTCAATTAGGTGTTAACTTCATTCAGAAGGTGCCCTGCAAAAAAAGAAAAAAAAAAGCGAAGACCACCCATCAGTAGATGTTTTGAGATAGCATATTCTTTTTAAAAAACTAATATATAGACAAGCAATTATAAAGGTAACATATATTTGACCCAGTTAGATATATCTGGCCGAAGTAAGAACTCATCTTTTTGTTATATTTAGGATACATGTCACATTGTCACCTTACATTTGAGGGCATTTTCTGAAGGCAATTGCCTTTGTGCGTCCTGTTTAGGTTTTTATTCCTTAGGATTCTTTGTGGTTGGGCTTTGGTAGACCATTACACTTCAGAATGTAAAATAACTGTCTTTCACAATTTTTGTGCAGGTATTGACCATGGAGACATTTGAACACCTTGGATTTCTACTGAAGTTCTCAGAAGGAACACCCTTAAGCCAGGCAGCCACTTTTTTTGCAAATTCTGATCCTGACATGCCTGCTGCCCCTGTACCTGCTGCCCAGGTTCATGATTGGATCTTACAGAATATATCTGCTTCACTGGAATTCTCTACCGAGAAGTCCATATCAAAGGAAGTTAGCCAGCAGGTTACTTCCGATATAGATGTCACAATGGCTGATGCCAATGCTAGTAATGCAAGGAACAGCACACCGACTGGTACAAATCCTGCATACTACAGAAACACAACATTTGTGGAAGGCTTCTCCAAAACTTCTGTTGTCAAGCATGCGTCTGATGTCAAAGGACATTCAGTGAAGGTATGGATCATAGCTGCTTACCATAAACTATTTTTGGATGCTGAAAAGACTACAAAGATCTGTCACACTTCACATTTCTACATGTTTGCATTGTCCACTAAATCGGGGGTATAATGTTGATAAAAAGAACCATTTATGCGAATCTAGTTTAAAACAGTTTCAAGTGTTTTCATATGCTTACATATCTTGAATGTAATAATTTATTCTAGTGCTACTCTTAGCACAATAAAGAATATGTTTTAATCTCTGGATTGCCAGTGGAGTATTAGTTTGAAAGGGAAAAACATTGTTAGCCACATCTGGGTGATTAAGGAGATGATGGCTTAAACTGGCATTATTTGGGCCAGGATATGTAAAATGTTAAAACTGAAGCGAAAAATTTAGATAGCTATATTTTGGGACGGGGGGAGTAGGCTGCTAAGTAGAATTGGGATGAGAAAACAAATATGACAACTGTTCTCATGATGGAGAATTTTTACAGACTCCAGCTTCTAGCTGTTTGTGTCAGTATTATGTTTTACTCTATTTCAAGAAACTCCCACTTCTGTGTTGTATTGTGACGTAGCTGCTTTGTGTATTTAATTTTGTGATCATGGAGGTGGGACTCCACATTTTCGGTTTTCTTAACAAACAGCTTTTGTAGGTTTTAAATTGCCATGAGTCTGTTATCTACATATTGGCACCATTGAAGTACGCAACTGTGTATGGATGTTCTGATGCTACTATTGTTCTTGGTGCTATTGGTAAGGTATGGATGCCAATCGGTATATCTTTACACCCTCCTTTCCCATTGTTGCAGAATATAGATTAATATATTCCTCATATTTTTCTAAGCAATTTAAAGAGAAAAACCCTTGTATACACATCAATTGCCACCAGACTGTTTTAGCTGCACCAGATCTGTTTGAGACTTCAATTGTGTATGCTTGGTATCACCTGAATGGTACATGAGTGCTGAGTATTTTGTCCAAATAGAAGAGGAGGTGATGATAATAATAACAATAGACAGTGAAAGCTGGCACACATTGTTGTGTGAACCAAAAACTGACTTGCTAGTTGCCACTCTTTTACAGTCTTTTCCTGGAAAAATTCCTATCAAATAGATTTAATCATGCATTGAGTTGGACTGTTAAACTTAATATAAGATAGGCTGTACATTAACAAAGAATAAAGGGCCCCAAGTGGAAAATAAGAAACACTTTTTTATTGTCACTTCAAATTTGCTGTTATTACCTCTGTTCTGCTAAAGTGCTAAGTACATTTGACAATTATACTTTATATGTTTTGTGTTGTCAGGTTGTTAAGGTGGAGCATTGTGAAAGAGTTCATATTATTGCAGCTGCTAAACGGATTTGTATTGCTAACTGTCGTGAGTGCATGTTCTACCTGGGAGTAAATCACCAACCTCTTATTGTGGGGGACAACCATAAATTACAAGTGAGTGTCCCTTTTAATAGTGTAATTGAAGGTACACACTTGTTGCTATGAAAAGTTAGTGCCAAGTGATTAATCAAACTTTATTATATAGATGATTGTACACCCTCAATAATATATTCATATCTACATGACTATCTATATGTTTACCGATTGTTAAAATAATTTATTTGTGGAGATCATGATAAAGTCAATGCTATACACCCTACCAAATCAAGAAGAGATAACTCTCAAAGAATTATTTGTTAAATGATCTTAACTATAAGGCTCACCTTCACACTTTAGAGCAAGTTTAATAGTAGAGCTAACTACTAGCTATAAGCCCATATAAAAATAATATTAGAGGTAACATGTATAATATATTAGCTATAAGGTTGCCTCAAATTTTCTTCCCTATCTTTCTCTCACTTATGTAATTAATGCATTTACCTTGGAGTATGTGTAAAGCTAGCTCTTGCATAAAAGCTAACACTCGTCATTTTTCTTGTTCTTTCTCCTCCACATAGCCTTATAGTTGGCTTAGAGCCTACTATGGAGCAAGTTTAGTTAGTAGGCTATAACTCAACTGTAAGCTTATGTGGAGGAAAGATAACATGAAAAATGAGTGTTATGCAAGAGATAGCTATACACATGCTCCAAGATGAATGCATTAATTGCATAAGTGAGAGCAAGAGAGAGGAGAAGAAAAATATAGCTAACCTTATAGCTAATCTATTATACATGTTAACTCTAATGTGGGTTTATAACTAGCAGTTAGCTCTACTATTAAACTTGCTCTAAACTTATTCTTACATAGTTTCTGGGTTGTTGGGTTACAGCTGGAAGAAAGTATGAAGATTGTCCAATGCTGAACTTATTGATGTGCTATTAATAACATACTGTGCTTTGATTTTAACTTTTTACTATTGTCAAATTTCTCCTTTTCTGTACCAACAGGTTGCTCCATTTAATACCTACTACCCACAATTGGGTGAACATCTGGCAAAAGTTGGTGTGGATCCTGCAATCAATAAATGGGACCAGCCTTTTGTGTTGGGAGTTGTTGATCCGCACGATTCATTATCCCATCCCGCGGGGGTTTCTGATGTTCAGGCTGAATCTGCAGCTCGTCTAGATCCTGACCTATTCACAAACTTTATGGTACATCATGTATATTTTGGGCCTTCTGCTTTGCTAAACTTCATGAATATAGGAAAACAGATAGACGAATTTATTCAGTCTTCACCATATTATTTTCTGCTGGCTGTCTTGATGGGATTGGTGCATAACATGGCATACATTAAACTCATTCATTCATCTTGCTTGCATTGTCCATCTTATCCATTGCACTTGAATAGAGAGGCCATTTTGCAAACACATGCTAGTAGTGGTGATAGGGAGCTGCTACATTGTTAAAGTAGGAGCTGGTGTTTTTCTTTTATAATACAGCTAACCTTTTTTTCCTAGTACAGTGTTGTATCATGACTGTTTTCCTCCTGCAGATTCCTAGTTGGTTTGGGACTGAAGTGCAAGAACCTACAAAATGCTGTCCTTTTCCATTGCCTGAAATTTATTGTGCATCCCAGAGCAAAAAGGTATGGTGCATTGTTAACTTCATCAAAGCTTGGTCTTCAGGTGCTCTTGTTCTGACTTGATTAATTCTAAGTATGTCCCCTACTGTTCTTAAAAAAAAAAAACTCTTTAAGGGCCATTGTTCAGACTTCGGACTACCTGCATGTGCATTGCTAATTTGTCTATACTTGCGCTGGTGCCTACTTTAGAATGAACCCTCGAATTTTTTCCCACTCCATGAGTTTGTGGCTTTATGTACAAATTGAACAATACCATTGAAATAATAGGTGCTTCGATATTCTTCCACAATTGGCATGTCTAAATTGTAGTAGCTTAGTGTGTACGAATCTAGCTGCATTAGGGATGCTGAAGTTATGGAGCACAAGATCTGATTATTATTTGTGAAGTAGGAGAAAAATTCGTCCTGTTGTTTTTACCACTGACATTTGCCTCATTTAGATTTTTCTAATTCAACTCTGTGTTTACACCATTCATATTCAGCTTGCTGCACTGGAAGATATTAGGAGGACTATTCGGGAGCTGCAAATTGATGACAATAGGAAGAAGGAATTGACAAATGCCCTCCATGCACAGTTCAAAGATTGGTTATATGGTAAGTTTTCATCTGTACATTCAGTTGCTAATGCATTTATATCTCCTTTATGCTTGTTTTAGTGCCATTTGCCTATGATGGTTTTGCCTAAGTCATTAGAATTGCACCTTGCTTTCTGAAATTTAGTCTCTTCAAAGAAACAGCGTCAAGAATCGAATTGTTTGCTTTGACCATACAAACAAATTTGCATGAATGGAGCGCTCAGTAATGAGTAATTACCGCTCAGCATGAGGATTCTTATGTACTGTTGGGTAGCTACAATCGAAATGTGCACACTAATACAGTACAAACCTGTCACAAGAATATATGCTTGGGTCAACCTATTAGCTTCAATAAGTTTTTCTTTTTTCCAATATAGGTGTAGTATGGAGGATGACGGCCATACATAATGAACTTGAACCATTATTCTGGGCTTCCAATTCCACATGATTCTGAATCCGTTTTATTCAGCATATCAGCTGGAGTATTAAGTACAACATGCCTACATCTATACTACTCCCTCTGTTTCACAATGTAAGACTTTCTAGCAGTGTCCACATACATATATATGTTAATGAATCTAAACACATACATATGTCTAGATTCATTAACATCTAAATAAATGTAAGCAATGCTAGAAAGTCTTACATTGTGAAACGGAGGAAGTACTTTAAAAGCCTCTTGTCGTGGTGGTGAGTGGTGAAACTGCCACCACCCACCACCGCCACGTGGGGCCAATGAGCCACGTGAGAGAGAAAACTGGAACCGACATCTTGCTTGCTCCCATTCACTCTACCTGGCCACGGCCCTGGAACTCAGAAGTTGGAACGGCGCTTGGTACTTCTCGAAGACCACTACGTGCTTGATCTGACGGGGCAGCCAAGCATGCTACTACAGTTGTCGTCCAATGCTTGAATCTTTCTGCCATAGTCAGCTTTGTAACAGCAGACCACTTTTGTTGGTCGCGTTGGTTGCTGCCACTCAAAGAGCACCGCAGTGCCCGGGTGACTGGTTTTCAGTCCCGAGCTTCGCTCCCCAGAGGATGGGATGTAGATCGTGCTAGAGCCTAGAGGAGGTGGCTGGCGCCGCAGTGCAGCTGTGTTTGCTCACCAGAGGAGGAACTGTAAGGGAACAAGAGGAAGTCGGTGCTGGAGATGGCTAGGGGCGGTACGATGGCTATTGAGGATAGAGGAGAGGAGAGTGGAATGATGGTGCTGGAGGTGAAGGGAGGAAAGAGGCGTGGCCATGCGGTGCTGGCTAACTCAGTTGGGGGAGTTGGCGATGGAGGAGAGGGTGTCTGCGGCTGGGGGAGTTTCTGGGGAGAGTTGTTGAGATAGCTAGTGTTAGCACATTGTAGATGGGCTGGGCCTTTCCCAGTGGAGTACGGCGGTCTGGCAGGTTGTCTGGTAATGTGGTATACCCGTGCTGTATTGATGGAAACGAATAGGAGATGTTAATTAGATGGAAAATCTACATCGATATGGCAACAGTATTCAGTGCCTCTGGCAAGCTCACCAGGCTAAAATGGTTTGCTAATTAGATAATTTTGGACTTCAAAATGTATGTAAAGCTTTTTTTAGGATCCCATTGCAACGTATCGGCAATCACCTACGTATGTCAAACTAATTCTTTGAGTTTCGTTCTACTTTATCTTTTTCATGCACATTATTGCTGATGGTATATATGGCTTGCTCAATTTTGGTGAGCTCTGGGTTCCCCTGAATCACATTTTGTTCATTTTTCAGCTTCAGGCAACATCCGCCAGCTCTACTGCCTGCAAGGCGACTGAACATGTGATCTTCTGCTTTCATAAAATGGACCTGTTTACTCAAAATATTCGACCGTGTCGGTTGAAGCTGACCTTACTCCCAGGTGCGAACCAAGAATGTAAAAAAAACATGTACTTCATCCTATTTCTGCAAAGTAGTTTTATGTATTTCTCCAAGTCTTTTCCCATTTGCTGTGGCGTCAGTCGTTGGGATGTCATCTTTCTTTTCATTTTCTGGTGATTACACAGTTTTGGCCCTTACATAAATAACACGGATATGCCAGTGTAATAGGGATTAATTAATTAATTAATTATGAACCAACTTTGGAGAAATGACCTGTATAAACACTTGATTTCCTCACGTGGTGGTCCACATATCAGATATCACATCATTAGCATTCGGTTTCCTATCATTTCCCTTGTTGGTATCTTGATTTTGACTCGTTCCAAATGGGAAATGATTTTCTTTCCAATTGAAATATGAACTGTATATATATAGCCCGATAAGTGGGATTTGCGGTGCCGTTGGGTCACTATAATGCAGATGCATGATTGAGTCTCACTGTACTCTGCGTGGGCTGCGTGCAGCCTTTGGACCAGGATCCAAGCTACAGTCCCTACAGTAGAAGTCCAGACAGCATTCATTCATGTATATGTACTCCTAAATACTACTAGGAGGGAGAGAGGCGGCGGCGGCGGCTATGCCGACCTCGAGCGCAACGCACTGGATTGAGAACTTCATGTTGAGCTTGAGTGCACCTACCCAAAATCAGGCGATGGGACAACCCACACAGCCACACCATCGATCTCTATCACAGTGCCCCCAAAGCTAGCTCCGCACGGTCCACTCCCCCTGCTAGAAGAGAAGGGCCTGGGTCAGCAGATTGATCCCCATGCCATCGCCGGGAACAGATGAGAAGGGGAAGGCGGGGCCGACGATGGTGTGAGGATGCAAGCGAAGGGAGGGAGGGAGCGCCGGGAGATGGGCAGGACAGGGGAGAGCTCGAGGGGCAAGTCGTCGTCGCCGGCGAGGAGAAGCGGGGGAGGCAAGGAAAAGCGGCGGCGGCGCAAGGGCAAGGGAAAGGAAGAGAAGGGATTGGGGAACAGTAGTGGCTAGGGTTTCGGGGGAATGGGGGGATTGGGTGTTCTTTGGTGTTCTTTTTTTTTTTTTTTTTTTTGCAGAAAACTCCCTTACTCTCTCTTTTTCAGAGAGCTGTCCTATACTTAAATGTTTTCTCTTTTACGTGAGATATATCAAGATATAGAGGTCCTTTACATAAAAATACATAAGACAGTGAACTTACATTGAGGGACTTAAGAAAGATTATCAAGGTAAGCAAGGGTTTTTTTTTGCAAACTTACCAGATCCAGCGCTCTCTGGTCGCGAGATGCTGATCGGACGGCGCTGCGGCCGAGTAAGGAGAGCGCCCGAAAAACACCAGCCTTCCAGCGCGCGCGGGGGACGTGGATAGACGTGCGTGCGTCCACGCCGTCCAAAATTCTCTGGTGCGAGCAGATCGCCCCAATCTTTAACTACCTCGATAAATGAATTTTGGTTCGATGGGATGTATCATAGTGCTCCGAATCTAGATGGGAAATATTTTCAGACTTATAATACTAGCATATGTTCTACCTGTTCAAAAATCTATTATATTAGGTCGGAGGGAGTATATTTGTATGAGCAGCAGGTATAAATGGACGTTTCCGGTTTGGTGATCTGCATGCACAAACACATGCAGCTAGCGCCCACCGACGAGGATTACATGTATACGACCTCCGGTCCTAAATGGTACACATTCTAAGACAGGTCGTTTTCAAACTATTAAATGTTGCGTTATTTTACAAAAATCTATATGGAAGTTGTTTTAAGAAAATCAAATAAATATATTTTTCAAATTTATAATAGTTAATACTTAATTAATCATGTACTAAGGTAATTAATCATGTGCTAAGGAGGTTTCTCGTTTTGTGTGCCAGAATTGTAGAGATCGAACGGGGACTAATACTATGAATCAGATAGATTGTTTAAGATATGTCATATTCGATTATAGGTTGTTATATTTTAACATGGATGAATCAGACAGATTGTTCAGGATGTGTCACTACTGGAGAAATGATCTTTGCTGGGTCATGCAAAAATCATATTATTCCCAGTTTGAGTAAGAACCAGGACTAAAAATATCTTTAGTCCCGGTTTAAAAATCCACAGGTACTAAAGATAAATCTTTAGTCCCGGTTGTTTATACCAACCGGGACCCAAACACTAAAAACCGCGAAAACTCCTTAGCCGCGCGCGCTGTGCCTCTCGTCCTTATCCCCTCCTCCTCTCCTCCTCCCCTCTCATCTCTCCTCCCCTCTCATTTTCTATCCACCTCCCCCTTTCCTCCCCCTCCCCGCTCCTCCGACGGTGACGGCGGCCAGGAGGCGGCGGCAGCTGGGTGCCTAGGCGGCAAATCCGGCAGGGAGGTGGCAGAGGTCAAGAGGAGGCAGCTGGGCGGCGCCAACATCAGGCAGCGGTGGCCGGGAGGCAGCGGCTGGCTGGGTGGTTTTGTGATTTTTTTTTTTTAAGATTTAGGGCTGATTTTGTGAATGACTTGTGGATTGTGGATGTTTTTTGGATGGGCAATTGTGGATGATTTGTTGTGCATGATTTGTGAGGATTTGAGGGTGACAATAAATGGAAGCAGAAAGAAGCAATGGAAAAAAAAATAACCAACCAGGACTAAAGATGGTAGCGCTAGCCACGTGACGTTACCATCTTTAGTCCCGGTTGGTGTTATCAACCGGATCTAAAATTTATTTTTTCTCCCAGTTATTTTAACCGGGACTAAAGATGGATATTTTTAGTTTCAGATTAGACGTCTCGGTTTGCAACCCGGGACTAGAAGGGGTTACAAACCGGGAGTAAAAAGGCTTTCCCTAGTAGTATGTACATTCTGATCCTACATATCTGACCCTACATGGTTCTACAGGCAAATTGATCAGCCTCCCTCGTGATGCACGGTCAGGTCGATCGTATGCACGTACAAAGCCTTCAACATGTACGTACCAGCTAGCTATAGGCGCCGCGCGTTTGTGGGGCATGCAGCTAGCATATCAATGCGATGACGCAGCATGGCAAAGGGCTTATGCATGCATCTTCGATCTTTGGCGATCGATATGACTAATTACGTGGATAAGGCGTGTACATACACGTCCTTAAGCGTCTTCTAATTTTAACACACGCAGCTGTGTCAAATCTCTACTGTCCTGTTTCCAAGATACGAGGATTAATTAGCCTGTGACGGTGAATTAATAACGTGCTAGCGATGATCTAAAGACGTTGGGTTACCTACCTTCTGAGGATATGTTCAATGATAGAGATGTGTATGGTCTCTTAAACAATATAAGATTATTTAGAGAGATGTGTCTTTACAATAGTTGAGACGATAAATGCTCTAATCACTAACTCAAAAAATATTTCTTTTGTTAATATTCTTTCCATTTTTTTATCCTCATGCAACCATATTTCCATATTATAGTGATTAATAGTCGTTGTTAAACCGTTGTTATGCATAACAACAATGTTTTGTCTCTACTCTTTCTCTTTCTTCCATGTCAACAAGTATTCCTAACTACCAACGCTAAGAGACCACTATTGACAACCATTGTACATGCCCTAATCCCTATTTTATTTTCTGGATTATGTAGCTTAGCTACTGAGTGACAGAATATCTGAACCTGGACTATTTAGAAGAGAGTTGAAGATAGTAATCGCTGTAGCTAATATAAACTCTTCCAAATAGAGCTAAGTCTGACAAAAATTAAATTACTAAAAGTATATATGCATAAAGTTTCAAAAAAAGTATATCTGCATATATACACTACTTAAAAATAACTTTTGTACCGCTTTCTTCACATGCGGACCTGTATATAAAAAGATTTAGGAGGTGTCCAATAATGGCCCAGCTACGAAAATTTATTTTCACAGCCAGATCTCTTAAGAGGTTTGCATGCGAATTTCGATACCCGGTTGGCTCCCACTCCTTTTCTCTCCTCCTTGCGTTAAGTCATTTCTTCTCCCTACTTATCCCTCTTCTCCTCAGTCCTCTCGCCCTCCTCTCCTCAACCACTAGATCCGGTGATGGTGAAGGGGTGGGTAGGGGAGGCTATGGAGGCGTCGAATCTGTCGTAGCGGGGAGGGCAACGGTGGCTAGGGTGGTCACGACGACGACAGCAGCCTTAAGGGCGGTGGATTCATCAATCGTGGCCCCGACCAGGGTGGATCCGGTGGCCATGGCGACTGGAGGGGCAGATCCACCAGCGACCTTGCCCCTCCATCGCTTTTCCCCCTACCTAGTAAATATGACTTTGTAAATGTGGCAGAGTTTCATGTGAGAAGGATACTTTTCCATGCCGGTTTGAAATACTTCTTCTTGCCGGTTAGGCCAACTCACAAGGAAATGTTCATATATATACCTTAGCATTATAAGGAAAACCCTAAAGAAAGTAAGTATATATCATTAGCGGTCAATTTTAACCGCATTATCGAGTAATGTTGGCCGTTTTATTTTGGCCCCAAGAAAATTAATTGGCTGCCTGCTTAATCAAATTATACGCTGCGGATGCTCTGATCCTTCATGATTCCACAAATGCTGGTGACTAGCTACATCCTTCTTAAACATTAATGGCATTGATCCATCACGGGACAGCTTATATATCATCGATGTGCATATGGACATATGGGTGGACAAAAAGCTCAAATTAAGCTCGTGGCTTTGATCGGCTTGAACTCGTTTTGTAACGAGTTAAGCTGAGCTAGAATTTTAGCTCGTGAGTTATAATGAGCTAGCTCACGAGTTGCTTGTTAGTAAAAGAGATAACAATATATATCTTTATATATTCCATGCTTCTTAATTAGTACGTAGTCTTTAATTTACATTCAAACTTTTGTATTTGTTGAGCCTTTTCTTAGTTAGCTTTTAGAATATATATATTAATACATGATAAATTGGTAAGTTTGAAATTATAAAAGTGATATATAAATGTGTTAACGAGTTTAACGATTTAGCTCGCGAGCTGAGTTGAGCTAGACTTTTAACTTGTTAAGGTTAGCGAGCTGAGTGAACTGACTTGTGACTTGTCAAGATAACGAGCTCAAACGAACCTGATCGAGCTGGCTTATTATCCAGCCCTAGATGAGCATCTTCGGATGTAGCCACAAGAGGGAATATATCATCAGGATTTTCAGTAAAAGAAAAGGAGAGAGAGATCATCAGGATTACAAGGTAGTCCAATCGGCCCCTCTACTACTTCAACAGCTGTCGTTGTAAATTGGTCTATTGCATGTCTACGTACACATATATACAAGCAATGCATTTTTTTTATAAAAAAAAACACATACAAGAAGTACATAATTAGTATATAGGTGGTCACAATCCATATCCTCTGGAATGGGATCGATGTATAGCACTTCACCACACAAATTCTTTCTATATGTTCCACATGACTATATGAGGCTCTAGTAGAAGGTAGTTAGGATGTAAGCCATAAAAAAAAAAAAAAAAAAGGTGCAGATCCCCCAAGTATCAACAGAAAAAAAAAGAAGGTAAGGCTATCATGAGTAAAATCATGCCACTGGATTAGGAATCCAATGTGGAGTGATGGAAAGTAAAAATTTACATTACAGTATGACAGTATGTACTTAGGTTCAGGTAGTTGCATTTCTCATTTCTTGAGTCATGTTTCTGTGCATGGTATCCAGCATGATATTCATTTAATCAAATGGAGTGTAATGTGGAAACAGAAAAGCTGAAATTGCATACAAAAAGCACAAATGACATACAAGATGAAATCATGAAAGGACAGGTAGCAGCAGCAGACTATTTGCATGATAATATATTTGAACCAAGTAATATATTACCTGCTCAAAAGCTAGAAATTTTGCTACGCTCAAAGTCATGGAAGGGTGGAAACGAAGACCACCTCTGCATGGACCTAACGCTTGACTGAACTGCACACGGAAGCCTCGATTTACATGTGCTTCACCTCTGTCATCAACCCATGGCACTCTGAAGATAAAGCATCTCTCAGGTTCCAATAAACGCTCCAAAATTTGGACATGTCTGAAACATCATCAGAAATCATGTTATACTTAAGTCTTAGGCATACTGTTTCTCAGGGAGGGGAGGAGGGGAAGAGAGTTACTGGGAGTTCTTCACCAAAACTGGTTCCAAGGAATGAACCACCTCTTGGATAGACTGTATAAACTCAGCTTCATGAGGGTCCCTCTTTAGGATAGATTCAAGTATAGAGGCTGCAGTTTTTGACAAAGCTGAAAAATGTAGATGCCACAATTCAGATAAAACCTTGAAATTTAAGGTAAGTACTTTTATAAATATATGGTTAACTTCTTATAGAAAATGGAGTGCATTCTCTGTGTTGGGATGTGGACAATCTGATAAAGGAGTTAAAATGCAAGGGAATGCAAAGCATCTTTGGTTTAGTGGAGAACTGGAAATTGCTTCAATTTATTATTTACACTAGATGATATTCCTTTTCTTGCACGGAGCACAGACACACTTTACCCCTATGAACTGTCAGGATGGGATGAAGTGACAAATATCGAAGTCATAGATAAATGTAACAACATATGCCGCCAAACTACGTATCGAAAGTCATGTTATCTATTTCACCCAGTACATTTTTCACTGTTAAAACCAGTAAAATGACACTTTGCCAAACAACTAAACACCACCATAGTACCAATTCTAAGCACGGATTTGGTACACATTCCCTATTCTTATAGAAGTCCACAGGCGAACTCGCAGCATAATCACAGGGATCTCAAGAAACATCTGCTTATGTTAATGAAGCAGAAATTCATTTGTAGGACAGCTCCCCCCTAAAATAGTCTCTGATTAACTAAATGTTTTTTATGAGGCAACAGAAAAGCTAGTTGATCAGATAAGACACTCTTTAGAAAAGTCATATGCCCAAGTAATACATTACTGAAATCATTTCTGATGAACAATATTGTTTTGGATAACTAATCACATTACTCCAATACACATGGGAGTTCTACAAAGTATGTGGCATGGGTTCTCAGTCTTTATAGTTAATACCAAAATCTGAAACGTCACTTCCAAAATGCACATTATAGATAAGGCTACAGTAGTAGATGACTAATAAGACTGCAACTCTACAATGCTTGAAGAACATAAGTCCAGAAAAAAAATCGTACACCATTTACCAAAATGGACATGTACAAAGCGAAGAACAAGCTACACATAAAAAATCTGACAGTCCTGTTATATGGCAAGTTGCTAACAATGCCCTATACAAAAAAAAAAAAGCACGCAACCCAATTATATGTATAGAACATGTTTACCTCCAAAGCAAATAATAGTTTCAGATTTGTTGTTACTTGCCGATACCAATATTACATTTATGAAGCAAACTTGGTTTGTCAACAAATTAAGGAGTGCTCATGTATGTAAAGAAACAAAGAATTTGGGAATGGAAGGTTATAGTAGAAATGAGCATTCAGACATGTGGGATCTGATATGGAACCTTCGGTGGGTACAAATTAACTGACCAAGCAAACTTCATCACACAATCATGCGCAAAATCAAAACAATATAGTGACATTTGCCAAACTTCCCTGAGTTTCTAGCTTTGTCAGATTCTTGGAGATTTTTCATTTCAAAGAAGCATCATGTAAACTCACAAAATAACTGTGTAATAAGTAAAAGAGTAAACAACAATTAATTCACTTTCCACTGATTCATCCCACTACTGCACTGAAACGCAGAATCCTTCAGCAAAGCAGTACTTGTGTATGAAATCCCTTGTAATTGCAATATGGATGCAAAACTGCATCTTTAGATGCTAGCAATCTGACATGGTGGCAAACAATTAGTACCAACTACCAAGTGCTGACCAGAGCAAGTCACTGAGAAGAATGAAGAGGCTGTACTCTCATGGAAAAAGCAGCACTGCAGGCGCAGACAGAGAATGGGAGGAAGATCATGAGTGGATCAAGCATAAAGGAGGTGATTATTTGGCCCTTGCAACAACACATCTTCTTCCCCAGTAGCAAAATTGTGCCATATCGACCTCAACCCCTCAAGGTGCCTGGAATTACCATCAACGCTGGAGGTAGAACATCGAACACAAATCAAATTGCAGAGCCGCACGCCACCAACTTGAACCAAAATCAAGGTCAGGCTCCATCCCACTGGATCGAGTGGTTGCGCTGTCTCTGGTCTCCACTCAGCCCCTCACCTTCTCCTGATGTATCATCACCCAGAGAAGAAGACAGATGGGTCAACGGTATCGTGAGAATGCAAGGGGAGGAAGGGAGCCCAAGAGTCGCACGTAAGGGAGAGCTAGGAGGGAGAGAGGCGGCGGCGGCGGCTATGCCGACCTCGAGCGGGAGTATGTTTTTTTTCTATGAAGGTGTACACGCATAGCTTTAGCCTAGCCTTAGAAAAATAGGGTAATACTATTTCGCCAAAGTAGTAATCGTTATTGGCCTGGACTGGTGGATCTCATGTGTCTCATTCGACTGTTTATCCTAGTAGAAATTAAGACATGTAGATATTAATTAGTGATCTACTATGATCAAAGATCTAATCCGTACCCAGTATCCATCACAATTTTCACATTATCCTGAGATCGATCAGATAACTCGGATGTGAGATGACCACAGTTTATAATCTATTACTTTCTCTGGTTCATAATGTAAGTTATTTTACCATTTCTCATATTTATATATCTATATCGATTTATTAATATCAATAAGAATGTGAAAAATACTAAAATGACTTACATTGTGAAACAGATGAAGTATTATAGAACAAAAAGTACTTGCAACCACCAGTTCATTTCACCATGTAACAGGTCCGGGTGCAAAACGGACGGACGCGCATGGACGGATCCGGTCTCGGCAGTCGGGGACACCAGCATGCATCCACGCATCGGCAGCGAGACGACGTGCTGCATGAGGTGGATGTACGCAACGTCGACGACTCGACATCGCGTGGTGGGGTGCGGGGAGGAAGCTACGACGGCGGGAGGAAGGATGAGATCGATCATGAGATGTGTCCCGTTGGGATTGGGTCGTCGTTTTCCGCTCCGCTTTATTCCTCCCTACCCATGCGATCCCTGTTCCCCCGTGCACGCGCACCCCTTCTCTGCTCCATCGCCGCACGTGCCCGGCCCATGCCCGGCCATCTCGCCCAATCACGGAATCACTGGTGGATGAAACCGTACCTTACATGGCCGTCGTGTGTTTATTAATTTATAGGTGATGTGGCTTAACCACAATTCAGCTTTGGGTCTTAACTATATAGAAAGAAGGGATTTGCAATCTCACGCATCAATCATACTACCAATGCTATCTTCTCCAAAGAAACGTGATGTACATTGTATGATCGTAGGGGAATAATTAAACAGCTGGCGGAACGAATACAGTGTACTGCAGTTCAGCTAGCACCAGAGGTTCGCTTCCTGAGGGACACAGCAAAATGTATATATTGCCTGCTTATTGTACCTTCATCTTTGATATTTTTTAAGGAGTAAATTACACTGACAGTACACAAACTTATTAGATGAGTGTAGTTTAGTATATAAATTTGTAAAATGCTTGTTTTGGTGTATAAACTTGTCCGATATGTGCGAATCAAGCCAAACGAATATGTCATGGCTAATTTTACAAGTTAAACACTGATCAGGACACGACGTGCATATGCGAGGTTCACATGAGACATGCTATATTTGTAAACTTGATTTCTGCTTTATTATTTTTTTCTACCCCTTGCATTACTTCTCTTTTTTTATATATATATTTCTCCGTGCAATCGTTAGGACTTATTATTCTTTTTTACTAAACAGTTATATGTGTACGTAGCATTATTCTTATGTACATGTTTATGTAGCATTCTAACCAATACAAATTAGCAAGATTAGCATTGTTGGGTTCTTTTGGCCTTGGTCTGCACACATCTGATGAGTTCGTATACTAAAATAAGTATTTTACAAATTTATGTACTAGATTGTACCTAGATGACAAGTTCATATACCGCCAATGTAATTTGCTCTTCTTCAAGCAATTGAAAAACTTGAAAAAAAAGACTAGTTGGCTATGCTGACCTTTGATCTTTGTGCGAATTTGTTGTCATGTCATCTTCCTTAATAGTAGGTCCTCTCTGTTGCCGGCATTGGCGATTTATGGCGGTGCATGAAATTAGCAGGGTTCAGGGTAGAAGAGGGTTATGAGAGGAAGATGGGGTGGATAAAGGGGGATGGAAAGAATGACAGCAGTTAGCTAATGTGCGGTGGTTGTAGCGGAGCGGCGAGGTGTCGATTGCATCACATTGGTGGTGGAAGAGTTGGGGAGTGACGGGAGAAACTCTTCAGAGTGACTAGGAGACAAGATCAACAACGGTGGATCCAACAACGTAAGCCATCGAAGACAATGGAAATTTAGCACCGGACTTAAGGAAGAAACGATGGTGGCGACAAGAATCTAGTAGAGATGAGGGATGAGGTTAGGAGGCGACGGGTAGGGAGCTCCTAACGAGTCTCACCGGCACCGTGACCCCAGTGGGGCATAGGGCGGTGGCTCGCAAGCGTTGGGCCCTTTGGGTGAACTGAGTGATGCCTTATTAATGTTGGGTGAACTGATAAATAGCTAGTCCTTTAATGTACGGTGAATCGGTGACAAGTTCTTTTTGCCCACAGAAGCTCGGACTATGATCGCTATCAAGTTGTACCAAAAAATAAAAGGCAAAATTTGCTACAGGACACTAAAAAATTATGTAATTTATTGGTAGATATCATAAAAATGTGTTACGTCTGAAAGACACTTAAAAAAACTCGTAATTTGTTGAAGGACGCTTTCGGCTTGATTGGAGAGAGAAATTCTTAAAAAAGACAAGAATGCCCATAGGGTCAACAACTTTTGAGATGAGACTGGAGCAAAGATAAAATATAATGTATAGTAGTGATGTACTGGGGGTGATGGCAAATTTAAAGTTGCATAATTCTAAATTTTTCTCTAATATCATGTTTGAAGCATTTGGTCTTAGGGGCATTCTCGTATTTCTTAAGAATTTATCAATCCAATTGAGCCGAAAGTGTCTTCCATTAAATTACCAGATTTTTAGGATGTCTTTCAGCCGTGACATCTTTTTCCGATGTCTACCAACAAATTACGCAAAATTTAGGTGTCTTATAGAAAATTTTTGCCAAAATAAAAAACTGGATAAGCCTGTTGGATATTGTTAGTTGATGAAGCCATATGTTCAGAAGCCCAAAATTGAGCCCACTTAAAGCCCACCTCGGACCAACTCTCATAAATGGACCGGTCATACTTCGAAACAGAAGTAAAGCTTTTGTGTTAGGTTATGCTTCAAAAGAAAAGGATGATGATACATGTCCATCTCATGCGCGTCGGGCTGAAATACGCTGAATTAAAATTCGAAGCATGTTCCTAAAAAAAAAAAAGAAGTTGATGCACAATTAAGAGTAGAAATTTTTCCTCGATGCAAACGTGATGGCACTACCACTCGTTAGCTATTTCCGGTGTCGCCCAAGGCCGTCGGTGGCGAGAGAAGCCATCTTGAGCCCGATCCGGCGCACCGCGGAAACGCGGCGTCGGACCTCGTGATACGCGCGGGTGCGAGCATATGTCCGGCAGAAAAACGAGCGAAGCCGCGAGAGCAGAGCCCTTGCTCCCCACGCGGTCCACCACCACCCCCCGCCGTGTGGTGCTCCGCGACGCCACGCCTCCGGCTCGGTTAAAAAATTGGATACTGCGCGCCGACCACCGCGTGCACCACGAGCCCCAGCCATGCGTCCACCGTGTGGTGCTCCTCGCCATAGCTGCTAGCAGAGCAGTACAATAGTTAACTAGTCAGCTATAAATATATTTTAATAAGATAAAAGATAAGAGAGAAAAACAGCGGGCTATAAATCTGCAGCCAGCTGCAGCACAGACTCTAAAACGCAGTGTCTGTATAATAGGTGGGACCATATATTAGTAGTATAGTAAGCAAATATTATATGAATTAGCTATTAGATTGACTATAGATAAATTGGAGCTAATAGTAGGCTATACTATTAAATTTGCTCGTATACGGAGGAGTAGTGTCTGGCTGGTGACCTGTTCAGTGACTCTGTTTGTACTTTACGAGTAGTACTATACTCCAGTTTCCACGGTGAAGCCGCATATTTCCCGGTGAACATAAACGTGGTGAGTACACGTACCAGCGGAGGGTTTGAACTTTAAAGGGCAGCAGATCTACGACTACGACTACGATACGCTCCAGTTTCTTGCACCGAAAACTCCAGGTTTCCAGACAGTTCGGAGAGAAAAAGGACGTGTTGGTAGGCCTAATTGTTGACGTGACTGTACACCTGCCTATCTCTCCGTCTCCATCCGGATAAGAAGAAACTTTTGAGCGAGCGCAATCGTCGTACTACTAGTCGCCATGTGACTATGGGGCCTCCGAATGATTCGGAATGTTGCTAGTCGCCATTCCTGATCGTAGTCGAGATACAGTTCTTTTCGTCCCTGCTAGACCATGGAGCTGAGAGTGGGCTTAATTAGGCTTCTGGAGAGTGATTCATTAACAGCTTTCGTCCCTTCTCCAATAGAAGAATGGCGTTGAGAGAATAGCTTAGGTGACTGACCTTCAAACAGCTCTCTCTCAGAATTCAACTGGATGGTGAATTGGGCCCGTACAATTAATCTTTCCTGGTTGTCAACATCTGCTCAATTAAGTCACACATGAACGAGATCGATCACGATCATTTCCTGACCCATACTATCAAAATCACCAACCCGCGCGTAACGTCATCCACTGATCCCATCACATCCGGTTCACCCGTTACGGATCCATTTCATGATTCATTCACGCAACCAAAGCCATTAGCCATACCACCAATTAACACCATAGTAGCGAGCAAGGCGCCAAGCATGCACCAACATCCTACATCCACCAAACCACTGCACTTTTTGGGCCTAGCGGTTGAGATTTCCCGGTCGCACGAGGGGCCCCGTGCCAAGTATTCGCAACGTGCAACACCCCTGACCCAGCCTGCCAGTGATAGCTTCCGGCACGGCCGGTCCCCGGCAGCAGTAGGGTAGGATTGGGTCCCCGGCCAAACCCCGGCCAACGTGCCGCGCTCGTCGCGTAGCACTAGCATGACACATTGACACATCGGATGGATATGTCGCAGTTACTGTCATCAGCCGATGGATATAGGCCGTGTTTAGGTTTAAAATTTTTCTCTTCAAACTTTCAACTTTTTCGTCACATCAAATATTTGACATATGCATAGAGCTTTTAATGTGAAAAAAAAAACAATTACACAGTTTACATGTAAATCGCGAGACAAATCTTTTGAGCCTAATGACGCCATGATTTGACAATGTGATGATACTGTAAACACTTACTAATGATGGATTAATTAGGTTTAATATATTCATCTCGCAGTTTACAGGCGGAATCTGTAATTTGTTTTGTTATTAGTCTATGTTTTATGTTTAATACTTCAAATGTGTGTCCGTATACTTAAAAATTTTTTTGGCACACCAACTAAACACAGCCATAATATTTGTGTCACCAAGGGAAAACCGTAGTTAGCTGCTGCAGTCTCAGGGATATGGTGGTTCATGTCGGGGGGTTCCCCATGACGCCCATGGCAAAGCCCACCGCGTGAGGCTGGCAATCGAGCTGGGAGTACTGTACTCCGCGGTCGATCGCACTGTGGAGATGGGCATGCAGAAGATGGCCTCGTCGCATAGCGGCAGGTGATATATGCCGTTGCTGTGTTTCCTAGCGGCAGTCAACACATCGCAGCTGTACTTCGTTGCTTAAAAAAATTATCCCATGATACTATTGGACATAAACGAGGTCAAAGCAGACTATGCCTAGAAGTGCCTTGATGATAGTAATTCCTTGAATGGATACGTTATACCCACATTTTACTTAGTGCTATCAAATATTCCCCTTTCCATATATAAATATAAAAGGAAAATATTGTAAAACGACCTCAAGTGTCACCTTGGGTTTGATATTTGTCCCTATAACGATTTGTTGCAAATATCCCCCTCATAATTTATTTTGATTTGAGATTTTCCCCAACCACCTTTACTTGTCCATTCTCGTAGCTGCAAACCCTACGGGATGGCACGATTGTTGAGATGTGGTCGTCACTCATGTTGACCCGGCATGATAACATGATTGTGGAATCCCCACTCATGGTGTCTAGCATGTCGTTGGACAATCATAGCCATGAGTCTTTGCTCAGCTGTTACATTAGGGTTTAGCGGTGAATTGTTTCTTTGCCAGATACAAGATGATAAAATGAGCTCGGTATGATATTGTGTTATTTATAAAGAAAATGTTTATGTCCATTAAGAGATGGGCTAAGTCATATGGCACGTGCGGAAACAGGTAAGAAAAAAACACGTGAATAACAACAATTGCTAATCGGAGGGAACTATCAAATCAAAGAATTAGGGGGGTATTTACAACAAATCGTTTTATAGGGAGAAATCTCAAATTAAAGGTGACATTTGCAGTTGTTTGTGCAATTTTCCTAATATTAAACTAGCATTGAAATTTAAATTTCTTCACAAATATAATGGCTTTAGAACTCTAATTAATTATAATTTGTTGTGAAGTCATGATTCACTACATTTGTTGCGAACTTATGATTACATCTAATGCACATTGAACAATTTGACACCATTTATTGTAATTTATGGTACACTATTTATTACGAACTTGTAGTTTATACGGGTCCTAGCTAGTGCACATAACAGCTTCATCATCGTTTGCTTTTGGGCTTATCAACCAAAGCCAAATTTTCAATTTCAAATATTAGTTTTAGTGTTAATTTTGAATTTTTTTATTGTAGTTTATTTTCTAGCATTGCCTTTTAAGGTGTTTAGTTTTTCCCATAATTATTTTTACTGCTAATAAATGTCCTAGCTAGCTATTGGCAAACACCTCGAATGCGTCAATCCAAACAGCTGTTTACGCAATTAAGCAGTATCCCCTCTACACTAAAAGCCTGTAATACTAGTTTGCAACATCCCCATTTGACTTCACATCGTTTTCAATTGCATACGAAAATGACAAATTGAAGTAGCCTGAGTAGCAACCGGCAATTTGTGCATAGCATAAACAACGTTTAACGTATGCCACTTTGTTTAGGACTCCCCATTAATTAACAAATAGAGCTAAGTGTCGTTGCGACAATCTCGGTTGATCCCCAACAATCATAGGCAGGCACCCTGATCATCATCAGACTACTTTGGGAAATTAAGTAACAGGACCTTTTTTTAATAAAAAGGAAGATGGCTGCACGTCTGCACCTACAATATACAACTGGCTTCCCTTTTTTGGTTTTTGAGGTGTGCAAAATCTTAGCACCACGAATCCACAATATCTCCGAGCAAATTAAATAAAGAAGTTAAGGAATTGAGCAACAGGATTCTATACATGCACATGAGCAGGGAGGAGATTTTTCTTATGAGTATGGTCGTCGTTGGAGGTTGGGGCTTAATTTGCTCCACCTCAAATTGTCAATTAAGCTGCTGCGCCTTTCGCTACTGTGGGTTGGGTGGTGAACCAATCCTGACCTGGTTCCCCTGGTTTGACATTGACTTCTTTCTGCCTCGCTTTCAATGCTAGGATATTCAAGCTAGCAGTATCAATCATGTGTGGAAATTGTCAATAGAGTATCGAGCCTGTCTGCCAAGAAAGACCGGAAATATCTCAAGGCCAACACTGAAAGAACCACTCGAGCAGCAAATTAAAAGGCAGCCAGTCAATACAGGTGCACTAACACAGATGTTATCAATGGCCAATGCCGTCTCGGCGAGCAAAACGGGCCCAACCGGACAAGAAAGCAACTGTTTTTTCCTTAGAAAAAAAAACTTGGATTAACCAGCGGAGACAGGTGCTGTGCGCCTGGGCGCGTCGAGGAAAACGAGAGGAATCGGGAGCGGGAGGAAAGTGAGAGTTTGGAATGGCCAATGCAAATCAACGTGGTCTCGGTCAAAACAAGATCGAGCAAACTAGTACTATGAAGTTCGTGTTAATTTCCTGAGGAAACCCGTCCTGACTTGTTCACTAAAGCTTGCGATGGTTTACGATTCCGAGAGGCCCTTCCGTTTCGGACACCGGCGGAATTTAGAATTTTGTAAAATTAAGTGGAAAACCGGTAAATTTTAAATAAATTTTATAAACCAAAATTTGAATACAAATTCCCTGAGTTTGCCAACAAGTTCTCAAAAACCGGTCGGTTTTGACGAAATTCCGATCGAAATCATCGAAATTTCGATCAGTAATTTGTAATAGAGGTAATTTGCTGAAATTCTTTTCTTTCCTGATGTAAGTCTCAGTAAATACACACAATACATTATTTTTTTTGAAAATTTATGTCCTAATAGGTTATATGAATATCATAGTATTTATAAGATTTTTTCTTTTTTTATCAATTCAAATTTAAATTTGGATGAAACTCCTCGATATCTTAAACGATTTCTACTTTCGAGCCCCATCAAAACGTCGAAATTTCGCGAAATCCGACCGGATTTCGTCGGAATCGTAAACCCTGCTCGTGACAGGTTATAAAGGATTTATCGAACTGTAGGCTTGTGTTCTACGCCTTCCATGTCGCAACAGCAACTCAGCAAGCACGTCAACTATCTGTCCCAAAAAGAATTACCAGTTTTAAGAATAAATCTGAACAAATACATGTAAATTTATGAATAGAGATTAAATTTTCCGGAGACGGACTGAACTATGAGGACTGCGTGATCGTTTATATTAGCCGCCCTGCAACGCGATGGTGGCCTGGATTCATGCGTGAATTGACGGTTCGCGCGCCGGACACTTTCTCAATTAAGTTCGGATTATAATTGATCGACGCTCAGATGTTTGAACCGTGGTGTGTGAGTATATGGACTGTTTGGGCGGCTAGTGTTTGCGAAGGCCCCAGCTGATTATTTTTGTACACAGGTTATTAATTACGATCGAGCAGGAAGTGATATGCCGGGAGCCTTCTCGCACGGTGGCACCCGCGCATGGCGTCTTGGCAAATACCCCCTTCCCAGCAACAATGGTGAGAGAGACCGGATACAGAGATCTGTGTTGTCACTGTCCGCTGACATCGACCAAAGCTTGGAAAATTTTACCTTCTCTTCACAGACAAGATTAATTTTACCATCAACCACTTATACTACTATGATTAACACCCGGGTGGCATGATTAAATACTTAGCACTCTCTTTCTTAAGATGGCATCGTTGATTTTTATATAACGTTTAACTATCCGTTATTTTCAAGAAAATACTCCCTCCGTCTAAATTTGTGGTACTAAAATTAATGTGTCGTATCCCTCCAAAATCCCTTATATCTTAAGATGGATGAAGTATTATATAAGTGTCATTTTATATTTGAAAACTTGTTTAACCATCATAAAAATCTTTAAGAATGACAAACAATCAAACGTTATATAAAAAGTCAACAAAGAAATCTATTAAAAATATTAAAAAATAGAGATAGTACAACATTACAATAAGTTTAGATTGTTGTCATCTACCACATTGTTAGCCTCAGTGGTGCCTCGTTGACATTTGGATTGAAGTCAATTTTTATCTATACTATAATAAAGTTAGATAATCGACTATATCAAATTTTGTAGTGCCAACCCTTTCTTAGATTTCGGTTTCAAAAAAACCCTTTCTTAGATTTTAATAGCAGCAAAATTTTCAGAGCTTCAAATCTAAGTGCCCTAATGTTTAACAGGGCTGATATGATAGACCGCAAATTTTGTGTTTCCACGTCAATGAGGATATATATGAACATAAAGTCTCAGAAAAGATTTAGCTTAAAGATTGTACTTTTAAAACTTTTAAAATTTAAAATAGAATAGTCATGAATCCACTACTGGGAACCTAATAGGGCCCGGGAGCCCATTGACAAAAGCGGATGGTCCAATTTGGATGTTTCTAGAAGCTACACCAATCTAGAGTTTAAAAAACTACGAACAAGAGAAATACCAGTAATACGTGGACCAAATTTCCGTAGGAAATTAATGATGTGACGGAGCGTGTTTGTTTGGCTTAATTTGACATCTCAATGTGCGGCCACGCAGCTAATTATAAGTCCACGAGAGATTTTATACTGTGTTTTTGGTGTAGTAATAATGGTTTTTCGTCTAGAAGGCACACAAGAGGAACAAAGACACCTACGCCTAGTCGCCTACGCGCGTGTGGCTGCACGGTAGAAGCGTCTGCTGTATGAAAGGGAAATTGCTTTGTCTCTCCTCAAGAAACTGTGCTGCACCACGCCACGTTAACGTCGTTAAGGGGTCTAGCTACCCCGAAACAGATGGACGGATGATGGTAGAATTATGATTTGGAGCCGCTGCTTATTTGCTGACAAGAAACTTCTGGAACTAATTAATCTAGTAACTTGAAGATAGTTGTTGTTCCATAGAATGCGTACGGACGTGCTTACATGTGTCCCTGAAGTCTTTGGTGTTCCTGACATTCTCGAGGCGTGATTTAGCCGTGGACGGGATCATATTAGACGCCTCAGGTATATGTACGCAGTTGTGTGCGTGGCTACGTGCAGCATGCATATACTGAATACCATTTGAATGTCATCTACTCGCATTATCTGGCAAAAAAACACACACGAAAAAAAAAATTCCCCAGGTCAGACCTTAAGACCCATTGGCCAGCGCCCCGTCCTGTAACGAGCCAATGACCCAATCACGGAACTCGGAAGTACTAGTCCGACCTGGCCGGCTGGCCCCTAGGGGTAGGGTTTGCGTGCGTGTGTTCATAGGGGTGAGTGCGCGTGCGTTGTGAGTGTCTGTGTTGTACTGTGTAATTCTCAAAAAAAAAAAATTTCACAGGTGATAAAAATTCAAAACGTCTACATTAGGTTTACCAGGGTAGACGGGTTAAAGGGTCGTACCATCCACTGCCATCAGTTTTCGCATGGACTCTAGTCACTTCCTCCTTAGAGCATCTTCAAGAGAGTGGCTATTTTTGACTCTTCAAATATGCTATTTGGCAATTTGCTAAAAATTTAGAGAGCCAAATCTAGGTTTTACTTCAACAGCATCTCCATTACACTCTCCAATTTAATAGTGGGTCCCATTTGTCAGTGTCTTGTACTTTACCCACTTCTCCCCTGTGGCTGTTCTCCTCTCTCCAGCGGGAGCGCCGCCCCGCCCTGAGTGGCGTCGGTGGGAGCGGCGCGGGCAGGAGCAGCGCCGACACAGGGATGGAGGCTGCGTCGGCAGGAGCGGCGCGGGTGACGGAGGCAGCGCCGGCGGGAGGACGGCGCGCGCGCGCCACCGGGCAGCAATCCCAGAAGAGGAGAAGCCGCTGTAGACAAATCCATTGCTGGGAAGTGAAGAAGATGGAGGAGAGGGAGAAGGTGGTGCGCCTGGCCAAGCTCGCCGAGCAGGCGGAGAGATACGATGGTATGGCTGGGAGGGGATCTCGGATTGCTGGATTGTTCGATTGCACGTTGCTGTTGTGCAGTTCTTGTTCCTGGTTCTTTTGCATTTGAGGGTTGGGGGAAAATCGCTGACCCTATACTTGGTTGAATATAGGAAGGATTTGGGGGTTCTTGATTCATTTGTGACTTCTGGGATTGCTGCTGGACATCTCGCAGGCGGTGGCGAATCCATAGGCGCCTACTGCTGGGCTGCCCGGCGGCGCCGGGGCTCGTCAACGTCGCCGCGGCCGGGGAGGAGGAGGAGCGGAGGGGCGCCGCGCCCGTCGTGCTCGACGGCTCGCCTCCGCCCATCGTCCTCGTCCACGGCATCTTCGGCTTCGGGAAAGGGGTACGTGTGCCCGCCGTGGCTTTCTCGTGGGTTGGGTGCTCGGTGAAATGCCGCAGAGCCGTTCGTCGTTCTTACTATGCCTTGTTTCCCCGTGTGCAGAGGCTCGGCGGGCTCTCCTACTTCGCCGGCGCCGAGAAGAAGGACGACCGCGTGCTCGTGCCGGATTTGGGGTCCCTCACCAGCATCCATGACAGGTGGGTGGGTTGGAAAAGTGGCAAAATTCTTCGAACACAATACAGGCATAGAATACTTCCATTTGGTGGATGCCCACTTCTTTAATTTTCCTCCTCCAGCTACCTTGAATTTTCTGCTTATGATTTGGTATCTCTCGGTAGCCGTGAAAAAAATATTATCCTTTTGAATTAGTATTTATCGGGTTGGCGTTTGATTGTTGGGGAATCTGATGGTTCTTGGCGGTGCAGGGCGCGCGAGCTGTTCTACTACCTCAAAGGAGGGCAGGTGGATTATGGCGAGGAGCACAGCAAGGTTTTCGGGCACACGCGGTTCGGGAGGACGTATGACACAGGTAGTAGAGGATTTCGACGAACTGAAATCATCGCTGTGATCTTGTGGAGATTCTGATATGTGTTGTTAGCTAACTGTGATTGAAATTGGGCGCCCCAGGACATTACCCGGTCTGGGACGAGCAAAACCCGGTGCACTTTGTCGGGCACTCGGCCGGCGTGCAGGTTGTGAGGGTGCTGCATCAGATGCTTGCCGACAAGGTAAACAAGAATTCAGAGCCTTTTTGTTTCTTGGTGGTATAATGCTCACGCTTATCATGTGCTTTGAAAGGAACGGTTCTTGTGATGAGTGCATGCCTATTGTACCCAAATTAGGATCACTGCTTTTGCATGAAGTTTTAGTTAATTAGAACATCTGTTAAAATCGATTGTATAAAACGGCCCGAAAATCTGTTTTTAATATGGACAACATTCTTTTCTGAATTTCCTTCCTTTTTTTTTCCTTTACTTAATGTGGTTTGCCACAGCACTTCTGCAACTAAATTGAACACCTGGAGTATGTTCGAATGCATACCGCTTTATTTGGCTTTATTCATGTGGCATGCTGACCTTGCTTGCTGCATGCTGTGCCGGCAGATTGTTGGCATGCTATTGCGTTACAGGAAATGAGAGCTTTAACATGTGTTGATAATTATTTCAGGCTTTCCCTGGACATGATACTTCTGAAGACTGGGTTCTTAGCCTTACTTCCTTGTCGGGTGCGCTTAATGGAACCACTAGAACTTACTATGATGGCATGCTGTAAGTGTTGTCTGAAGTTTACAATGATTTAAAAGGTTACATCTTTTTGTGTCTCCTCACATTTTCATCATGTTTCATTTCCCTCTACTTTCAGGGCTGAAGACGGAAGATCCATGAAATCAATCTGTCTTCTTCAGCTCTGCCGGATTGGAGTTATCGTCTATGATTGGCTAGACATTCCTTGGCTGAAGAATTACTACAATTTTGGTTTTGACCACTTTGAGATGTCATGGAGGAAAGTGGGCCTCTCAGGTCTAATTGATCTGTTGCTGGGGCACACTGGCCCATTTGCCTCAGGAGATTGGATTCTGCCTGATCTTACGATTCAAGGATCTCTAAAACTTAACTCTACATTGAGGACCTTCCCAAATACATTCTACTTCAGTTATGCTACGAAGAGAACAAGAAAGCTTTTTGGAATTACAGTGCCTTCAAGCGTCCTTGGAATTCACCCCATGCTCTTCCTCAGAGTCCTCCAAATGTGTATGTGGAGGCACCCTCAAAATGCACCTCTACCTTACAAAGGATACAGGTGAATCCTCTGCTCCAAGCCAAATTAACTGACAACACTGCTTACAGTTCTTATTTCCTTGAGTACAACCTTTCAGCTCATTATTTGGTTCATGTTCTTATTACTTGTTGGTATGTTTTGTTGATGGTTCTTAGGGATGAAGATTGGGAAGATAATGATGGGGCTTTGAACACAATCTCCATGACGCACCCTCGCATTCCTACAGAGCATCCAAACCGTTTGGTAGTGGATGATTCTGATTGCCATCCTTTGCAGCCTGGGATATGGTTAGTGCTGCATTCAGAATCTTATTTTAATTTGCTTTTGGAAACAACTGTTTTAACTTAGCATTAAAATAAAACATGTTGTTTCATGCACTCATTTTCTCAAAATACTAAGCAAAATTGGTACTACATTCAAGTTGAAGATTGAGTAAGGCACCAAACAGAGATTCACAGATCATACGCTTACTTTGCTTCTTAACATAAAAACAAATGTTTTCTTACATGATTGCTCCATTGTTTTTTACAGGTATTACAAGATAATTGAGGCTGATCACATTCTTTTCATTGTAAATCGTGAAAGAGCCGGAGTGCAGTTTGATTTGCTGTATGATGGCATTTTCCAACGGTGCAGAAAGCACGCATTTAGGAGGAGCCCCCCTACTGTACCAAATGAATCGAGTCAAAGTCAATAGCAGACTACACCCAAATGAAATCTATCTAGAAAGTAGAATGGAAGGAAAAAAAGGAATCACGACGGTTTTTCTGTTTCTCTTTGGCCCCCGGCAACCATGTAGATGTAAACGACATTGTAAACTGTAAATTACATTATTCATGTGACTATGTGAGGAGCACTGCATACATACCTCTCTGATTCCTGGGAGTGAGTGAAGTTCAAGCTAACAGTTTGGCCCTGAAAATTTTCATCCGTTAGGAAATACGGCTGCTACGCAGGGTTTCACAAACCGTCGGGGCCAGGGTTACCGCGGCAAACCGTACGAAACCGTATAAAATTTATTGAAATTTCAAATTATTTTTTAAATTTATTTGAATTTAAGGAGCTACTGTGGTTTTTTTTTTTACCGTACCCGTGCGGTTACCGGCGGTTTAGTGAACATGCTGCTACGTGCCTACTTTTATTATTTCTGTCCTTACAGAACGAAGGAAAATTGGCATAAATTTCGCCTGCCAGCGTTGATTCTCCTTACAATTAGGGAGATTGGAGGTCAACATCAGCACTTGTCTGTGACTGAAGTGTTATTCAGATTAACTCTGAGTTATGGTTTGTACATAAAGATGGTTGAGTCAATGGAACGATTTGTGTTTTTTAATTTCTTTTTGGTGAAAAGAAGCGATTTATGGTTGTATCTCCTTTTGCGGGAACCTATAATTGCATTTTGGTATACAGAATCTCCTAGACAGCCAGCTGTACCTAATACTGGAGTACTATAGATGACTGCTGTGTTGTCGCGTATGATTACACCAACTGCTGCCTTTTGTTGCAAGTCTCTTGTGATCATGTGTACGGTAAAGTTCTCCATAATTAGGATTGTCGTCCGCCGGCAACGTTAATACTTAATACTATGCACTTCAAAGTTGTTGTGATTTCCTAGCGCGAACAGTGTGCATCATCTTACATCGGTTTCGCTCACGGTTGCACCCCTTGGAGTTTCAAGTGCATATTTTCATGGTGTGTCAAGGGCGTGGCTAATGAGCGATCACCCCCCATCCCCCCTGTACGGTTCTCCTCTCCTCCTTCCTCCTCCCCTTTTTTCTCTTTCTACTACACCATAAATTTTTAAAAAATAAAAAAACAAATTGGAAAAATTTATGTATAGAAATACTATGGGTGTGTTTAATTCACGTTAAAATTGAAAGTTTGGTTGAAATTGAAACGATGTGATGGAAAAGTTGGAAGTTTTTGTGTGTAGAAAAGTTTCGATGTAATGGAAAAGTTGGAATTTTGAAGAAAAAGTTTGAAACTAAACTCGGCCTAACATATAAAAAATATTTGAATTCAAATTCAAATTTGGAATCGGATAATGTAAACTTTTGACTTATAACTTTGGGTCTATAAACTTTAGATGTATAGAAATACTATATATAAAAACATATTTGAATTCAAATTCAAATTTTAATTCGATATATAAACTTTGGTCTCTAAACTTTATATGTGTAGAACTTGAGGTGTACAAAAACTTTAGTGTCATAAATTTATTAAAACAAGAAAGTAATGCGGTGCCAAAAAGAAACGCATCTGGAGGAAGGGGGTTGGGGGGGGGGGAATCGATCGTGTTTGGTGAATATCTTGATCCCGATTACGCCAATATCCCTTTGTAATTTTTTGCATTTCAAAATAATGCTACCGTTGCGACAACATGAAATTTGGATAACTATTTGTAAAACAAACTATAATGATAACAGATTTTTCCTCATAATAACATATTTACGTTTCTACTTTAAATTCAAAAAGGACAATCCATCAACCACAAACTAACCCTATCCTGATCGAAATATGCACGCTATAGGACAATACATCAACCGCACACACCCTTATCCTAATCGTCTCGTCTGGGTTAGCTGCATCCAGGCTCAATTTATTTGCATCATTCTTCCTAAAAAAATGCTCCTAATTTGACAAGGGAGTTATGGCCACTACTCAAATTTGACAAGGGAGCTTTCCCACTACTCACTGAACTGAAGCCGCTCATGACCGTTTGATGTTTGTCAGCTACTGAAGAAGAGGCATTAGCGCGAGAGACTACAAGCTAGACTGCTTCACTGCTTTAGAAGGAAATAGTACAGCACAACAACATACTATCCGATATGCCTTAGGCCCTGTTTAAATGGGACTAAAACTTTTAAGTCCCTATCACATCAGATGTTTAAAAATTAATTATAAATATTAAACGTAGACTATTAATAAAA
>CM020178.1:47030060-47047938 GCA_009805545.1 Oryza longistaminata
CTGCCGCCGGATCCGTTCTCGGCCGCCACTACCGCGGCCGAATCAACCCACGGTCACCGCCAACGCCGCCGTCGCCAGATCCGTCATGTGAGAGAGGGGAGAGCGGCGCCGCCGGGAAGGGGGAGAGGCGCCACCGGAGAGGGGGAGGAGGAGCGGTGGAGGGGGAGAGGCGTCGCCACTGTGTGTGTGTCAGAGAGAGAGAGGGAGGGAGGGGAAATGTTTTTAGGGTTAGGGTTTGGATCTTTGAACTTTTCTATAGGTCGCGATCACTCAGGACCGTCCATAAGATCGGACGGCTCAGCTTCTCCCGTGTTCCCAGGCCACCCACACTATGGGGCCGCTTGTAATCTCCACACAGAATAAGTTTACTTTATGTCCCTAAAGTTGTCCCCAAATATGTTCTCAGGCCGCCCACACTATAGGCCGCCTCATGGGCCGTGTGTACGCACAGAATAAGTTCACTTGAGGTCCCTTAAGTTGAACCTTTTTTATTTCATTAGGAATAGATTTTCTTAAATAGCTCATATAATGTAAAACTAAACCCTAATTATCTAATATTTTTATATTTGGTATAATTTAAGTTTACCCGTTGCAACGCACGGGTATTTTTTCTAGTATCTTAGACATGTTATGGCTTTGCAACGTATACTTATGGCCATCAATTTGGTAGGAACCACTTTCGGTAATTTGACTTGTGGAAAATTTAGCCATAAAACAAAGGGTTAGTTGGATTCATGCCAATGCAAATATATCATTTTAGATAAATGTCACTTCTCTATTTGTTTATTTGTATTCACGTCGTTCAAAACCGTCAAAATTTGATCCATGCCACTACTGCCACGTTTTTCATCACATCCTTTTTCTTTCCTCTTTCTTCCTGATGTGCACTAGGGTTTCCGATCTTCCGAAACGTTTTGATAATCAATGATTTGGGCGGAGTCGTGACACAAATCAATCCGGCTTCTTGAACGCGCACGCTCTTGAGCCCCGCAATCGCAGCACCACGTCTCCTCTGGTTATCACCCGTGCCGAAACGCGGATGAACTCACCGAGAAGGCTAATCCCTGTTTGCGAATCGAAGAACACAAACAAGAATAAGGTAGAATACAACCAAAATTGCAGATAAATGATTAAGCTCACAAGTTGGAGTCTTACAAACCGATCTAGCCGCGAAACTGTTCTCGACAGAATAATCTAAGCAAAAACCCAAACCCTAAAGATGATGGCAACTACTAATATATAGAGTTTATGGTCATGCAACCAACCCTTACTGCAACCCTAATGGGTTCCAACATGATACACGGCCCAAAGGCCCAAATACGGTGACGCAGCACCGGGATAGATTCTAGACGTCAACTTGTTCGGCCAATTCCCATTGACTCGGAAATAATTTGGACGTGGGACCAAAACCATTGGAAAGGTTATCTTCTTAGACTTCCATCCATATAAAGAACGCCCCAATCCGAGCACGTATGCGACCTGGGCGCCCATTTTAGTGCAGACTAGTCCTGGACTCCGAATTGCACTCGAGGTCGACTTGGTTTGGACCTCCACTTGGACGTACTCGATGATCCTCCATGACTCTAAGTCCTTCTCCAAGTGTCTCCTTATCCCCTCCATTGTTACTAATCACAATATAATCATTAGGTAGCAATCTATTCTCAAATTTGTACAAAGAAGAACATAGGAACGAGCTCACCTCTAAATTCAATTTATCAATCCTTGAATGACCGTTGGAGGATTGCTGTGTGTATCCGAAGGAGTGATGTCCGCATCACTTCCTCCCTTTCTTTTCTTCTTCTCTTTGAGTTCGTGCACAGGGAAGTCGCGCCCCCTCCGCCGATGCTGCTTGTAGGGGTGGACAAAAAAAAGACTAAACTGAAAAACCAAACCAAAGGACTGGGACCGAGATGAAAAAACCGAGACCAAAAAATTAGGTCACTAGTTTAGTCTCAAGTGTTGAAAGGCAAAACTGTGTTAGATCAATTCGGTTAGTACCTTCGATTAACCGAATAGACCGAACACACTGAATTTTGGCCCAATACGCCTATTAAGGTATAGCAACCCAATTAAACCCAATTTTGGCCTCCATCATGCTTCGATCTATGGCCCATGATAATGAAGAGTGTCGATTTATGATTTGTGTGTGTGATTTTTATGTGTATAATTTCTTTATATGGAATTTATTAAGGACTTGGCCAGATTATTTTGGATCTTTTGAAAATTTCGGTCATGACCGAGACCGAGACCGATTTTCTCAGTCTTTTTTATTTTTCAAGACCAATCCATCTCCAACTTTAGATGACCAAAAATTCTAAAAGACCAAAGACCGAGACCGAATTTTTCGGTTTGACCGTACGCCCACCCCTAGATGCTTGGGGCCGTGGAAGAGGAGACGCACGGCGCCATGGCGAACCGCCTCATGCCACCTGGCGGCGAGATGCCCCAATATGGCACGCTGTTCGGTCGCCGGAGTTGATGACACGAGAACATGGTGGAGTCCGTGGTGGAGGCAAGAGATTCTGATAACGCCTCTGTAGTTTGTGGTGCTGGTCATCGTCAGCCAACACGCAACGGTCATGTAGACGGGGATGTTCCTCATGTGGCTCCACCCGCGTTCTTCTAGCCGGGGAAGGATCCGTGCCGGTGGTGTGGCGAGTGGGCGGTGGTCACTGGCGCCACAGACAACATCGATCGCGCAGTGGCGTTGGGGCTCATGGGGTAGAACCCCAGGAAGCTGTCCGGGGTCTCCAAGGAGGTGTGCACTGGCGTGCCAAAGTGCAACGGTGAGGACCATGCTTTTCGACCTCACCGCCCCAACAGGACGACGATAGTGGCGGCGAGGAGGTGTCCAACGACATGGCAAGGGTGGTGTTGGCCGTGGAGAGGCTCGACGTTGGGCTGCTTGTCAACAACGTCGGCGCGATGTAACAGTGTGTGGCATACTTCCATGAGGTGCCCAATGCAGTCTAAGAGGTGGTGCGGCGGGTGAACGTGGTGGCGGCGACAAGGACATCGCACATCATCGTGTTGCTCATGTCTTGACCTCCTACACGGGTAGCAGCGTCGGCGTCACAGGGAGTTTGAGGAGGAGCCGTGGACGCGAGATATGGTCACATCGCAGCCATCGTTGTCGTTGCCACTGACATACTCACCGGCGCGCTCTTCTCACCGGCTGCCACATTTGAAACGAGGTGGAGAAAGATGGGGAAGAAAGAACAAGAGAGGATGGAGGAAGAGGAAGGAATAGATATGTTGGTCCCACGCCTACGGTTGTTTTGGCCTATATGATAACGAAAAACATGATGGCAATGGCAAGGTTCCAATTTTGGGTAAATTCGAATGGTATGGATATGAATAGACGAATTATAATGACATTTATCTCAATTAGTATATTTGTAATGGCATGATCCAATTAACCCTAAAATGGAGCATCCGATAATGGCACCAAAAACTATGTTAGAATAATGCATGTACGAGAAAATTTAGGGAGTAGCTAGATTTGTGGCGCCATACTATTTATCAAAAAGAAGTCAAATCATTTTTCTGTAAAATACTTACATTTATGTGCATTGTAATTACACTATAATTAAGTTTTAATATTTGTATTGTATTAAAAATATTTTAGTATGTACTTAAAAGAGTAGATAGGAAAGATATAAGCATACTTACATATATTACTTACATATAGGAGAGAGAGGTATTAAGAAAAAAGTGATTGAAATTAAAGGAAAAATAGGGTACGCTAATTTTAACAATCTCATTTATTGGTTATTAATTACGAGCGATTAGACGAAATATGGTTTTGACATGTCTCGAGTAAACAAAATGGTTAAAGTAAATTTTATAAAACTGTAACTTTAGTGACAGAATTATCAGTTTGCTGCAACATTAGCGATATGTTTCAGTTTGCTATAACAACAGCGTGGAAAAATATAATAGAATTATAACTTTTACATTATATGTTGCTACAGTTGTCGTATATATGCTGCTACAGTTGTCGTATATATATATGTGACAACTGTAGCAGCATATAACGTAAAAGTTACATTTTTTGTGATAATTTCGCATGTTATTGTTGCAGGAAACTGAAACATGTCACTAATATTGTAGCAAACTGATAGTTTATCACTAAAGTTGCAGTTTTCTGAAATTTACTCATATGGTTACGGTACAAGTAGAGCACTAGAGCTTTATGACATTTACAAAGATGGCACGTAAACGCTGCTTGCACTATTATATATATATAAATAACAGTTACCTTTAGATAGTTATGTTCCACCTTCCGTGAGTTTATCTTGGATTAATAGGGTCCTGAAATTGTTTGCACGTATTATATACAATTTTCCTGGAAACCTTTTAGTTTGGATAAAAAATGAGCAAAAATACTTCGGCTTAAAAACACATCATTTTTTTTTTGCTGGAAAACAAGTGAACTTCATTCTTGATTCAAATTTTGTGTACATTTTTCTTATCGGTTTGATCGAGCATTATTAGCACTCGACGAATCTCGTGAATTCGATGGGGGTTCGCACCCACCTCCAGAAACGGATTTGTAAACCCTGCTCAACGGTGTTTTCACTAGTCACTACTTGGTTCATTTTGCACAGCTCATAATTTTCACATTGTTTGGGACATTTTAAGCTTCACCGGGCCAAGAGAAATGCCAGGAGAAAGGGTTAGGCTTCTTCCTTCCACACCAACCTTTCCCAACTTATGCTCCTGTTTTCCGCGCACACGCTTGTCTAGCTGCTAAACGGATCGTTTTTTCATCAATAGAAAAGTTGCTTTGCAAAACCATGCTAATCTATTTTTATTATCTAAAAAACGCTAATCTATTTTTAATTTTTTAGTTCTTTTATTTATAGAAATACTTAGGCACTGTTTGATTTAGCTTAAGATTATTATAATCTGAATTATTCAGAAGTAGACGGCAACAAGAGAGAGCGAGATGGCGGATAGCTTATTATGATATATTACTACAATCTATAAGCCAATTACTATAATATGATAATCCACTCTAAAGGTGCTTTTTAGATTATTGGGTGGCTAAACAACTAACAAACATCTAATAATATAAGAACAAACAGCTAACACTTATCCTGTGGGCTTATTATAATCTTAAGCTGAAACAAGCATGGCCTTAATCATGCTGTAATAAGGGCATCAGCAATGCGTACCCTTGAGCCGTGTCTTCACTCACGCCGTCCCGAGAAACGTCTCCGAGCCGTCCCTAGGGAGGCGCGGACCCCTAGGAGGGGAACGCGCGGCTCTAGCACTCTCTGTGCTTTTCACTGAGGTCCCCACGTTTCTTTCTTTCCCTCTCCACAATTTCCCTTCTTGCCCCTCACCTGGGACGACGGCGCGGCGGCGGCGGCTGACGAAACCTGGATGGGCCGGCGAGGACTCCTCCCTCCGCCGGAGCAAGCAAGATGAACCCGGCGCACAACAACCGCCGCCGCCGCCGCCGCAGCGGCGTCGTCCGAAGCGTAGAGAGAGGGAGGGGATGGTAGAGGTTGGCGACAACGATGTGGTGGAGCGGCCGCGACGAGGACCCCGGCGACGACCTGGGAGGACACGAACCGACCAGATCTGCCTCCCGACCAGGCGCTCGCCGGTCGACCACCCGCCCAACGTTGCCGCGTTTCGCCCCAGCCGTGCGGAGGAGGCGGAGCTGCGAGTTGTGGCGGGATCTGGCGTGGAGGTGTGGCGGCGAGCGGCGCGGCGGGACAGAGGAGAGGGCGAGCGGGGTTTTCTCGCTTGCGCGACGAGCTGAGCAGGGGTGGGAGTGGGACAGCGAGCGCGGCGGCGGGCAGAGGAGAGAGGCGAGCGGGCGGTGTTCTCCTCGCGCTGACGAGCTCGAGCAGGGCGTGGGAGTGGGACGAGCGGGGCCGGGCAGAGGAGAAGAGGCGGGGCGGCGCGCGGCTTCTCCTCGCGCTGACAGCTCGAGCGGGTGAGCCCCTCTGTGATGGCGGCGGCTGGGGAGGAGCGGCGGGGAGAGGGATGGAGGTGGGGAAAGGGTGCGGCGCGGCCCGGCATGCGACGTGAGGAAAGAGAGAGAGAGAGGGGGGAAAGATAGGGTATGAATAGGAAAGAGAGAAAGAGGAGACAGAGAGGTTTTTTTTGGGTTGGGACACTCATTGGGTTACCTAGATGTGGCCTGCATTGTAGGGTAGTGTTTGGCAAATGGGAAAGGGAAATGATTTCCCACATCTTTAAAATCCTAACCATTCATTTTCCCCTTTCCATTTAATCCCTAACCCTTCATTCATTTCCCAAACCATCCACCCCCCCCCATTTTCCTCATTATCCAAACAACACTCTAGAGGTGAGTAACTTAGAGTACGTCTCAGTTTAGTGAGGGCACTCTAGGAGTGGCTCACATTGATGGTGCCCTAAGCAGCATCCCCAGCAGATGCTCCATCCAATCCTTCCATCTGAGAAATTAGCGATGGGAGTGAAAATCGGCCCAGCCAGGTAACTCGCATTCGGGCCTACGCCAAAGTAAGCGATCGGCCGAAAAAGCAAGAGCAAGTAGAATGCCTATTTTTGGCGTTCCATCTCTCCCCACGCCCCGGCAAAGCAATCGCAACCGCCGCTTCTCCCGCTCCATTCGGCAGTTCAAAACAGCTAGGCGCAGAGCCCCCCACCGTTATGTTCAACAGCAGAGCAGGGCAGCGCAAAGCGGACAGAGAGAGAGAAGAAGGGAGGTAGAAGTGGAGAGAGAGGGAGAGTAGAGTGCACAAAACCAAGATCTAGGGCCGGGGACGGCCCTGTAATTGGAGAGAAGAAGCAAACCCGCCACAGCTCCTCGGCCCGGCGACTGCCCCGCGCTTCCCGCGGACGACCCCCGCCGCCCCGCCGAACGACCCGCTCTTTTTTTTTTTTTTTTTTTTTTTTTGGCCATTTGCCTGCGGCTTCGTTTTCCGCCCGGTGACCGCCTGCCGCAACTTCCCCGGCCACATTGCTGACCCTCCGCCGCCCTTTTTATTTTTACATTTTTTTTTCTTTCCTCTCGTGCCGCGGCTTCCGCCTCCGCCCGGCGAACCCCTGGCCCACGGCACGCTCCCGCCGCCGCCCTCCCCTGTCAGCCAGTGTATGTGAGTGTCGTCGAGGGGCCGCAAGGGGCAGTGACCATCTCCGGCGCCCGCCCCGAGCAGAGGGCGCGTGCGGCAGCTCTGCCCGGGGTCGGAATGGGTACCGGCGGCTGCAGGCGGTGGGTGGCCCCGGGCAGGAGGGAGCGGGCTCCTACGCGATCCGCTGTCTCCCCTACCGCCCGCGCGTGACCGTCGGGCGCCGCGTACGCTGCTGACCCCGCCGCAACCCTATTGCAGCGGGCAGTACAAGCGGCGCGTCGCGCCGCCGCGGTCCGTCACAGGCCCACTGATGCTTGCCGCCGGTCGCTCAGCGGCTCTGACTCGTGAGGCAACGGGCCGCCCGAGAACCTCTTCTGCGCCCGTGCGCCCCTCGCGAGCGCTGCTCTGGCGGGGAGGCGAAAAAGAAGATGTAAGAGGAAAAGCACAGGATGAGCCAGTAGCGTAGTAGACAGGAGCGCAGGACGGCAGGCAATAAGGAGGAGGACGGGACCAGAGGAAACACAAAACGTGGACACCAGATAAGATGAGCAGAAACAAATACCGAAACCTATAGTCTTCCCTAGCCTCGGTTCCACAAATGAGGTATAAATGTACACCCTGTGTACAACACATAATTTACAAAGACCGATTTCCAATTTCATCACACACTCCACATATTTACCTAGTCCACTCACAACTACTACCCTTACCCTTGTAAAATTAGAAAGGCTTACACTAAATGTAATGGTTCACGCTCTAACGAACAAATCCTCACCTTTAATTACCTGCATCACTACTGAATGGATTTCGTGCACTAGTTTGGAGGATGTATATTCTCAGACTTGTCTGCTCTGGCGCGTGAGAAAGGATGGATAACTCAAGACCGCGAAGGAGAATCTTTGTTGGGCACTCGACTCCATGTCCATATATGGCAACTCCGATAGTGAATGAACTCAATAGGGCCAGATTGCGGAATATTTCAGTGAGATGTAATCAACATTAGAAAGCTCAAACTGGGGGCCCAACTGCGCCCTCTACCCCCGCCCACAGCCCTGCGGTCTCCAACGGGGCTCCGGCATCATCCGCCCCCCCACAACCTCCCGCAAAAGCACCACCTTTAATACTGTTGGTTCCTCCGAACGGCGAGATACATCCTAGCCACATGCCATCCTAAGAGTGCCCTCAACAAACTAGACTCCTCCACCCACTGAGTCTCCATACTCATATTTGAACCACCGCAGCCCATTCATTTCTCAGGGACTGAGTACCGTTGACTTAGGCTATCACCACAGTCCCGAGACGATACGATAGTTTCGGCGTGACTGCGCGGGTCCGGAAAGGGACTTTGGCGAAAGAAGCCCGCTTGGATAAAAAGCATAAAGATGGAGGGCGCCTAGCGCCGGAGCATTGATTATCAACTGGCCGGAAATAAGGGCGGGTCAATCCTCCCATTGAATGCCGCGTCCAATCGGAATTTACCCACATACCCGATAATATACGCACCCGTCGCCGCCGCCACCGCCGCGCCGCGCAGATACCACCTTTTTTTCCTTCCAACACTTTCCTTCGCGTCAACACGACGATCCGAGCCAACCACCTCCCCTAGTCCAGCGCCAGCATCTCACGTTCAACCGCGCCTCCCCCTCCGCGAACCGCCGTCGCACTCTCCGAACCGACAAACCAGCCCATCTCCTAATGTGTGTCCCTACCCGCTCGCTCCGCGTGCTCGCGCCTCCCTACGGGATCCCCTCGTCGTCGGCGCCGCCGGATCCCGCCGCGGCGCGGTGGCCGTCGTCCTGGTCGCCCGCCGCGCCGCCGCTCCATTCGTTCGCCGCGTCCCACCTCCGCGAGGCCGTGTCCCCCATCGCGGCCGCGATCCTCGCGCTCCCCGGCGTGGACCCGGACCCGTTGCCCGCCCTCGTCGAGCACAAACTTCTCCCGACCCTCCTCGCCGTCTCGCCGCTCGCCCTCCTCTCGAGCTGCTCTCCCTCCTGCGGCCCAATCCCCAGCTCGGCCTCGCGGTCTCTCGCCCCGCCGGACGCTCTCCAGCCCGCGACGCACCCGGGGAGTTCGTCCTCGCCATCTCGCTCGCCGGCCGCGCCCGCGACCCCGCCGCCGCGGCCCGCCTCTTCGCCGAAGCCTCCACCGCATACTGCCCCGACCAGGCGCTCTACAATGCCCTCATGTCCTCGTACATGCACAGCGGTCTCGCCGACCGCTGCATCGAGGCCTTCCACACGCTGGAGCGAGACCCACGCTGTGGACCGCCCAATGCGGACTCCTACAACATCCTCATCGCCCTCTTTGGTCGCTCCCTCCTCGTTGACCACATGGAAGCCACGCTCCTGTCGCTGGATGCATCCGGCCAACCTCGGACAATCGGGACGTACAATGCAATCATCGCCGGCTACCTCACTGCCTGGATGTGGGAAAAAATGGAATCGGTATTTGATGAAATGGTCTCAGGTCATGTTGCTCCTGACAAAACCACTTATTTGCTGATGCTAAGAGGATATGCGCATGCCGGGATGATATACAAGATGGAGCTGGCTTATGAGCGAGCACGTCAGCATGTTGGTCAGGTTGACATGGTCCATATACGTGCAATGATATGCGCATACTGCAAGTTCAAACACGTAGATAGGATTCAAAAGATCGAGGAGTTATTGCAGAAGTTGGGTCCTGATGACTATAGACCATGGTTAGCTGTACTGTTGATCCGGGCATACGCGCAGGAAGGATTGGTTGAGAGGATGGAGCAGTGGATTGCTGAGGCACTGGAGCGCAATACCATTGTCACCACCGTGCAGGTGATGCGGTCCATCATAACAAGCTATTTTCAGTGTGATGCAGTAGATAAACTTGCACATTTTATCCGGCAAGCTGAGGAGGCAGGGTGGAAGCTTTGTCGGAGCTTATACCACTGCAAGATGGTGATGTATGGGAAGCAACACCGGTTGCCAGAGATGCATGGGGTTTTGGATGAGATGGAGTTTTTTCGGTTTGACCGAACAAAGAAAACCTTTTGGATCATGTATAAGGCATATGTGAGTTCTGGGCGGATGGCCGAGGCCAACACGATACTTTGCATGATGGGGAAGCATGGTTTTGGATTCCCCCGTGGCGGGTATATTCAATGACATGTGAGTAGATGCCCTGTTCCTATATCCTAATTGATTTTCTCATTGATCGATCTACCTGGTTTACATAGCAAATTCAAGTACGGCTTTGTCTTGGCCACTATTAGTTGTGAACTACTCTTTAGATTTTTATGACATCTGATTTAGTTAGCAATATAGACCATTTATCAAAGCCGAACTGAAGACTGGACACCACAATAGATCTGGTAGTGCCGCCTTATGGTCACTTCTCACTTGTCAACTATTTAAGACTTAGTGTTATGCTTGGCGTGTTTGATTTGTCAAAACTTGATTAAAAGATGGACAATGGTGGTTGGGAAGTTTTTTTTTCCAGATAATAGATAATCTCACATAGATCAGTTTTGGGTGCTGCTGAAGAGCCCCAATTGGTAGAGAAAGTGAGAATGTTATACATAGAGGTCTGACTAACGTGAATTGTGCTGTGATGAGCCACTTAAGCAACAATGACAAATATAAACTCATTAATTTTTTTTACTTGTTATATTGTGCTTTGGAGTTCAGTAGGCATTTAGGCAAACATAAAATTTTCTCTGCCTGCTTAATGAGATTGTTTCTCCCTTTGCATTGTAGATTTAGGATTCACGCGTGGTGCAACCATTATTCATTAATCCCTAGAAAAGTTACAAAAGGAAAACCAAGTCTTGTTCTATATAATGTATAGTTTGTTATTCTGTGTTTATCATGCTTAGTCCTTTTTTCTTTAATAAATATTAGTACACCATCTTTGTAACCAATAATTTTCATGTTGCTGATGATTTTGAAGAGCATAAACAAAACTGATAGCTTGATGTGCTTCAGAAACTGACAGTCTTATGGGCAACTCGCATGGTGTTTTTAATTGAAAAAAATGTTCCTTCAATATACTCCCTCCTTTTTTTATATATGACATTGGTTGGTTCAAAATTGAAGGGAGTACCATCTTTTTAGCTTCTAAGCAGTGTACTAAAAGTTGGTTGGTACTAGGCGCCTCTTGGGTGCTAGGCACTGGGTAGCCACCGCGATTAGGCATTAGATGGTGCATTAGGTGACTAAGCTGCCTTGGGTGCTCTTGTGTTGCTATTTTAGTGTTCTATTCTCTAACTTCTATTAAGAGCATCTCCAATAGCCTAGCCAAATGGACATATGGCTAGCTAGCCAAAATATTCCCTCTCCATATTTCGTTTGCGCCCCAAGAGATTAGCTAAATGACACTAGCCATATCCCAATGGCGCTCCATCTCCATATTTCAGCACAATTTTAATTATATCAACAAATGGATTCAGATATTTCAGCACAATTTACAATGAATGTTCATTTGTAAAGCCATCAGATTCATGGACGCCATTCGTCATTCCATTGCCATAAGAATTCTGCATCTGCTAAGGAAAATTTGCTTCTCTGAACAAACAAGGACAAGGATTCAAAAGATCGAGGAGTTATTGCAGAAGTTGGGTCCTGATGACTATAGACCATGGTTAGCTGTACTGTTGATCCGGGCATACGCGCAGGAAGGATTGGTTGAGAGGATGGAGCAGTGGATTGCTGAGGCACTGGAGCGCAATACCATTGTCACCACCGTGCAGGTGATGCGGTCCATCATAACAAGCTATTTTCAGTGTGATGCAGTAGATAAACTTGCACATTTTATCCGGCAAGCTGAGGAGGCAGGGTGGAAGCTTTGTCGGAGCTTATACCACTGCAAGATGGTGATGTATGGGAAGCAACACCGGTTGCCAGAGATGCATGGGGTTTTGGATGAGATGGAGTTTTTTCGGTTTGACCGAACAAAGAAAACCTTTTGGATCATGTATAAGGCATATGTGAGTTCTGGGCGGATGGCCGAGGCCAACACGATACTTTGCATGATGGGGAAGCATGGTTTTGGATTCCCCCGTGGCGGGTATATTCAATGACATGTGAGTAGATGCCCTGTTCCTATATCCTAATTGATTTTCTCATTGATCGATCTACCTGGTTTACATAGCAAATTCAAGTACGGCTTTGTCTTGGCCACTATTTGTTGTGAACTACTCTTTAGATTTTTATGACATCTGATTTAGTTAGCAATATAGACCATATATCAAAGCCGAACTGAAGACTGGACACCACAATAGATCTGGTAGTGCCGCCTTAAATTGGTCACTTCTCACTTGTCAACTATTTAAGACTTAGTGTTATGCTTGGCGTGTTTGATTTGTCAAAACTTGATGAAAAGATGGACAATGGTGGTCGGGAAGTTTTTTTTCCAGATAATCTCACATAGACCAGTTTTGGGTGCTGCTGAAGAGCCCCAATTGGTAGAGAAAGAATGTTATACATAGTCATTGTCTGACTAACGTGAATTGTGCTGTGATGAGCCACTTAAGCAACAATGACAAATATAAACTCATTAAATTTTTTACTTGTTATATGGTTCTTTGGAGTTCAGTAGGCATTTAGGCAAACATAAAACTCTGCCTGCTTGATGAGATTGTTTCTCCCTTTGCATTGTAGATTTAGGATTCACGCCTGGTGCAACCATTATTCATTAATCCCTAGAAAAGTTACAAAAGGAAAACCAAGTTTTGTTCTATATAATGTATAGTTTGTTATTCTGTGTTTATCATGCTTAGTCCTTATAAATATTAGTACACCATCTTTGTAACCAATAATTTTCATGTTGCTGATGATTTTGAAGAGCATAAACAAAACTGATAGCTTGATGTGCTTCAGAAACTGGAGAGGTAAGTTTGGCAGCATAATACTTATGCACCTTTTTACTTTACTGACAGTCTTATGGGCAACTCGCATGGTGTTTTTAATTGAAAAAAAATGTTCCTTCAATATACTCCCTCCTTTTTTTATATATGACATTGATTAGTTCAAAATTGAAGGGAGTACCATCTTTTTAGCTTCTAAGCAGTGTACTAAAAGTTGGTACTAGGCGCCTCTTGGGTGCTAGGCACCGGGTAGCCACCGCGATTAGGCATTAGATGGTGCATTAGGTGGCTAAGCTGCCTTGAGTGCTCTTGTGTTGCTATTTTAGTGTTCTATTCTCTAACTTTTATTAGGAGCATCTCCAATAGCCTAGCCAAATGGACATATGGCTAGCTAGCCAAAATATTCCCTCTCCATATTTCCTTTGCGCCCCAAGAGATTAGCTAAATGACACTAGCCATATCCCAACGGCTAGCTCCATCTCCATATTTCAGCACAATTTTAATTATATCAACAAATGGATTCAGATATTTCAGCACAATTTACAATGGATGTTCATTTGTAAAGCCATCAGATTCATGGACGCCATTCGTCATTCCATTGCCATAAGAATTCTGCATCTGCTAAGGAAAATTTGCTTCTCTGAACAAACAAGGACAATCCATGCAGTAATCTGAAATTGTGAATCATCTACCTCATGCGTCATTGATTGAACTCTAAACCACCCCATACAGTTGCACTCTGAATGGCCCCAACACCGCCGTCCTAGGGTGGCCCCACATCGGTGACCTCGGCATCTTTTGGGAGAAATGCGGGCCTGTGGGATGACATAGGACTGGAGCCGATGTGGAAGAAGCCAGTGATGGCATCGGGGGAGGAGATGTATCCGGGGTTAGGGACTCACCGGTGCTCGGTGTGGATTCATCGGAGGTGGCAGCACCTTATCTTCGTCAATGCGGGAGGAGCCAGCGCCAAAGAAGGTGGCGCTTGGTGGAGGGAGAGGTGATGGGGATGGCCCTGACCTGGGCGGCTGGGAAGACAACCTTGACAGTGCCAAATCAGATTGGTAGCCATGGCGCCTGCATGGATGGTGGTGCTCAATGCGATACGAGAAGAAAATGCCCTGCGAAAAAGAGAAGGCGTTTGGGTGGGAGAGGACCACACGGATGTCTAGCCTCAAGTAGTTGGACACTTGGACTGGTCAGCTGGGCCTTTTGGCCTGCTAGATAGCTAGCATGTTGGACTCCTAATTTTTGTGATGTTGGCTAAAATTTGGTTTGGGTAGTGGTATGGCTAACCTCTAGGAGATGCAATAGGCTTCCTAATTTCTCAGATTTTACTAGCTGGGTTGTCTGATTCAATCAAACCAATCAGAAGCAAAAATATTACAACATAATTGCTGGAGAGTGCAAGTGACTGGTAAGGGTCATCATATGCCGCTCCAAAATTGATTGTTTTTCATCCATGAATCTACTATGACTCCCAGGGCCCATCTTTCACAAACCTGCATTTTCCTGGTAGGAAAGGATATCCTAAGGTTGATTTACTGCTTATAGTCATACTCCCTCTGTCCCAAAAAAAGACAAACCCTGGTTTCCGTGTCCAACGTTTGACCGTCCGTCTTATTTGAAAAAAAATTAAAAAGATAAGTCACGCATAAAGTATTAATCATGTTTTATCATCTAACAACAATGAAAATAATAATTATAAAAAAATTTCATATAAGACGGACAGTCAAACGTTAGCACGGGAACCCACAGTTTGTCTTTTTTTTGGGACGGAGGGAGTACATGTTAGTATGCGACTGTTACTGCATTGCGCTTTATGTTATTACCTACTACCTCCGTTTCATATTACAAATTGTTTTGACTTTTTCCTAAGTCAAACTTCTTTAGCTTTGACTAAGTTTACAGAAAAATATAGTAATATTTTCAACATGAAACAAAAAAAATCAATATATATTCAATGTTGGATTTAACAAAACTAATTTAGTGCTATAAATGTTGCTATATTTTTCTATAAACTTGGTCAAACTTTTAAGAAGGTTGACTTTAAAAAAGTGAAAGCAACTTATAATAAGGTTGACTTTAAAAAAGTGAAAGCAACTTATAATATGAAACGGAGTAACTGACCTGTCCAGAATTACTTGAGCACTTTGAGGGTTTAGTCTAAGTTTCGACTCTTGCCTGAAAGTCATTCACTGAGTGGAGCTTTTATTTGTGATGGTACCTTTTAAGTTATATTGCAGTATACTTAATTGTATTATTTTTTGTGATGACATTAAGTTTATGGGTTATGCTAAAACCTTGTGTAAAGTGGATAACATAGTGGCCATAATACATTCGCAGGATTTATGTGGATGCAACATGACGCCGCTAACATCATATGGGGCTTTTCATGCCTTTGATGCTTAAGACAGCAAAAAGATATACATGGATCCCTAGAGCTCTGAAGTGCCCTAAAGCATGACTGAGGTTTGATCTCTACATGATTTAGAACTTTAAAGACTGCTGAAGTTGATCTAAGCAAATGCGCTTTGGATTCTTGAGAAACTGCTGCTTTCTTCCCATTCTTTTTTGGCATAAAGTGATAAAATTGCTACTAGGGAGAAGTGCTTATTGACAAGATACACCACCCGCACAATCGACGGTGCAGATAAAGGAAAATTCTAAGACGGGGCTTGCAATCCCTGCTCATTGGTCAGATCCCGTTACAGATGGAAAATGCAATCTGAGGTGCCTGCATCTTTCGCGTTGCACTTGCAGCTTACCAAAGATTCTTCTGGGAAATCATGGCCAATGCTTATATGTTTGTTTTTGCATATCAACCTCAGAATCTGGGAGCCAGAGTATGAATTGACTTGAAGGATTCAGAATCTAGTAGGCAACTTGTTCACAGTAAAACTTTGATGACAAGCAAATCTTGGGACTGTGCTTTGAAATCTCTATAGCAGTGCCACATGAACCCTCTATCCTGGAGCACGGATACATAATATCCTGCAAGGCACTAATGAACAAGAATGCACTTGGATGGCTTAACAGCAGCTCAAGTGGTTGTACAAAAGACTGCAAAATATCTATCGTCTGAATAGAATGAACAGAACAAATTGGGGATACCACTACAGATTTGCATATTTTGTTGGAAACATTGTTGCGGTAGCATGGCACTTTAATGTTATTTCATTTTCAGGCCAGGAGGCACTCATATGTTCCATTTCCCCACCAATTAACTTCGCACCAGTTTTGAACATGTGTACGGCGATTTTTTGGTAATCATACAACTTGTAACCAGCAGAAAATGTAGTTGTCAAGCTGCAATATTATTGTCATGTATTTTGTCGCTTTGTTCCATGCATCACAGTCTCCTTTTGCAGCAGCAAATAATTGCAGGCTATTATGCGAAGCATTGCTTTCAGATTGGAATTCCAAGTGTTCTAATTTGTTTGGTCTTAGTAATTCTTTGCTATCCTGTTGTGACCTGGAAATGCGTTAAGAGAGATATGACAGTGCTCTTTTTTTTTTTTTTGAGCATTATTCTTTCCCTGTAGGGCAGCTCTCATATTTCTTTCGATAACTCTCACATGCTTTTCAAATTGCAATAACAAATGGCCTATCAATGACATAATGGTGCCATCATTGCTACTTAGCGAGTCAAGGCTACAGGGAAGTATTATCATGTGACAAATCAGATCAAGTTTAATACAGTACGTTAATCATTACAAATCTCATCGGGTGCATATGGATCAATCGAAAATATTAGGTAGACTGAAACGTTGACAACCAATAAAACCACAAGTTTAGGCTAGTAGTGGCAGCTCACCTTAATAGATTATTCCCAGTTGTTACTTGGTCATTTACGCCATCGATAGTATAACAGACGAGGCTTCAGAGTTCAGGGATCACGCAGAGAAACGGATAAGAACGCATATATACATGGTACTCCAGATTCTCTCCAGCCTGACTTGGAGAATCACAAGTGTGCCTCCCAGGTTGGACTGATCACAAACTACACCTATATAAGTACATACTCCAGCAGTGTGCTATCCACGTCTCCGATGTCTCAGCCAGGCCCCGTAGGAATCTGCTCCAATGATAAAAAACAACTTGTCAATATCTTTCTAGTACTTACTACTATATTAGACCACTAGGCGTAGATTTGCATCGACCACTTCCGTACTAATTTTGTGAGAATTTCTGATGTTAATATAGGAGTAGCAGAGATTAGGAAGTCGTAATTGAATGAGATTTGCATCGACCACTTCCATATTATTTTTTGTGAGATTTTCAGATGTTAATATAGGAGTAGCAGAAATTAGGAAGTCGTAATTGAGTGACATCCCGACAAAAGAAACTAATACACCATCCATTCTAAAATATACAGTAAATCTGAACAGGAAAATGTATCTTATAACCTCTACTAATTATTATATTTTAATATGTGGAGAGCAGGGTTGGAAATTCCGGAATGAAATTTCCGAAATTTTGGTCACTACGGACCCCTCCGATATAATATTATTTCGGCTGAATTTTTTAAATTTTTTTCATGAATTTTGGTAATATTTATTCAAATTCAACTAAAATTTGTTCGAAATTTCGGAAATTTTGGCATTTCAGTGAGGTCCAATCAAATCGGCTAAACCGAAAATTTTAACCCTGGTGGAGAGTATATTTTTTAATAAAAGATAGTATACTTCTTTTGTTCTGAAATATACTTCAACCTAACATATTAAGCACAATCCAGTATTAGGATCCTGGATAGGCCGATCGACAAGCGAGTGCAGTGCACGACGCGTACGCAAAGTACGTACGGGCACCAGCTAACCCAACCTTGAGGTGGCCACCGGCCCCAACCTTAAACCCGGGGGCCAGCGATACACGTATCCCGCACAGCACTGGGTCGTCTCTGCGTCGTCGGTCCCTGCTCGGCTTTGTCGCGAGGCCGCGCGGCTGGTTTTGGCACGGCCCC
>CM020178.1:47062426-47155943 GCA_009805545.1 Oryza longistaminata
CCATTAATTGCATGAGCAAGTTCGATAGTATAGCCAACTACTATCTCTAATTCATCTATAGTCAATCTAATAGCTATTCATACAATAGTTATATACTACACTTATTAATATCTGGTCCCACCTATCATGCACACACTGTGTCCTTGGAGTCCCGTGCTACAGCTGGCTAACAAATCTGTAGCCCGCTGTCCCTTCTCTCTCCTCATTATCTTCTTAAAATATGTTTGCAGCTGCTTCTAGCATGCTATTGTCCTGCTCTAAAAGGCAGTGCCGACTTTGTTGTCCCGCGTCCGTCCATCCACAAGGGGAAGGATGATTAAAAAACGGACGCCATATGCGATGCGCGAGAGCCAGCCCGAAAGAGAGAAAGGAAAAGAAAAAAACACACGAGGCGAGAAGAGAGAGAGAGAAAAGGCGAGCAAGCAAACACGTAGTAGGAGCAGCAAGCGACCAGGCGCAACGCGCCAAAAGGAGAGGAGGCCCGGCCTGCCGTGGCAAGCAGCAAGCTCAAGCTGGCCTGGAGTGGATTCCCCTACCACCACTAGAGAACAAAAACAAAAACAAAACGCGAGCCACGCCAATTCAATACCCTGTAAACCATTATGAATATTAAATGGTACTACCAATATAGACAGGTCTCAACTATTACCGATTTACGTCTATTTATATTATCGCCAAAATCAACCTTACTTTATTTCTTTCGGGGAACCTTACCCAAATTTTGATAATACCAATTTAATAGAATTTACCAAATTTTGATAGGATGTAATAAATATGTTGTGCTAAAATTTCTTATAAGGTTACCAATGTCTCGCTACACTAAATGTAGCTATATATGCCAATTTTAACAAACAATGGTTATGGTTTAAAATGCGCATCAATCCAAACATGCCTCTAAAATACACTTGTCTTGCCATAATAAGACATTTCGGTGTTATAAATTTGTTCCCAAACAATAGATTTTTCTATGATCTCTCAAAACAAAAGATTTTCTATTCTTTTCACCTACTCACTTTATACGGTTTAATCTTCATATATTCAATTTTTACTAGTTTATTACCGTTTCCTATCACCTTTTAACTCATTACTTTCTGTGTTGCTACCCTTTTAATATAAGGAAAAAAAAAAAGCATAATCTTTTAGTATATCAAAAAAGTGGACGAAGAGAATAGCTATCTGACGTAGGATGAGACGGACAATACTAGTACACACGAGACAAGCCGAGCCATACGTACGAGTAGTACGTGTACGTGTCTGGAGCGGCAGGTGGCCAAGTACCAGCACCAAAACCATACCAAACCCCCCGCGCCGGCCGGCGACCAGCCAACGTTGCCAGCCGCGGTTTCCACCATTCACCACGCGCGAGGCATCGCCGTGGGGCCGCTTCACTGGGGGCGCCGCGCGTTTCACCTGCGCGGCGCTGCGCTAGCTGCTGCCTCGTGTCTCGTGCCACGCCCCCATGTGTCGTCGCGCGCGCGCGCGTCGCGTCATCTCGTCGGCACACGCGGATGATTGGGCGCACTAGCCCGGAATCATTCCGGCCGGCGGTGAGGTGTTTTTTGCCCACACGCCGGCGCCGTGATTACGGCTCGCATTTTTGGGTGCGCGGTGTTGCGTCGTGGTGCGGACGATCGCAGTTGCCGTTGACGACACGAAGCCCGGCCGTCGTGTCAACCTACTCCCGCGGCAACGTGTCGTTGAGACGTTGGATTTACTAGCTACACACGCGCTGCGGGTAATCATCATTTAGCTTACATTTTTGCACATGCTCCAGCCAAAATCGCAGCGCCAACAATGCTCAAAAAAACAAAAAGGACGTGTACTTAAGTGTATAATGCCTTGAATATAGGTACAGTGAGAATCGATAACGTATTGTATACATTGCCAAGTGCTCGTGTCGCTCTCACACGGACGGCTTAGGCGGACCCTAGCTAGCTGCGCGCTCGACGCTACCCTCCCCAGCACCTTAGCGCCATCTCCGCCACCCGCGGAGCTCGCTGCCTGGAAACCATGCCCGACTAGTGAAAGACGGTAGCAAGAAAAATGCGTAGGCGGCAAAGCTTTCTTCTCGGCGTGGGAGAAGAAGCACCATGCGCATGGCGGGTGCGGCGGACCGGAGTGGCCCGGTGGTCGATCCCGGTCACGCCGGAGGTGGATCTGCCCCCCCCCCCCCCCCCCCGCGGCTGGACGAGCCCGTCGCGGTGCGGTGGTGTGGCCTAGGGGATGTTGGCTTGCGGCGAGACTCACGGAAAGGCGCCGATGGCTGTTGTGCGGTGGTCGTCGCCCGATATGACTCTACGGCGACATGGAGCTCGCAGCCGACGGCGCGACAATAGTTGCCGGTGGGAGGCAATGGCAGCAGTTGGCCGGCTGGCCGACAACAGTAGAGGCTGGCTCGGCGCGCACGCGAGGCGCGGCCGGCAATGGCGGCGACTGGCGAGGTGACCGCGACGCGAGGAGCTCGGCAGCGGTAGCAGTGTCGAGCAGCGGGAGACGAGGCCGGAGAGCATGTGCTGTTACGGCACGGTGCGCGGAGGCACCGGCAGCATAGCGAGAGGCGCAGGGCGGTGGATGCCAGTGAGGCACGGCGTGTGGCCGCGTGCGGAGGCTGGCTGGGGGGGGGGCGGTTGCAATGGTGCGCCGGCGGAGCTTAGATGGCGGTGGAGAATTGGCGCGTCAACGTGGATAGGCAGGCGGTGGACGGCGTGTGAAAACCCTACCCGACTTTGGTCGGGCTAGCAACGGTGGCACTCGAGCGTCACTACCCCTCCTGAGGGTGTTATCTGCCGTCTCACCCCTCTAGTGGGGTTGCCGGCTGAAAGCCCAGTCAATATTCTTGAGACCTCGATGGACGGCGACAGCGTTGCTTTCGTCGCTTCTCTCCCTGGAGACGCCGTCTAGACAACGCCCTTGCGAAAACCACCCAAACAACTGTGCAAACTTGCTCTACAGTCACGTCCTCTTTGTATCGATGCCCTAGTTATACAAGTTGATCACGTTGGACAGCCTACACGGGAGAGCTTCCATTCTTCTCTCGCACCTCTCTCCCTAAACCCCTAAGATGTGGATAGAGTGGGGTTTCGTGTCGTTGTAAGGGTTGGTTGGACGATCCGGTTGCCTAGCGGCGGCCGCGTCCGATGCTAGCCTTTTTCTAGGTCTGTGCTTCGTGCTGTTGTGTGTGCGGATGGTGGTATATTTTTTCGTTTTCCTAGTTACGACATCCTAGGTTGTAATTCTTATAATTTTTTTCTATATATCAGTATAAACTTCGCACCTGTCTTGTGCGAGTCGTTAAAAAATTATAGATATAGTATATAATGGCATTAAGAATACTACTTTCTCAGCAACTATCGACTATCCCTTGTCCTAGAAATGGACCATGTACAAGAGTTTTTTAAAAAAATATATATACAGTACAACGTAGACACTCACAACGCACGTACACTTACCATACAGTAGTAATTTTTATGCATGAATATATAGCCTATATCTACAATATATATAAAATTAATTATTTTAGGCAAAGTGACTATCCCTATACTCGGAGACTGTTCTTGGCTTGGTGTTCAGCTGCACCGTCTGTTTCGTGACCGTGCTAGTACTCGCTAGCCACCAAAAAAATACCTGGGATCGCTACATGGGCGATCTTAATGAGCTCCCTGTCCGGTGTGTACATTACGAAAATTAATGAGCCGGCCGGGCAAGAGTGTTAGGTTTGGAACGGGACATCGTTTTACACATGCCCAACAAAAAGCATGAGCGCACTGCACACCAACCACCCGGAAATTGAACATATTGCCTGAATTTTTCTCCCGCAAGATTTCGATTCGGTACCTTCAATTCCCATGCATAATTTACCGCGCCGAATGGTACACTTGCAAATACTGTTTAGGTACTGTTTGGGTCTGAAACCTCTAGTACGACTACCTCTGAAAAATCTCATTTTTGCATCAACGCCCCATACTGCCATAGCAGCTAGCTGCACTCCTTTACACTACTAGTGCATCCCACAAAAGACGAGAGGAAAGAGCATAAACTTGTAACTGCGTTCAGAGTTCAGACTTGCCTCCACGCTGAAACACGGATTAACCCTAAAGAAACAAGGCTGCGTTTAGATTCAAAGTTTGGATTCAAACTTCAGTCATTTTTCATCACATCAACATGTCATACACATATAACTTTTCAGTCACATCATCTCTAATTTCAGTCCTTTTCCAAACTTTGTAACGCATCTAAAACACAGCCAAACTTATTACGTTATAGATGGCCTAAAACCTCAAAAAAGTAGACTCGTTTGAAAGTTTGTAAAGAGCAACGAAAGCTACTAATAAGTCTTGTCGGAGAAGAATAATAGGAAAGACTCGTTTAAAATGTTGGAATTTCGCTGGAAATAAACTACAGCACTACTGTACTGTATACCTGTGTGAAGCTCAACGTACAATCTTTTGTTCTAATTTCTAAATTAAAAGGACAAAACCTATTACCTCCGTTCTAAAATATAAGAACTAGCAGATCGGATGGAGGGAGTATGGAGATTGGTTCCTGTTGTGACAGCTTGCCACCCCTTGCCCTAATTCAGCAGGTACATAAAATAGCATAAAATATCAGTAACGAGGTGTACAAAATATATCATTAGATAAAGCAGTACATAAACTGATAAACTTATCATGCATGGTATGGGGATTGGGGGCGATATTTTCTCTGGCATGTACGGCAGGCAGGGGGCATGCCGTTGCCTCCGCGCCAAGATTGCTTTCCTTATAGCAAAACACCACAAGTTTTGCGAGGTTTCGCGCGGGTCCAACTTTAATCCCGGCGCGCTGTCCCTACAAGAAACGGAAAATTACTCGTCGAGTGACACCGACCGGCAGCGACGGGAGCGCAACAAAATATGCCATAAAGGGTGTGCTTAGTTTTTTGTATAAAGTTTTTAGAGTATACGGACACATATTTAAAATATTATATGTAGACTAATAATAAAACGAATTACAGATTCCGCCTGTAAACTGAGAGATAAATTTATTAAGCCTAATTAATCCATCATTAGCAAATGTTTACTGTAGCATCACATTGTCAAATCATGGCGTAATTAGGCTCAAAAGATTCGTCTCACAATTTACATGCAAACTGTACAATTTTTTTCGTCCGATTTAATGCTCTATACATGTGTCCAAACATTTGATGTGATTTTTGTCAAAAGTTTTTGAATCTATACAAGGCCAAAAATGTAGAGGAGAGAAAGAAACAAGAGTTCCAGTTCCTCGTATTTTTGTCCGAAAATATAAAAAACTTTGACAAAATTATTAAGTTAAAAATTATTGTAAGAATTAAATAGAAAATTACTGTTTAATTACTAGATAAACAGACGAAGAAGTTAAATAAAAATGATTGTGATTTTTAGATAAGGGAACATATAGAGAAGTTGTTATATTCCTAAATAAATTTTAAAAGCCTAAAATCTGGAATTGTATAGAAGAGTTTTTAGCGGCTGAAGATTTTAGAAGAAACTGTCATGTAGTTGACAGACGCTCCAAATAGCTAGGCTCGGCTAGTCGGCGAGAGGAGGAGAAACACCAAGAAAAAAACGCCATAGAAATAGAAATGTTACTACACGCATAATTAAATGGAGTGGCATATGGCATCTGTCTGGTCCGCGTGATGCCACCACGCTAGCTCAGTCAGCCTCAGCCTCAGCCTCAGGTCGAGCGCAGCCGGGACAGTGCACTAATAATAGTCGAAAGCGAGGGTAGCTGCAGGCAGGCGTCGTTGTCTTTTTTCGGGAGACTTCTGCCACCTTTCCAAAGCGTCAATATTTTCAACTGCCGCTAGCTGCACTACTCCGTGACTTTAAGTGCACGAGAAGTCTCGGCCTTTTGATGATACCTGCCATGCTAGTAGCTTTCTTCCCCGCTTTACAACCGTGCGACGATCAACATATAGGTGATGTTCTTCGCATAAAACGTATTGTTTTGAAGTTTGAAAAAACGTTGTCATGAAAATTTAATCTTCATCCAGTTTTTATTGGAGAAGAACGGGACCATATTCATAGGGACTCTTCTTGGGATAGCTTCAAATAAATATTGGTTGGTCTTTACTACTCTCTAGTAGTAAGTACCTGCTTTGAGCACAATCTAAATGAAATGGAGAATGGAGAGAAACTAAAAACAGTAAGCCTCCGGTTGATGTAACGTACATGAATTCATGATCCGAGCTTTTTTGGACCCAAAATAGGAGTATCTCACCGTTGAGCCCCTTACACAATCCGAGTTGTTTTTTTTTGGACGTTCACATGAACTAACCTAACTACTCCGGCTCTGGAGCGAGAGGTGCGCTCGACCGTTGTGATGGCTAAGGTTGTGTTTAGATTCAAAGTTTAGATCTAAACTTCAGTCATTTTCATTACATCAACCTATCATACACACGTAACTTTTCAGCCACATCATCTCCAATTTTAACCAAAATCTAAACTTTGCGCTGAACTAAACACAACCTAAGCTAAGCGCGCGGGGAGCGGAGGAGCCACCTATCAAGGCATCAATCAAACAACGGGCTAGTGGTGGAACTACGACGGCGACCATGTAGCTAGCCGCTCGTGCCACGCTGTGATTCAACGGATCTCGCCGGCGCTAGCTCTGGTGCGACGTCTTGTTGCGAGACCAAAAAAAAAAAACAACTTATAACTTGAATCATAAGGATGATGGAGGAGTACATGCTAGTGGTACGACTAGCCAAAGCGTGGCCCGGCGCAACGGTGACATGCATGCACGGAGCGGAATAATGTCACATCCATACCAGCCCGCGACCGCGAGGCAGCCAGCGTCCGATGCGCTCGGGACAACCAGGATCGAAGAGAGGCAAGACCCCCCACAAAACTCCATTACATTCCCTTCCTAAACATGGTGCTACGTGCACTACCAGTACACGTTTTACCGGACAATAAGTACGTAAATGATGTGAAGCTTATCATGGTTGCAGCTAATAACACGACTGTGACACGACTAACGTTTGGCACGGTTATCATAGGCTGGCAGCCAACACATGGCCGTACCGGCCAGGGACGAAAATAACACAGACGAGACGACGTCACTTCCAGGGGTGACGGGGTAGTGGTTTTCGCATTTTAGCTGTGGGCTTGCTGCCACCCCTTCCTTTGCGTAGCGCTTTTTCCTAGCGCCTTTTTTTTTTTTACCACCGACAGACACCGCCGTAATACTGGCAGGATCCAAGTACGCCCGTCACAGAATTGGCTGTCCATCCAATTTTCGCATACAGAAAGAATGACACGTGGCATTGGGGAGAGAAAGGACAAACAGTTATCACCTCAAAGCGCTACTACAAATCTCACATATGCATGCACCCCCATCCTCTCCTCTCTTCTTGTTTACACTCACCGACACCCATGTGGAGTGAAGCAGAGGGCATTCATAGTACACGCATTACAACCACAATATACAGATAAAAGATCAGAAGGGAGACGACGACGACGACCCAGCGTGCAAATGCTTTATACCCTAAAAAGGACTAGTACGAGTACTAGTATAGTAGAGATTGTGCGTAGATTGAGAGTGAGCAAGAGAGCACCATCCAATCCTGTTAACAAGAAAGAAGATAAAACTAGAACATCAACAGCAACAAAAGGGGCATGCCTCCTCAAATCTCCTTGTTGATCGATCACTGTACACATAACGTTAGATAGAAACTTTCCTCTCTTTGGAGTACATGGAGAAGAAGATGGATGGAATGCGAGATTAAAAGGAAAAAAAAAACATGCTTCTTCTCTCCATCAACCAAAGTCACAACAGTAGTAGTACTAATGGAGGCATGCATGACAGACATGGAAACTACCCTCAACTTGTCTTGACTACACTGACCCCAGGCAAAACATGGAAAACATGGATCAAAGAACGATCCAAACCACAAAAAAAAGAAAAGGATGAACGATGATTAGTGGAACAAGGACGACGACGACGGACGACTTTCTTCTTCTTCCTCGACGCAACCGAGTCACCATTTGATTAGAGCTGATCAGACAACATGGAGCTAGCTTCTCCTTCGCCACACAAGAGCAGACGACGGCATTGCGATCCCAAGCAGCAGCAGTAGTATAATAAGGAGGTAGTATAACAAAGTCAAGCTGAATTACCATCTTCCCTATAAGGAGTATTTGTGTTGGAGACGACGATCAGCGAGGGGGGAGAGGGAGAGGGGGCTGTATATGTACTAGTAGTAGAGGTTAGCGTTGAGGAAGTCGGAGATCTCGTCCATGACCTCGTGGTAGTGGACGGTGTTGGGCAAGAGGTAGGTAGAGGAGAGAAAGAAAACAAGAGTTCCAGTTTCCTCGTATTTTTGTCCGAAAATATAAAAACTTTGACAAAATTATTAAGTTAAAATTATTGTAAGATTAAATAGAAAATTACTGTAATTAGCTAAGATAAACAGACGAAGAAGTTAAATAAAAATGATTGTGATTTTTAGATAAGGGAACATATAGAGAAGTTGTTATATTATAAATTAAAATTTAAAAGCCTAAAATCTGAATTGTATAGAAGAGTTTTTAGCGGCTGAAGATTTTAGAAGAAACTGTCAATGTAGTTGACAGACGCTCCAAATAGCTAGGCTCGGCTAGTCGGCGAGAGGAGGAGAAACACCAAGAAAAAAACGCCATAGAAATAGAAATGTTACTACACGCATAATTAAATGGAGTGGCATATGGCATCTGTCTGGTCCGCGTGATGCCACCACGCTAGCTCAGCTCAGCCTCAGCCTCAGCTCGAGCGCAGCCGGGACAGTGCACGTAATAATAGTCGAAAGCGAGGGTAGCTGCAGGCAGGCGTCGTTTGTCTTTTTTCGGGAGACTTCTGCCACCTTTCCAAAGCGTCAATATTTTCAACTGCCGCTAGCTGCACTACTCCGTGACTTTAAGTGCACGAGAAAGTCTCGGCCTTTTGATGATACCTGCCATGCTAGTAGCTTTCTTCCCCGCTTTACAACCGTGCGACGATCAACATGGGCTGTGTTTAGTTTAGCGCAAAGTTTGAATTTTGGTTGAAATTGAAGATGATGTGACTGAAAAGTTGTATGTGTATGAAAGGTTGATGTAATAGAAAAGGACTGAAGTTTGAATCCAAACTTTGGAACTAAACACAGCCATAGGTGATGTTCTTCGCATAAAACGTACTGTCTAGAAGTTTGAAAAACGTGTCACGAAAATTTTAATCTTCATCCAATTCTTATTGGAGAAGAATGGGACCATATTCATACGGACTCTTCTTGGATGGCTTCAAATAAATATTGGTTGGTCTCTACTCTCTAGTAGCAAGTACCTGCTTTGAGCACAATCTAAATGAAAATGGAGATGGGAGAGAAACTAAAAACAGTAAGCTCCGGTTTGATGTAACGTACATGAATTCATGATCCGAGCTGTTTTTGGACACAAAAGTAGGAGTATCTCACCGTTGAGCCCCTACACAATCCGAGTTGTTTTTTTTGGACGTTCACATGAACTAACCTACTACTCCTAGGTTGTAATCTTATAATTTTTTTCTAATATATCAATATAAACTTCGCACTGTTAAAAAAATTATAGGTATAGTATATAATGGCATTAAGAATATTACTTTCTCAGCAACTATCGACTATCCCTTGTCCTAGAAATGACCATGTACAAGAGTTTTTTTTAAAAAAATATATATACAGTACAACGTAGACACTCACAACGCACGTACACTTACCATACAGGAGTAATTTTCATGCATGAATATATAGCCTATATCTACAATTATATATAAAAATTAATTATTTTGAGGCAAAGTGACTATCCCTATACTCGGAGACTGTTCTTGGCTTGGTGTTCATCTGCACCGTCTGTTTCGTGACCGTGCTAGTACTCGCTAGCCACCAAAAAATACTGGGATCGCTACATGGGCGATCTTAATTGAGCTCCCTGTCCGGTGTGTACATTACGAAAATAAATGAGCCGGCCGGGCAAGAGTGTTAGGTTTGGGAACGGGACATCGTTTTACACATGCCCAACCAAAAAGCATGAGCGCACTGCACACCAACCACCCGGAAATTGAACATTTTGCCTGAATTTTTCTCCCGCAAAGATTTCGATTCGGTACCTTCAATTCCCATGCATAATTGTACCGCGCCGAATGGTACACTTGCAAATACTGTTTAGGTACTGTTTGGGTCTGAAACCTCTAGTACGACTACCCTCTGAAAAATCTCATTTTTGCATCAACGCCCCATACTGCCATAGCAGCTAGCTGCACTCCCTTTACACTACTAGTGCATCCCACAAAAAGACGAGAGGAAAGAGGATAAACTTATAACTGCGTTCAGAGTTCAGACTTGCCTCCACGCTGAAACACGGATTAACCCTAAAAGAAACAAAGGCTGTGTTTAGATCCAAAGTTTGGATTCAAACTTCAGTCATTTTCCATCACATCAACCTGTCATACACACACAACTTTTCAGTCACATCATCTCTAATTTCAGTCCTTTTCCAAACTTTGTAACGATCTAAACACAGCCAAACTTATTACGTTATAGATGGCCTAAAACCTCAAAAAAGTAGACTCGTTTGAAAGTTTGTAAAGAGCAACGAAAGCTACTAATAAGTCTTGTCGGAGAAGAAATAATAGGAAGGACTCGTTTAAAATGTTGGAATTTCGCTGGGAAATAAACTACAGCACTACTGTACTGTATACCTGTGTGAAGCTCAACGTACAATTCTTTTGTTCTAATTTCTAAATATGAAAAGGACAAAACCTACTACCTCCGTCCTAAAATATAAGAAACCAGCAGATCGGATGGGAGGGAGTATGGAGATTGGTTCCTTGTTGACAGCTTGCCACCCCTTGCCCTAATTCAGCAGGTACATAAAATAGCATAAAATATCAGTAACGAGGTGTACAAAATATATCATTAGATAAAGCAGTACATAAACTGATAAACTTATCATGCATGGTATGGGGGATTGGGGGCGATATTTTCTCTGGCATGTACGGCAGGCAGGGGGGCATGCCGTTGCCTCCGCGGCAAGATTGCTTTCCTTATAGCAAAACACCACAAGTTTTGCGAGGTTTCGCGGGGTCCAACTTTAATCTCCGACTCCTCTCTCTCTCTCTCTCCAAGCTTCTTTCTCTCTCTCTCTCCTTCCTGTGTTTTTTTGTTTGTTTTTATACGTACTCTCGCTTGGATGGATCTGCACCGCGCGCGCCCTGCCCCATTTGTGAGAGTTCCTTTCTCTCTTTTCCTCGCCTTTTCTTTTGTTTTCTTCTCGCGAGTCCTTTCTTCTCCTCCTCCCTACTCTTTAGGTACACCAAATGATAAAGAGTAGAGATGTACGTGGACGACGCTGGGGGCACGGCATTGTTGGACGAGCGCAGCAGCTGACTGATGATGATTAACTGTTTGCTGCTAATGGGATGTGTGTGTGTGTATGTGTCTGCTGCTCTGCATCATGCTCACTAATTAAAACAGGTGAGGTAAGGGGAACAGATAAGTGTTTGTCAAAGTTGATTGGCGCCTCTGTCAGGAGGTGGGCATATGGTACGGGTGATGATGAGCGTGGATCGGGAGGGGGTAATCTCTATCCGTTTTGGGTTCATGATTTGGCTGCCGGGAATGTGATGAGCTACGCATAGACTGAAATAAATATCCAGGGGAACAATTCTCGAATCAACCATATGTATCAATTTAAGGGCCCATTTGAATCGCAGGAATGAGGAAACATAGGAATAGAAAAAACGCAGGATTTTAATAGGAATGTAAGTGTAAACAAGAGGATTGCAAAACACAGGAAAAACAGAGGAATGGTGGTTTGATTGGACCGCAGGAAAAACGCAGGAATTAGAGGAGAGATAAAGACTCAAAGGAAAGTTTCCAAGAGGTTTTACCTCATGTTAGAATTCCTCCAAAATTTATATGGCATTGGGCAATCCATAGGATTCCATAAGATCCATTCCTTTGATTCAAAGGGCTATATAGAAAAATTTCTATAGGAATAAAATCCTCTAAAATTCCTATAAATTTCCTTTGAATCAAAGGGGGCCTAAGTGGCGATTACAATATAACGTTCAAAGAAATTTATTACTAAAACTTTTTATATGTGGCTTAAATCAATTTAGTTGCTGGTTCAGTGGCATGTTGCGCCCAGATAAAAACCCCCGTTTGGCCGGGCATCCCTCTCAACACGCTCTGCTTTCTGTTGTGGTAAGAAGCCATTATCTGAATGAAATTCCTACATGGTGGTTTAATTACCTTATTACCATGAATGACTTGGGGAGACACATACCCACTTTCATCTTCAGTTAGTCGCCTAATGAAGATTAGGACATACTCAAGTACTCCTACTCAACCTACTAGAAATTTCAAAATACTCTTTACTAAGATTAAATGATTAACCAAATGCTGAGGATGCAGTCCTAAACAAAACTTTGCCAACTCTGAAAGAGACTAAAAACTAGTGGTACGAGTTAGTAGTTGAATTGACCGTAGGTTTGCAGCTATAGCAAACCAAGATTTTCCTAGTCCCAGTGGTGGTATTCTAAACATGGGCCAGCACCGAGAAAACATCTCATCTTAACTGGCACACATTAGGCTTGTCCTGAATCTATGAACCTGACTTGTCCTTGATGCAACCAGTTAGGCTTTTCAGTGACTCATCTCTCCATTTGCTCCTCCTGTCCAAAGTGAACATAAAACGTGTGGAAATTACGCTAGCTCGCGCTCAGCTCATCAAAAAGTCTCGCTTTGACATTTCCCCAAAGTACAAATTAAGGATCTAATCACCAGCATTTGCTCAGAGAAAAAGCCTATATATAATAGCATGGGGGATAAATATAATCACATGACCTGGGCCACTGTGTGTTTTTCTTTTCCATCTAAGCATCTATCGAAGCACATCATCATCATCATCATCATCATATCGCACTAAATTTCAGCTCATCCCTAAGCAACAGAGCTTAGAATTTTCGCTTAAACTAACTAATCTACTACTAATTAATCCGGCTCTGCTCATTTCACATGGCTGCAGCCGGCCTAATCCAATATTCTCGCTCTGATTGCCAGCCGGCAGCGGCAACCTCCTGTCCGGCCGGCGCCCTCACAACGGCCTAACCGGTTCTAACCTCTGCTGCTTCTGATCTGATTTCATAACTTCTTATCTGAGAAATGATTGGCTAGTTAGCTTGGCAGAATAGCATCAAGATGATGAGAAAAGAAGTATCTTGTCTACTTGTCTTGGATACAACTCCTGGAAGGTATACAAATTTGTACGCACTGGTATTTTCCTATTTGAAATCACACTGATGGATTGGTGAGTACTCGAAATGAAACAAAACTACTGCAATTATTGTGCTACAGGCACATGCATGCCCGGATGAGTCTTGAAGCTGAATCAACTCGCACTATTTTATTTTATTTTTGCTACAACTGTATGTATAGTTGTATAGTACGTACGTTGTTTGGATTGGGAACACAACAGCTGTTTTTTAGATGGAAAATTTGCTGCTGGAAATTTCTATCATGAGTCTTTTTTGACTTCATTGGGAGTATCACTGTGTGCAGTCCTTTGGTAGTTACTGTTCATAGGTAAATAAAATAGTGGTAATGTACCTCGTCATAAATATTTTATGTTTTAGATAATATTCGGACAATATTTTAAAACTTTGAATATTAATTTTATATTAATAAGTTTACAGGATCTAATAAGTTTATGATATTAAGGAGCTATTCACTTTGATGCCTAAATCAATCTTATTAAATTTTGGTTGTGTCAAATTTCGGCATCACCAATATTTGGTTAGTTGAGAAGTGTAAGTTGTGTTTAGTTTGTTACCTTTGCTAAACATTCTAGATTAACAAACTTTGGTAGTGGAGATAAATTTTGACCATGTTTTGATTACTAATTACCTTGCCAAAACTTGGTAGGATTAATTTTGATAACAAAGTAAACTCCTCCAAGATTGTATACCTTTCAAGACAAAAATGCATATGCATTTTTTAAACTAAGCATTTGAGAAATTATTAATGATCAAAATTTCAAAAGTTTGACATAATCTTATCCTAAGCACTGTAAATACTTATGATTGGAAAAGTAACCTGTGTGGTAAAACCAAACAAAATTTGATATATCAAAACATTGAATATTGAGCAGTTTTTTTTACGTAATGTTGCACAGATAAACTTTTCGTGTTTTAAGTTTATAACTTCTTATGTACTAGTACATGACAATAACATCGTGGTCAAAATTTTGTTTTGTTTGACCTTTTAGAAGTCAAAAAACGCCACTCTTTGGTGCCCAAAGGAAGCAACAATAAAAGGCTAATTTTTTTTTTAGCTTAATAGGTTTGAAGTCCAAGCCCATCCCAAGTTAATATAAGGTGGGCTAAAGTTTGAAGCCCACACGCTGGCCCTAACCCGGGCCTACAGGAGACTATTGATAGAAGAAGTTTATGAACTAGTGGGTATTAAGCATCCGATGATAGTCAAAATATCTCATGAAGTGATAATTTTGAGCCACATATTGCTGGCAGTGCCACCTATAAATGGACCAGGAAAAAAAAAGTGCTACTCGCAATGCTATGATCAAGTACAATTAATTCCAGATTGTAACATGCCAGTAACAAAAGAAAAAAAATCAACTTTTGAGAAGGAGAAAAACATCATGCTGTCATGCATATTGTTGTTCAGTAAGTTGGTTCTTAATGAATAAAATATAGGAAAATGTTCAGTTTGATAAAATTAGCAAGAGTTTCCTTTAGCCTTCAAGTAATTAGCAAGTTGGGGTTTATATCAATTTTGTGTGGGTCTCGGATGCATGCATCTACGCACTAAGGTGTCAAATCGATCGAGCCCGTTTTCTTACCTGCCGTTAACGCGTGGGGGCCGGCCGGTTTGGACAACCAACAATTTGATCAGTGACACTCTCAATAGAATTAGACATGTAATCCACTTACATGCCACTTTGGAGTGCGAAGGGATGTGACTGCGGAATCTCCAACTGCCCGCAATTTGGTCGAACAAAGCCTAAATGCAATCGCCATTGGTGTCGGAAATGGAAAAAATCCTGAATTCCATCTGGGTCTATGGTTCTACCGCCTAACAGTTTAATTAAATGTTAGTGGTGTAAAAGCATCTAGCTAGAGAGCTATGCATGTAGATGCAGACTGATCATTCAGGGATGTTTGGCGCAGCTCCAGCTCCAGCTCCTCTCTCAGCCAAACAGTTCAGCTCCACCAAAACTAGGAGTGAGGTTAGGTGGAGCTCTCTCACAAAATGAACTAGAGTTGTGGAGCTGGGTTTAATCAGCTCTACAACTCTACCTCAGACCAACTCTTGGAGCTAAATTTAGGAGCTTGGAGCTGCTACCAAACATGCCCTTTAACTGGGTGACATGATTGAGTATGATCTTACTCTTGGCCTCCGTATCAATATTTACTAGTTCGGCCTTGTTTAGTTCCAAACGTTTTTTTTCCAAACTCCAACCTTACCTATCACATCAAACCTTTCCATACACACAATAACTTTTCTATCACATCAATACCAATTTCAACTAAACTTTCAAACTCTGGTGTGAACTAAAACCGCCTATATCAACTTCCGTTTTTCATATTAGATGATACAATTGATTTTTTTACATATAAGTTTGACCGTAATTTCTTATCAAATTTTTTTTGTATATCATTATTTATTTTTTATGTGTTATTTTATTACATAAAAATACTTTAAGTATAATTTATATTTTATATATTTACATAATTTTTTAAATAAAACAATGATTAAATATGTGTATAAAAGTAAATGTTATCACCTATTAAAAGAGTATGTGTAAGAAAGATGGTCTCGTGGGTTCGTGGTTTGTATACGTGAGTATATAATCGAAAAGAATAATAATGATGAGACAGACGGTATCAAGTAGAATTTCCTAGTGCGGTAAATTTGTAAATTGTTCTCTTATGTGTGGTCTATCGTTTGTAAGGATTGATTGGATGTGTTATTAAAAAAAGGGGATCTTTTGTTGATCAATGAGTGCTGTCTGCTGAGAGCAATTAAGCAAGAATCCCATTGGGATGCTAGCGTCATCGATCGCGAATTTTTGTTAGGCCAGAGCTTAGGTGCACGTCGTACCTGCGCCAGGACCCAGTGGTGAATCAGAAAATCGGTTTGTTGATGTCATAACGTGTCTATCGGTGTCATATTATGCTAATTATGTTTAAAATATAATGTTATGGTATATAGATAAGCAATTTTGCTATAGGTTTTGTCGAAATTCGTCGGTGTCGCCTGACACCGATGCTTATACTAAATATCCGCCCCTGCCAGGACCCGTTTGGGAGACGAATTTTACATACTCTTTTGATATGCGTTCCGTAGAAGGATTCTCGTGACAACATGTAGTGCATCACTTTCTCAGGTCGGCCAGAGGCTATACTTAGTCTACGTGCAAATATAGGTTATATCATCACGCCTAGCAAAAATAATACTACTCTCTCGGTTTTATATTACAAGTCGTTTTATTTTTTTCTTAGTTAAAATTCTGTAGGTTTAATCAGGTTTATAGAAAAAACTAGCAACATTTACAACGCTAAATTAATTTCATTAAATTAAACATTGAATATATTTTGATAATATGTTTGTTTTGTATTAAAAATATTACTATATTTTTCTATAAACTTGATCAAACATAAAGAAGTTTAATAAAAGCAAGTTAAACGATTTATAATATGAAATGGAGAGAATATGTATTACTAGTACACTGGTACGGAGTACAAGATTAAGTGAATAACAATACGGCTGTGTTTAGTTCAGCGCGAGGTTTGGATTTTGGTTGAAATTGGAGATGATGTGACTGAAAAGTTGTGTGTGTATGACAGGTTGATGTGATGGAAAAGAACTGAAGTTTGGATCCAAACTTTGGATCTAAGCACAGCCTACATTAGTCCACTCAAACAAGAAAAAAAATGTGCCGCAAATATCATGATTGCTTGTCATTTCGTGAATTCTCAACAAAAAGATAATCATTCCGAATGTATCATGTATAAAATCCCAACATTCGGTCGTGAACTATAAATGGGCAATAGATGTGGCACTAAATAAATAACAGTGGTAGCACCTAGAGTAGTAGTGGAATGATCTTGGTGCTACCGCAATGCGTAGCCACGTAAAAAAATTGTTCGGACACATGGAAGCCATTAGGATAAAATCGGTTCGGATAGTTTTTATATTCAAACATATTTTCAGCAACAAATAGTTTTGGACAGATAATTTTTTACTTATCAAATATGGAAATGAATACATATGGTTTTCTTTTTTTGGAAACGGAAATGAGTACGGTAATACCAATATCTGATAAAAATTGAACATGATCGGAATTTTTTTCGAGATATACGCAGGTAGCAATCAATTTTTAGAAAAACACTTATACATATACATAACGTTATCATGTAAAGCCAGATAAAGACAAATTTTATATTAAAATTGTAGATGACATCTCACGAGACCGTTTCTATTCATTATTATTCTTTCTGATTATATACTCACGTATACAATCCAACGATTGAAAAGACCTTAGGTGGAAACATGCTCGTTGTAGAGTTTGATAGGATCTATGTTATAGTTTACGACCTTTTTATTAAAATTGTGTGAAGTGCAAAACAAACATTATAAGTCTCATATATGTGGAATAAAATGAATAGTATCTTCAATCTAGATAACAAGAGCTTGATAAGTGAGTTATGCTTGAAGGGAAGGTCTTGGGTTCGATCAAGGGACTAAAGTGAAATATCATTTTCATATGTGAATCTCTTAAGAAACAACCACGAAGAATCAATTTTTATAAATAGTTGTGGTACCGCATAAATATGACAGTATAGAATTAAGAAATATTGAAATATTATTTTTAGGAAATAACAAATGATATTTCTTCGTTAATTCAGAAAGGTTAATTTGATGAGGTTTTATATTCCGACAAATATTCTTTATCTTATTCATTCCGTTTCATATATGTATTCGATAGTATACGATTCCATCTTCATATCCAGGTTTTTTTGACTCTTATTTTAATTCCAAAAAAAAAATAAAAAGGAGTATAGTTTGGTGGGCTAAAATTCCCTCCACATTGAGCCTTTGCTTTCAGCCCATTGCAGCCCAAAAGTCCGACAAATGTGAGCCATTGATTTTCAATTGTGAAGATTGCCTCATCTTTTTTGACGGAAAGAAAAACCATAGGCTTCATTAAGAGAGAGAGAAGCAGTCATTGAAGAGGAGAAGAAACCAACGAAACAAATGAGAGGGAGAGGAGAGTGGAGAAGAGTTGCAGTTTATTCAGCTTGGTGGCTCTTACTTGATCTTTATCAAGTCAGCGATTGGAGTTTCAAATGTGGTAGGATTAGCACTAAGCTTGGTGAGTTTTTTCCTCACTTAGAGCATTTTAATCTGATCAGATTGTGTGAAGATTGGTTGAGTAGAGCACTCGATTTGAGTAGGGGTTTGTCAGCTCGAGTGACTGCAGTTTCAGCTCGTGCAACATTTGGTAGAATGTCAGTTTAAGGGGGTAAAACGGTGTCTGATTGGACTGTTTTTAGACTGCTTGGAGGAACTCATAGATCATCATTTATGCCAAGTTTCGTGCAATTTGCTTCTGTAGTTTAGGAGATCTTTGCTAAAAACTGAATAGGATAAAATTTGCTACTTCTACTACTTCTTGTTGTAATACTTCTGGTTAGTTGTTACGGTTGATGTTGATGATACCAAGTATATAACTCGATGATATAGCTACTGTTGTGATGCGTCTCTAGATGTTTTAAAGAAGACTCTGTTTTTATCCATTGTTGATGCGCGGATCGCAATACATTTTCTTAGACTTGCATGCTTTATTTTTAATATTAGATTGAACTTTTGAGAAAACCAAAAGAAAATTGGCACTAGTCCATATTGGCCCCGTTTGGTTGTAATGAAGGTGAAGTTTAAGTAACGGAAAATAAGAATTATGAAAAAAATTAGTAACATCTACAACACAAAATTATTGTCATTCAAATTAACATTTAATATATTTTGATAATATGTTTGTTTTGTATCGAAAATATTATTATATTTTTCTATAAACTTGATCAAACATAAAAAAGTTTAATTAAAAAAAGTCTAACGATTTATAATATGAAACGAAGAGAATATGTGTACTACCAGTACACTAGTACAAGATTAAGTGAATAACAATACATTAGTCCACTCTAACAAGAAAAAAATGTGCCTCAAATATCATGATTGCTTGACATTTCGTGAATTCTCAACAAAAAGATAATCATTCTGAATGTATCATGTATAAAATCCCAACATTCTGTCGTAGACTATAAAAGGGCAATAGATGTGGCACTACATAAATAACAGTGGTAGCACCTAGAGTAGTAGTGGAATGATCTTGGTGCTACCGCAATGCGTAGCCACGTAAAAAAATATGTTCGGACACATGGAAGCCATTAGGATAAAATCGGTTCGGATAGTTTTTATATTCAAACATATTTTCAGCAACAAATAGTTTTGGACAAATAATTTTTTACTTATCAAATATGGAAATGAATACACATATGGTTTTCTTTTTTTGAAACGGAAATGAGTACGGTAATACCAATATCTGATAAAAATTGAACATGATCGGAATTTTTTTCCGGATATACGTAGGTAGCAATCAATTTTTAGAAAAACACTTATACATATACATAACGTTATCGTGTAAAGCCAGATAAAGACAAATTTTATATTAAAATTGTAGATGACATCTCACGAGACCGTTTCTCTTCATTATTATTCTTTCTGATTATATACTCACGTATACAATCCAACTATTGAAAAGACCTTAGGTGGAAACATGCTCGTTGTAGAGTTGATAGGATCTATGTTGTAGTTTACGACCTTTTTATTTAAAATTATGTGAAGTGCAAAACAAACATTATAAGTCTCATATATGTGAAATAAAATGAATAGTATCTTCAATCTAGATAACAAGAGCTTGATAAGTGATTATGCTTGAAGGGAAGGTCTTGGGTTCGATCAAGGGACTAAAGTGAAATATCATTTTCACATGTAAATCTCTTAAGAAACAACCACGAAGAATCAATTTTTATAAATAGTTTGTGGTACCGCATAAAAATGACGGTATAGAATTAAGAAATATTGAAATATTATTTTTAGGAAATAACAAATGATATTTCTTCGTTAATTCAGAAAGGTTAATTTGATGAGGTTTTATATTCCGATAAATATTCTTTACCTTATTCGTTCCGTTTCATATATGTATTCGATAGTATACGATTCCATCTTCATATCCAGGTTTTTCGACTCTTATTTTAATTCCAAAAAAAAAAGAATATAGTTTGGTGGGCTAAAATTCCCTCCATATTGAGCCTTTGCTTTCAGTCCATTGCAGCCCAAAAGTCCGACAAATGTGAGCCGTTGATTTTCAATTGTGAAGATTGCCTCATCTTTTTTGTGGGAAGAAAAACCATAGGCTTCATTGAGAGAGAGAAGCAGCCATTGAAGAGGAGAAGAAACCAACGAAACAAATGAGAGGGAGAGGAGAGTGGAGAAGAGTTGCACTTTATTCAGCCTGGTGGCTCTTACTTGATCTTTATCGAGTCAGCGATTGGAGTTTCAAATGTGGTAGGATTAGCACTAAGCTTGGTGAGTTTTTTCCTCACTTAGAGCATTTTAATCTGGTCAGATTGTGTGAATATTGGTTGAATAAAGCACTCGATTTGAGTAGGGGTTTGTCAGCTCGAGTGTCTGCAGTTTCAGCTTGTGCAACATTTGGTAGAATGTCAATTGACTGGACTGTTTTTGACTGCTTGGAGGAACTCATAGATCATCATTTATGCCAAGTTTCGAGCAATTTGCTTCTGTAGTTTAGGAGATCTTTGCTGAAAACTGAATAGGACAAAATTTGCTACTTCTACTGCTTCTTGTTGTTATACTTCTAGTTAGTTGTTACGGTTGATGTTGATGATGCCAAGTATGTAACTTGATGATATAGCTACTGTTGTGATGTGTCTCTAGATGTTTTAGAGAAGACTCTATTTTTATCCATTGTTGATGTACGGATCGCAATACATTTTCTTAGACTTACATGTTTTATTTTTAATATTAGACTGAACTTTTGAGAAAACCAAAAGAAAATTGGCAGTGTTCCATATAAGCCCCGTTTGGTTGTAATGAAGGTGAAGTTTAAGTAACGGAAAATAAGAAATCTATTAGTATGTGATTAATTAAATTTTAACTATTTTAAATTTGAGAATAGATTTATTTGATATTTAAAGTCGCTTATACATACAAAATTCTTATACACAAATGCTAACGAGCTAAAAACTCTCAGAAAAAGAACGTGACCACCTACTCCCTCCGAAAAAAAAAAAGGCAAACCGTGGATTTTCGTGCCAACGTTTGACTGTCCGTCTTATATGAAAAAATTTTATAATTAGAATTTTCATTGTTGTTAGATGATAAAACATGATGAATACTTCATGCGTGACTTATCCTTTTAATTTTTTTCCTAATTTTTTTAAATAAGACGGACGGTCAAACATTGAGCACGAAAACCAGGGTTTGTCTTTTTTTTGGGACGGAGGGGCATGTTCTCGCGTGGCAGGTGGATTAAAACGTGGCGGCTTTGGACGGAGAGGGACGCGCGCGCCACCGGAGGTCGAAACGTGTCCAGCCTATTCCCCCACCTAAACAAAGTACTCGTCACCCACGCGACACGGCGCTTTTCCTTCCAGCATCTCTCTCTCTCTCTCTCTCCTCCCACCTAGCATACACAGGCACACAGCAGAAATACTATAGTACTCCTTCCCTAGCCCTCTACTAGTCCTCTGAACCCTGCATTGCTGCGGCCATAGTGTCAATCCTCTGAATTCTGAGGGAGTTGTCAATTCTGGGCTCGTGCCGCTCTCATCCGATCCGGTCGTATACCCACCCCCCCCATCTGCTGGCTTTTGGTGGTCGCCACTCAGAACGAACATGACACGCAGTAGTACAAACGCTGAAGGTCTGGCAAGAGAAGGAAAATACGGGGTCGACAGCCATTCTTTCTCCACCCACATCCCTCGTTTTTTTTCTAAACGATACGATTTTTATTTTAAAATAATTAAGAAAAAATACTTTAAAATACTATTAATCATTCACTAATGACTCGTTCCGTCTTGTCTTGTGTGCACGAGGGTTTAACTCCCAACCTCAATAGCACAAGGCGACCGATCACGTAAATGGAGTGATAAATAATACATAATTAATTAAGTATCAGCTAAAAGCTTAAATAATAAATTAATATGGATTTTAAATCAATTTTTCCGTAGAAGTTTTTTTTAAATAAAACATATCGTTTATAATAATTTGAAAAGTATGCGTACGAAAAACGAGTGACAAGAGGTTGGGAACATTTACATAAGAAAAGCAGGTGGAGATGGATCCTGGATATCTTGGCAGAATTAAAGATAATTTTCTAAGTGCTCTTCTAAAAAATCCCTGTACACCATGTTTTTTTTACATGACATTGTGATGTATTAAGATTGGAGATATCTTCAATTTAAAAAATGTTTGTAAACTAAAAAAACTCTTTTAGAAACCACTTATTATATGAAATGTACAACCGAGATTTTTTTAGCTATATAAAAACATCGGTGTGTAGAATACAGTTTCATTCTCTCCATCGCACAATGTTGTTATTTTGTTGTTCAGCTTTATAGTCAGAAATAATTACATTTCCAAACAGGGGGATTATAAAGTCATATGATGGAACCCACAATTTATGTTCTTTCATCTATACCACATATACATTATAGTCTCTTCTCTTGACCTTAATCCGGGGCACACGAAGGGAAAAAAACTCTACTCACCTGGGTTCAGATAACACATGCATGTTGCAAAAGCATAAATATATTCTTTTATTTCCTATGCTCTAGCTATAGGGCTTATTCGGTTTGGAGGAATTTTAATACATAGGAATAGGAAATGTAAAGAAATATAAATGAATGCACACATCAATCTATTGGAATTTTTCCGAGAGGTTTGAGTGGACGAAAATTTTCATATGTTTTCTCTCTACAATTTGTAGAAAAGAAAAAAATGCATTTGGTTTTCTTATACGACATTCCTACATACTCCTATTTTTTTTTCTTCAAACCGAATAGGCCTTAAGATTGCCCATAGCAATATTCCTTCTTGACACCTCTCCCGATACCTAAAGGTAGAAAAAATACTTTATTTCTTAAAGTCAGTTTTCATGCACATTGTGCTTCCCCAAGCTTTGAATAGCCTTCATTTTTGTGTGGGTCAGTTTATTTCGGTTTAATCTACACAAATGTGCAACTGGATTTTTTTTCCTAGCTTTGCTAAACATTATACATTTTGAAAATTCAAATGCATTTTGATACGTCAGTTGTCTTCAATTTTGAAAGTTAGCAACTTAATTATTTTTTAACAAAGTATAGTAATGCAAACATGCAAATATTGGGTCTGATGAGAAACAAATTGTTTTTTTCATTTAAAATATTTTATGTACAAATTATAGTATTTGTTGTTTCTAGAAAAAACATTTCAGTCTTTAATGCTTTAGAAGATGCGTGAATTTCATATGCCATTTGCTATTCTTTTATAGGGACTACATGCCATATTGTGTTTTTAATAGACGAAGTTGTTAATCGAAAGATGTTTGAGCATTCATTTATTTAAAAATTTTGTGTAAATGTGTGAAAATGTAAAGTAACTATAATAATAAACCAAGTCATAAAAAATAATAATGATATAATGTTTTTACTAAGATAAATGGTCAAACATGTGATAAAAAGTTATATAATTTATTAAAAACCGAAGATATATTTACATTGTATCCCGTAGGGTAGATTGTACACTGTAACATGAATGCTATTTTTTTCCCAATCATTAGAAGTGAATTACTCGTAATTATCCATTTAGAAATAGTTTTATTTTAAAACGAAGGATGAACTTTCCTACTTCATCCATCCCAAATATAAGGTGTGCACATGTATCAAGAAAGTATGTAAAAATAATTGAGAGATATTATGATGTTAAGGAAAACAAGAAAGTGAAGAAATTAAATGGATAATAATTATGGTTAGTTGAGAAAAGGGGTAAATAAAAATAACTTTATTTTAAGACAAAGGTACTTAAAATAGCTTTATTTTCTAGGACGAAGACTACTCTCTTGTTAAAAGGCCCAATCTAGAATAAAGTGTAACATTATAATCTCATCCTAGGTTGTTTTTTTAGGAAGAAGAAACACGTCTGAATGATGTGAGGCAGCACGTAGGGGTGAAAATGGAGCGGATTCGGATGGATAATGGTCATATCATATCCTAAACCATATTTTTTAAGCGGATTCGGAGCGGGTGCGGATAGTGTGCGGATTCAGATGCAGAACAGATTGTTTCGGATGTCGGAAATGGTGCGGAATTGATTCGGAAACGGACTAAATTTATCTGATGTTATATGTATATGCAATCAATGCAACATCGAGTTAGCAATCCAAGGAACAATAATATAATAATCAATAAATGACCCATCGTAATAATTATATGATTAAGTGCTAAACAACATGAATACATGATGTCCATAATATAAAAAATATAGCTACGTGAGTGTGACATGAGACAATAAAAGCCTTAGACTAAAAAAAATATGTTAATTGATGAATTAGGGCATTGGATGTACCAACTTATGTTATATGCAATCGATAGAATGGTTATATATGTTGATAATTTCGGATTATCCAGCAAATGACTTATCGGATAATCCGACAAAAATATCGGATAATCCGCATCCGCTGGATTTTAGAGATACCATATCCGCCTAATACTATCCGCATTCGCATCCGTATCCACCAGATTTTTAAAAGCCCATACCATATCCTCGTTTCGGACGGATTCGGAGAGGATCGGCACCCCTGGCCAGCAGCCGATGTTCTCACAGAAAAAAAAGAGGAAGAGAAGAATCGGCGGAGGCCCAATCGGTAGCCTTACAAGTCTCGCAGCACAAAATGGAATTTTTTTCATTTTTAATTTTTTTTAAAAAATATTTACATAAGTAATCTATCGTCGCAAAAATTTACAAAAATAGACCCTGCCGCCCTGGCGGCGGCGTACGGGACGATAACGATGATGTCGTCGTGGGCGGTGGCGGTTGAACAGATGATGATGATGATGGCGCCGGTGGCAGCGGAGTCCGTGGCGCACTTCGACTCCGCGCTCAGCTCGCTCGGGTCGTCTCCGCAGGGCGGTGGTGATGACTGATGAGATGGCGGCCATCGGCGCCTTATCGGCCGGCTCGGGAGCATCTGCAACCACGGTGGCGCTAGCGCCAACAACTCGTGCTATAGCACGCCACGAACGCGAGCCCGAAGCGGTCCAAGGTCGCTGGCGTTGGAGATGATGGCGATGGCGACGCGGCGGCGGCTGAGGAGAGGCCAGAGCCAGCCAAAGACTACATCCATGTGAGGGCGAGGATGGGACAAGCCACCGATAGCCATAGCCTCGCCGAGATGGTCATTAATTACCTAATTAATCAACTAATTAATTAAATCCTAATTAGCTTTTTGCAAGTGCAGTACTCCCCAGATTAATCACAATGCGAGGCATCCTCCTAATTGCACGGCAGGCTCGGGGAAGAAGGGCAAATGAGTCTTTTTCCATGTCAACTCACATGTTTGGATGGCAAATGTGACGGGAGTGCTATGAATCGCAAGAAAATTGGTGCCTTGTGCCTTTGGTCGAAGTGAAAAATGTGTTGTGCTATTTTTTGGTAACGAGTTTTTTCATGTGCTATGTATCGAATTTTCTTAAAAAAAAAAAAATCTCACATATCCGACTGAGACTCCGAAAAGTCCGGTGATGAGAGAGATCGAGAGGAGAACACTCGCCTAGCTCTTCTTCTTCTCCCTTCTCTACGGGGAGTTGCGGCTCCGGCGGGCGCGCGACGAGAGGATCGCCGAAGAGGTTGGTCGCGCTCCCCCGCAAAATCGCTCTGATCGATTCCATTTCACCCCGATTTCTGCTTCGGATTCCGGTCTGTTGGTTCCCCCGCTTGAATTCGCAGGAATGGTGGGATTGGGGGTTTCGAGGGGGTGCGGGGGTTAGTAGTCCCAGGGTTTAGTGGATATGCGGTGCTGAGGGTCTGAGGATGCTGTGGCGGGGGCGGTTGAATCGCGTTGCGGCGGAATCAACAGCTTGGTGCGGCGTGGTAGCATTGTTCTGTGTTGGCTGGGGATAGGTGCAGGGTGGTTTTCAGTGGAATCACGTATTCAAGGCTTTTTTTTAATATAAAAAAACGTGGTCATGGAATCAATATTATCAGCACTTTTGTAGAGTCTATGCCGAATCTTTTGTTGCTTTTGGAAGAATATATGATGTCAGTTGTTAGTGATTTTGCACTGAGGTGACTGGTTGAATTAGGAAAGGTCTAAGCTGCCTGCTATGAGGTAGGCAAGAAGGCTGCATGAATGATGAATCAGTCAATATCAGATCACTCTTGCTGGCTATTTGGTCCCAACTTTTACTAGTTAGATAATGTCTTAACGAATGCTTTCATGTGTAATCTATTTGCCATAGTAACAGGGCACTAACCAATCACTTTAGCTGCAACTTTAGGGTTTATTATGTTTCCATGGCTTGATGGTAACATTGTCAAACTGATCCTTCGTGTTGTGCAATATAAGCTGAACTGTTGCTACACCTCTCGGTTTATACTATATTAAAACCTTCAGTCCTTCGCAATTAACTGCTCTGTTATACATTGGGGAAAGTGGAGAAGAACTTTGATTAGGAATTTATTGCTTTCAGTTACTCGTGGTGCCTTTCAGAATCATGGCAAACAATATTCTGCATTTGACTGGCATAAATGCCCATCATATGTTGTTCTATGCTCACATATTGCTAATATGTTTATTTTGTTCTATGCTCACATATTGCTAATATGTTTATTTTGCTTTTGGAATCTTTTCAGTGCCCAGAACTGAGATTTTGAGTTTCTAATATCGATTTTCATTCCAAGGGAGAATTGATATACATATGAAACTCTGAGAAGGATGGGTTATGGCATGAGTAGGATGGAGGAGGAATACAGCGAGCATGAAGATCAGAATAATGGTGGATCTAATTCACAAGTGAATAATGAGTTCTTAAACACACATAATGATATTTTCCATATGACTCAAATAAGATCAGGACCTAGTGAAAGTCTTCGCAAGTCTATTGGTACAAGCAAAGATGTGATATCGACAACCAGGTTATTGTCTGGAAGGGAAATTAATTCTTCAGGAAATGGGAAGTTCTCTTCAGTTGATCGTGCGTTTCTTCTTGGTCGTTATCTTCCAGTTGATGGCCCTGAAATAGTGGACAGGATGGATTCCCGAGCTTATGTTTCACAGTTTTCTGCTGATGGATCTCTTTTTGTTGCTGGTTTTCAGGTATGCTGTCCTTCAACCAACAAAAGTGAAGGCTTTATTAGGCTCAAGTAAGTAGAGTGTTAATTAGTTTTACTTGCTTCTAATATTTTTTCTTTTATTTCCATTATCAGGGAAGCCACATAAGAATATATGATGTTGATAAAGGTTGGAAAGTACATAGGGACATTCATGCTAGAAGTTTGAGATGGACCATTAGTGACGCATCACTTTCCCCTGATCAACAGTTTCTTGTAAGTTTCTGGCACTTAAACAATGAGCTCTTCATTTCTCTTTAGTCTCTCTATAGATTGTCCTAACTTAGTTCAGTCTTCAAACATGTGTTACACTGTAATGCAGTTCTTTTTCAGCTGATGTCAATCTCTTCCACTGTTTTTCCTGATTGATATATGGATTTAGATGTGTTTACCCATTTACAACAGCACTAGTGGGGTTGATCATTAACTTCTGGGTATTGGGAATGGAAACATGATGCTACTGGGAGATGATGTAAAGGAAAATTTGACATTTCCGTGCGGTATTCCAAAGTTGTGGTTGGTCTGGAAGGCATTATAAAACTGTAGCTATCTGCCAGAGCTCGTTCTGACATAAACAGTATAATCATAGCAAGTACTGCCTCAGTCCCAAAATATAGCAAGTGTGTCCAGATGCATAGCTAAAACTTGCTATATTTTGGGACGGAGGGAGTAGCAAAGAAGGAGTGCACCATGTTTATTTTCTCTTGGTACAATATTGTTGAGAGAAAAATTCCATATGCCTCCTCTGTCCTTCCCCTTGTAGCATGCCCAAAAGTTCCCGTCTTCTGGGTATAATATGTTCAAAATTCCATTTCTGACGTTTTGAGAATATTCTATATTTTTTCAGATTTTAAAAACGTTTTTCAATTTCCTTAACATTAGAAGTAGTGACCAATAATATTTAATCAACACTCTAAAATATTCTGTTTAAATTCAAGGTATTGTTTGGAAAATTTATTTTTCTCCATTTTTTTAGTTAAATTCGTATCTTTAACTATTAAAAACAGATGGGATTTTTTGGATTTTTGGGCATACGTGGGATCTGAGATATTCTCTGTGAAACATAAGATAGTGTTCTTTTGATGGGCCGGGTGTGTTGTGACAACTGGCCACCCTTTTGGTGTGTATCCAAGCAAATGGTCAATAGCAACACTGTCTTGTAGCCAATTTTGACATCAAATGATTAGTAAAATCCATTTGATAAGGAAAAATTGGGTACATGTTAAAATATTTTTTGTGGCATTTGGTATGACTATAACTCTGTAAGGCGCTGCAAAGAAGTGCTGGTGTTTGTGGTACTTGCAGCTACTTGCTGTATCCTCACACCCATTAGAAGAACCCTTTTTACAGAGATAGAGAAGACATTTTTAGCTTTTAGAGTCTCGAGCAATGCCCTGTCGCAATATTTTCCTCATATGAATGTGCACTTTATATGAAGTTCAGTTTAGTTTACTGGGTAGCTGAGCTGCTGCCTCAAATGTTGTTATTACGGTATTTCTTTATGTCTTTGCTTGCTACACCTTGTCTTTTCCTCGATTATAATCCAGTGGGGACTGTGAACAACTAACCAGCGAGATATGTTATAGTTTTCATTCAATCCTTGGTCCTTTCAGGACATTAGATCACATAATTCTGTATGATGGTTTCTGCATCTCGTACAGATCTATAGAAAATACATGCTAGTCAATTCTTTCTGCTGTATTTATTTATCTAGCCTTCCGCTTATCATTCTCTGTTTACATAGATGTGTAAGGTTGTTTTTTTTGACCTATCATTCTTTTGAACTGCAGGTCTACTCCAGTCTAGCACCGATTATCCATATCGTCAATGTTGGGACTGCTGCAAAACAATCATATGCTAATATCACTGTGAGTGATCATCAGGATTTGCACTTCATTACCAGCAGATGCATTCATTCGAACATGCATAGATGCATAGTGGCCTTCAAAAGAAAAAAAGGAGATGCAGAGCTGTCTGTTTTGTACTTTCCTATGCCTAATTTTATGACATATGACCATCCTGTGTAATGAGCAATCACTAATACCACTAAGGCCATCTTATACTCACACTCCAATTTAAAGATCCACAGTTGATTTATACTTCATACATCTTCCTTTGGGACATTCTTGATCGATTAGATTTGTTGCAGTATAAACATGTCCACTATACATTTGTATTATTTTCTTATAAATTCTTTGTTCTTTCATTTTCTGCAGGACATCCACGATGGACTAGATTTTTCACAGCATGAAGATGTTCGATATACATTTGGAATATTTTCTGTTAAATTCTCTTCTGATGGCCGAGAGCTTGTTGCTGGCAGTAACGATGATTCAATATATGTTTATGACCTTGTGGCAAACAAACTAACGTTGCGTTTGCCTGCTCATCATGTATGATAATTTGGTTGTTTTCATGGCTTGTATCTTTATTTAATCTTCTTAATCTATTTCTTAAGTTGGTTATGGGCTCTTTCCATATTTGATCTCTAATGTGTTCCCCCCTACTTTTCCAGTCTGATGTCAACACAGTAGCATTTGCTGACGAAACTGGCCATCTCATATATTCTGGAAGTGATGATAATTTATGCAAGGTATCTTGATGTTGTAAATTATTTATTCTTTCTACAATAACATATTCATTGAACTGTTCTCATATTTTCACAGCAAATCTGAGCATGTGCCTTTTTTATGTTATCTTTAGCTGCAACTTGCAACCTCCATATATCTGAAAGACTGAAATTTCTGGTTCTAGATGATTTTTGTTTCATCCAGAGTAGCAAAGTATATGCCATAGTGCTGGTTGGTTTCAGTATCTGTACTACTTACTTTCATTGTTGCTCTCAAAAAATATACCTAAATAAAATGAGGAGTTTAGGTTGGGTTAGATGTCAAAATGACAAAGGAAAAAGTTGCTAATAAAAACCATTTTTTTCATATTGCTGCTGTTCTAACTTTTGACCAAATCCCAGAGTGTTCCCAGATTGCAAGGTGCAATAATAGGATTAAGTTAAATCCTTGATATCTCTTCTTTTTGCTGGTAATCCTCCTGTGCACTGATACAAATGCATATCATTCTCCTGTTGTTAGTTACCAAAATTTCACCTGCAAAAGAGGTTTTACCACCCGACACAAGATGTTGCTAATATTGGCATATGACAATCACATAATATGTTTGCTGTCTAGGTTGTATGACAAGGACCAGGAAAACAGGAATATATGTAGAGGAATTTCCAAATTTGAAACTTTGGACACAACAAAAAAAGAGAGCCTGGAACGATGCACACAAGTTTCAGATGGAGTCTCTTTAAGTATTACCCTGTCTTCTCTCTTCTTTCATTGGGTAAACTTATAGGGCCTGTTTAGCACATGGGTTATGAGAGGCAGGATTGGGATAGTGAAATGGGTGAAAGGGCATTAGGCAAACACCATTGTCTGAAATGAGGTGGAGAGAATGGATGGCTAGGATGCAATTTTACATTTGATGGGTGGGATATCATTTCCCTATCATTGTTTGCAAAACGAGCCTATATAGTCAGCCATAAAACCATAATAGTTCTACATCCTCATTACTGTGAGAAATGGACTATTCCTGTAAGTTAATCAACTGTATTTATATACACGCCTTCTATCCTTCTTTGTATTGTCTCGAATAGTAGACAGGCTGTTACAAAATGTTTCTCAGGGACAAAAGTAAAAGGTATCCAACATTCACGAACGCCGTGAGGATGGCTGAATAATTAATGCATGGTTTGGATTACTCTGCCTGTTCATGTAGCTTGATAGTTTTGGAAAGTACTTATAAAAAAAAATCATTTAGAGGTATTGTGTTAATTATCTTTTTTTAATCTGGTACTGTGTTAATGATCTTGGTTTTCTGCAGGTCTGGGATAGGCGATGTTTATCCACAGAAGAACCTGCTGGAGTTTTGACTGGGCATTTGCATGGCATTACTCATATTGATAGCCGTGGAGATGGTCGGTGTTTCATATCAAATGGAAAAGACCAAGCTATCAAAATGTGGGACATCAGGAAAATGACATCCAATGCTGATAGGTAGGTGTTGAGCTATCAACATAAAACGTAAATAAAATTTTAGTTATGAAGACAGGAATTTTACCAATCTTATTGTTTCATGCAGTTATGAAGACAGAACCTCAAATTGGGACTATAGATATTCAAGATATCCACAACAGTATAAGCAACTAAAGCATCCCCATGATCAGTCAATAGCTACATACCGGGGCCATTCAGTTCTTCGTACATTGATCCGTTGCTATTTTTCTCCTGCATATAGGTAACTTCATGATTCTCGGTTCTGATATGTCATATGAAGGATTTTGTATTAGTCAGACTATGTAAAGTAGTAAGTGCTAATGTCCCTTTATGTTTTTTTTTTTTTTGTTTCTACAGCACAGGACAGAAGTACATATATACAGGATCCTATGATTCTAGTGTTTGTATCTACGATGTGGTATGTCTCTTTTCAACTTTCATGACAGCAATCTACAGATTGCACTGCGCTTGCTATACTCAAGCACCTTTCTTGGATGAATTTTCCTGTTGATCTTTTTCGATCTTCTTCAAGGAAGTCTGATTCTATTTTTTTAATGCTTGTGTAGTTGCGTACTTGTATATGTGTGTGATTTTTTCTACATGCAAATTGGGGAAATCTGAAATGGCAATAGGCAAACACCATTGTCTGAATATGTAAATAAAACTATCAACCAGATTCTGCATTGTGCATTTGTGCCACATATATTTCTCCCCCTAAAAACATCACTCCAACAAGGTGTTTTTTTTTCCGCCAAAGCCAAAATGACTCTTTTGCCTTTCCCAGAACCTGAAGACTGCATCCAAATATGTAAGATCTCAGCCAGTTTGGCCAATTCCAGGCTTGTAATAGTTCACATGGTGGTACTGGTATCCTTGACTTGCATATCTCACTGCATGATATCTGTTCTGGCTAGTGCCTTCAATCAAAGCGAAAAATAATATAACTATTTTGGGTGTTCGGGCTATAGGAAACAAACCTTGTATTTATGTCATAGATTGTATACAGCATCGGTTCATATGACTGACCACCTATACGCTGACTCGTTCCTCTAGTGGACAAATGTAATACCATGACCAATTGGCCTATTCGTTCTTTTAGCAATGTAATTAGTCTAGTACCAGCAGGCAGTTGTTGTGCACTTATGCTAGCTTGAGAGTTGTATATGATCTTTGGATAACCTCCAATACCGAATTAGATTATTCCTTTTTTTCTCGAACACGCAAGAGAATTGCATGTAATTAGATTAATCATGTTATGCAAAAAGGAAATGGTATGGGTTACAAATCCATGATGTTACAAAATGCCAGCCCAATTGTTTTGCTTTGCAATGCGTTTTGCATAAGGGTTCAGGCACATGTGGGTCTCACATGTCAGTGACTCAATGTCACCGATAAACGTCACTGAATCTGCGTCCCTCCCCCTCTGAGTCGCGAATTTGCTGATCTCGCGCGATTTTTCCAACTGTTGCGTGCGGTTGCAGCTCCATTAAAAACCAGCGCTACCAACTCGCCACAAACCGAGTACGCAAGGACGCACGCACAAGGATGATCGCTCGTATCGCGTACGTACTGACAGCGAAATTAAGGCGAGACGAGAGTTATGTTTCACTGTGCAAGACGAGTACTGTACACGCGAGAGGGTTTTAAGCCAGGGTTAGGACAGGGAGATGAACAGGGGAGGAGGAGGACGAATGAGAGAATGTGAAGGACATACGAAGGATCAGCTGCATGGAAATCATATCACGTAGAGTAGTTGTTAAAAAAAAAAGAACTCCAATCAAGAAGGAACAACATGGCCTAATGATCGGTTGTATGCAAGTACTCTGGTCCTGCCAGTCTTGCAAATGCAGATAGGATGATTGTTCAGACTTCAGAAGGCCAGCAGATAGATTGATTAGTTAGTTCTTCGCTTTACGTAATGATTGTTCAGTGTGGGGAGCTGCATTGCTAATTCTTGGCTTTGCTTCTGTTTTTGTGATTGCCTCATGAGCAATCATTCTACAAGCGTGTTATTCATCATCTACAGTTATGCTTATTTTTTCCCCTGAAATAATCATAAAAATATGCTCATCCATAATATAGCCATTGTTCCTCTGACAAGAATGAAGTGTGACGAGTGGCTGCAACTGAAAAATGACGCACAGCGAATGCTTGTGATACTAATGCTTGCCCAATGGCAATGCGATATATAAATAACACCACAGATTTCTAACACCACCATCATCATGATCATCATCATCAGATACATCGATCGATCGTCGCCACCTCACATAACATCAAGAGCCAATGTTTTACTACTCACGCAACTATACAGCAGGGGACACAAAAGAACATACACCACCTACACACAAAAAAAGGAGAAAGAAATTACGCCTATAAACCCAAGATTATTAAGGAACTTACTTCTTGTCTGTGACTATCTCCATCCATCTCCCCCCAACCAAAAAGAATAGTAATCCACATTGGAACGCTAGTAACTGGACAAATTAATCAAAGAATCGGAGACCGCCATTTGCAATCTCCTCCATTCTTTTCCGGTTTTCTTGAGCTTGGACGATCCGAGGCGATCCGGCAATGGCGTCGGCGTTGTGTTGCCAGCTTTGATTAGCCCCTCCACTCCGGGCACTGGTCGGCAATAAAACCGGGGTCAAAAACCACTGAGGGACCTAAATTGAATGGTTTTGTAAGATGAGGGATGTCATATATCTGGTTTTGTGGTTGGGGGACGATTTTGTAACTCGATTACAAGTTGAGGGACCTTCGGTGTACTTTTTCCTATACGGAGGCCTCTCGATTGGATCGGCGGGTGGGCCAGAAAGAGCCTGGATAGCGAGTGCTGGGCTTGGGCCTTGCCCATGCGATCGGTAGGCCATGGCCGACGGATCAACAGACTACTGAGGTTTGGAGTACTACTGCAGTTCAGCTCTAGAAGTCTAGTAGTACTACTCCGTACAAAGCAAAAGCGACCAGCCAAATTGTCTTTCTTTTCACATGAGCCACAGCCACGCCCTCTTCTCCGACGACAAAAACTGCTTTTGCGCATACTCCTACCGCTCAATTCTAAAATTATCTCATCCGTCAGTCACTAGCGCGGGGGAAGGGATTGCAAAGCTAAAAACCGAACAAAACAGTCAAAACTCAAAAGAACCAGGAATGGAAAGACCAGTGGGCGTCACGCTTTCGGAACAACCACCCACTTCACAGGCAGAAAAGAGGAAAGCCGAGGTAAGGTCGCTCGCTCGCTCGTCGGGGCGGCGTGATGAATGATCTCGATGGCAGCTTGTAGTAGTAGTACCACATTTTTGCCCAAGCTAAGATTTGCCAAAATCATCACATCGAATCTTTGAAAACATATATAAAACATTAAATATAGATAAAAAAAACTAATTGTATAGTTTACATGAAAATCGCGAGACAAATCTTTTCAGGCTAATTAGTTCATGATTAGCCAGTAACCTACATATGCTAATAACTATTAATTATGCTTAATAAATTAGTCTCGCGGTTTCCATGTAAGTTATAAAATTAGTACTTTTATTCGTGTCCAAAAATCTTTTCTGACATCCGATCAAATGTCCGACTTCCTAATTGCAGAAATAAACACACCCTAATTGCAGCGACAGCAGTCACTGCCTTTCGCCGTGCTGCGTCACTGTCATGTGGGGACAAACTGACATGCCGCTGCCAAACATGTACAATTATCCGCTTTGCATGAGCCATGGCCCACATGGCGGTGAAACGGGGCCCCACAGGATGTAGGGGAAGGAGAAAACCCGAGCTTGGATCAATGTTGAGTTGTTATCACCTCTTTACAGAGCGACCAGCCGAGTAGTCATTCGTTACATGCGTGTTGGGGTGGCAAGGTAAAGAAAGCATCAGTAAAAGAAGAGAGAAAAAAAAAGAAAGTGAAACAGAGAATTAAATGGCCATCGCGCAGTCACGCTCGCCGCACCAGCCTGGATAGCGGGTGCTGGGCCTGGGCCTTGCCCATGCGATCGGTAGGCCATGGCCGACGGATCAACAGACTACTGAGGTTTGGAAACTACTACTACCAGTTCAGCTCTACAAGTCTAGTAGTACTACTCCGTACAAAGCAAAAGCGACCAGCCAAATTGTCTTTCTTTTCACATGAGCCACAGCCACGTCCTCTTCTCCGACGACAAAACCTGCTTTTGCACATACCGCTCAATTCTAATATTCTATCATCCGTCCGCGAGTATTACAGAGGGCTATAAGAAGACTGAACGCTAACGTGGATGACAAAGAAGAGGAGATAGATGAGAAACGGGCTGTAAGTTTACAGCTGGCTTAGGCACTGAACCAAAAAAATCTGTGAGACAGACAGGTGGACCATATATTTACAATGAAGAGTTAACTACTATATGAGTGAGCTGAGAGATAGGCTATAAGAGCAAGTTTAATAGTATAGCCAACTACTAACTCCAAATCATCTACAGCCAACGTAATAGCCAATGCATACAATAGTTGCTTACTATACTATTAATACCTGGTCCTACCTGTCATATACACAGTACGTCTTGGAGTCCGTGCTGCAGCTGGCTATAGATATGTAGCCCGCTGCTTTTCTCTTTCTTTCTTTATCCTTTTAAAATATGTTTATAGCTGGTTTATAGTCTGCTATTGTACCTGCTTTAAAGATCTATACAGTAAGCAGCTGGCTACATTATTATCCTTGCTCTCAGTCACTGGCGCGGAAGAAGGGATTGCAAAGCTAGAAACCGAACAAACAGTCAAAACTCAAAAGAGCCAGGAATGGAAAGACCAGTCGGCGTCACGCTTTCGGAACTACCACCCACTTCACAGGCAGAAAAGAGGAAAGCCGAGGTAAGGTCGGTCGCTCGTTCGCTCGTCGGGGCGGCGTGATGAATGATCTCGATGGCAGTTTGTAGTACCACATTTTTTGCCCAAGCTAATTGCAGCGACAGCAGTCACCGCCTTTCGCCGTGCTGCGTCACTGTCATGTGGGGACAGACTGACATGCCGCTGCCAAACATGTAAAATTATCCGCTTTGCATGAGCCATGGCCCACATGGCGGTGAAACGAGGCCCCCACAGGATATAGGGGAAGGAGGAGTAAACCCAGGAGCTTTGGATCATGTTGAGTTGTTATCACGTCTTTACAGTCTAGCGAGTACTCCGGCCGAGTAGTCATTCGTTACATGCGTGTTGGGGTGGCAAGGTAAAGAAAAGCATAAGTAAGGCTAATTTGGATCCAAACTTCAATCCTTTTCCATCACATCAACCTGTCATACACACACATCTTTTCAGTCACATCATCTTTAATTTCAACCAAAATTTAAACTTCCCTCTCAACTAAACACAGTCTAACATGAAACATGACGATGTGAAAAGAAGAGAGGAAAAAAAGAAAGTAAAACAGAGAATTAAATGGCCATCGCGCAGTCACGCTCGCCGCACCATGGCTAATGAAGAGAGAGAGAGAGAGAGGGAGAGACTTTACCATCGCGCCGTGTCACGATGAGCCCTTTTATTGCTCGTACGTACCAGTACGTGTACCATCCAAGCCTTCAAGGCCTCGAGGGGATACGTATCGCGTACGAGTTACACCGACAGCCCGGCCGGTATACGTGGCAAAACATGATCTTACAATTCCGACCAAAAAACTCACGAAAACACTATCAAACTTTGATAAAATCGTAAACTAGATACATTCAACGTTATCGAAATTCGATAACATCAAAATATGATTTTTTGTAACAAAATGAACAACCCGCTTGTCTCTAACCCGAAACCACCGGAAGCCGAGCAAAGGACGGCTTCCGCCTCGCCGTGCGACGTCCTCCGTGACATTCTCAGTGACATTGAGTCACTGACATGAGGGTCCAGGCACATGTGGATCTCACATGTCAGTGACTCAATGTCACCGAGAATGTTACGGGGGAATGCCACTGAATCTGCGTCCCTCCCCCTCTGAGTCGCGAATTTGCTGATCTCGCGCGATTTTTCCAACTGTTGCGTGCGGTTGCAGCTCCATTAAAAACCATCGCTACCAACTCGCCACAAACCGAGTACGCAAGGACGCACGCACAAGGATGATCGCTCGTATCGCGTACGTACTGACAGCGAAATTAAGGCGAGACGAGAGTTATGTTTCACTGTGCAAGACGAGTACTGTACACGCGAGAGGGTTTTAAGCCAGGGTTAGGACAGGGAGATGAACAGGGGAGAAGGAGCACCACCCACGTCGGCGAAAGTGGCAAACATGGACGAGGAGACTGGCACCGAATCACCTGGCCCACCTGTCAGCGGCGTAGCGGCGGCGGTGAGTCGCCGAGCAAGCAAAAAGGAAAGTGGCTTTTGGTGTTACAGTGGTTCTCTTTTTTTCTAGAGCCTGAAGTAGTTTGGACTTTGGTTGGTGGTCTGGATCATTTTTCACCCATCTAAAAAAGATCAAAATTTCATCTTCCATTAACAGTTCCATTATCATTGTCTTGTTGGATAAACAGTTGGGACTGATTGACCTGGACAGAATGTGGAGGACTTGTCAGACCGTGGGGCCTCGAAGCCAACGGTAAGAAACAAGTGGGCGTGTTGGGGCCTTGCCGGCTTGTGAGCAGCACGGCGTCCGGTCGCTGCTTCGTGCGACGAGTTGTTTTTCCGGCCACGATGAGGCCGCTCGCCGCGCACACGCTAGCACGAACTCGGTCAGCTTAGCTTAAGTACCAAACGTTCGCAGAGATTCACTGTAATTACATTTCTTGAAATGCGTCCATGCATGGAGGTGGACATCAATGTAATAATACCTGCGGTTTGACTTTGAAGTAAGTATACTACAGAGAGTGATTAGGCCCAGCGAGAATAATAAGAAAAATGTAGCTGCTCGTTACGTTCATCAATTGATTAATTATTAATCGGATGGATTGGGACGATAGCCCGTGGTGCTAATTAAGTTTGCACGGCTGTCTGGTTGCATGATGTCTGAACTTAATTAATCAGAAACCTCATAAAGGAAATTAGGAGCGTCAATTTCAATTCCATTTCCATCATGAGCCGAACAAGCGAGGGCCTAAGGGAGACACAATAATGGTGCCTAAACCTTAGAAGGCAAGAGATGACTATGGCTGTGTTTAGATCCAAAATTTGGATCCAAACTTCAGTCTTTTTCCATCACATCAACCTGTCATACACACATAACTTTTCAGTCACATCATCTGCAATTTCAACCAAAATTCAAACTTCCCCCTCAACTAAACACAGCCTATATACTTAAATTGACGTTCGGTTAGTCTAACCAAAAGGTGGGTTCTCAAGCATGTCGCCAGGCTGGCAACTGGGCACACAGAAACATTTTGTAACAGTCGTGCATTAGCCATTTAGCCTTTGCACAATTGTGCTTAGAATCTAGTGCTAGTACTTCATTCCATTCAGAAGGTTCTACGTAGTTCCTATATACTTGATCATACTACCATTTACCCTAGCCTTTTTCACTCGTATAGGTGGATCATCGTCCCGCTTTATACAATGCTATTGGGTATGTTCGCCTGCAGTTTACAGCCCTTTTTCACAGCTAAACTGCTGCTTGGAGATGCAGCGAAATAAACTAGTGACTAGCTGCTTCGGCTGCCTAGCAGCTGCTGTAACAAGCAGCCGAACAGGTCCATTAGCAATGGCGGAGCTAGCAAACTTTTCAAGCATAGACAAACTTAAATATACCTAATATTCACTATAATTTTATAACTTTATTTTTTTAAAAAAAATAAATTTTCAATGGTGTATTTAGTGGTGATCTAGCCCGGGCGACTACCTAGCTTGCGGTGGCTCCGCCCCTGGCTACTACTCCCTCCGTTTCACAATGTAAGACATGTATTGTGTCTTTTTATCACTAGCGAGAGACTACATATGTCTAGATTCATTAACATCAATATAAATGTGGGAAATGCTAGAATGACTTATATTGTGTAACGGAGGAAAGTATCTCACAATTAGTAACCATATATAGTCCCTCGCTAGTGATAAAAAGACACAATACATGTCTATACTACTTGAAGGTAATTATGTCACCATCAAATCACGGCGCCATCGTAAAAAGGGACCACTTTTAGAATAAGTTTTTCCAATGGTTTATTTATAAAATATTTTTTTTACAATTTTCTGTTGCAGCGCTTTTGTTAGAGTGCACAGCCCGGCCCACCAAATGTGGACCACCCAAGGTCACATTGGGCCTGCTCCCACCACAATCCCAACCGGAGCCACAACTTTAAGTCCTAGGGCTACATAACCCAAAAGACTAGTCTGATGGGTGAGGACCGCCCCCACCTTTTAAGTCGTACTCCCACATCATCAATTACCGATGTGGGACTAAAACCAACAGCTTTATCTCGATTAGAAAAATAGCTTTTGTAGTAATTTTAAATGAGATACACAATACAAATTATCACGAGCCATTGATCTATATTTAAGTATTGGAAGCTATATGTGTTTGTCTCACATTGAGAATCGCAATTTTAAGCATGACATTTTTCATTTTACTTTTGAAGGCAAAAGATCTTGTTTCAACCAAGCAAAAGACATTTCCCCCCAAAAAAACTCTGGTTTTTGCAATAATCCGTTGTAATTATAATATGTAAAAAGGTAAGACGCATCACGTTGGACCACTCCTGTAGGTAGATCGAGCCGTATTGTCATTCCTTTTGCCTTAGCTCGTCTTGATTCAAACATCCAGGGCACCGGCTTGCACGGCCTCGCCCAGCCATGGCAATTGCCACATCTGGTTAGCTGCACAGCCCACATCGGCCAGCGTGGTGGGTGCTCCGTTTCGTGGCTTTGTCCTGTCCGGTTCGCCTAGTTGGCGCCTACTAGGTAAAAAAAAGGACTCTGATGCGGTATGGAACTCGCGTAATCCTGGATTACCTTGCTGTTAATTTAGTCCTTTTACCCACTCCGTGACGAAACGAGAGTAGGATACGCAGCAGCAGCTGATGGGACGCACGGCGTTTTGTAGCGTATGCAACGGTGGCAGTACAACGGATAGGGGACGAGTATTGGCTCGTACAAACCATCGGGCGCGAGCAACTGAATCTACCTGCACGGGTTCATGGCGAGAAAACTACGCAATCCGTTCGGTATCCTCTGTGATAAACATGGGCAGTTTATCCGGAGACAGTATGACATGGGAGGTCGCTTTCGACCGGATGACAGAGAGAGATCCTTGAATAATTCGCGGGAAGCACATGCGAAAAAGTTACAGTCCGTATCGTCGGCTCTGTTTGTGCTTCCTTCAACTTCACCCAAAGGCCCACCACCCACGTCGGCGAAAGTGGCAAACATGGACGAGGAGACTGGCACCGAATCACCTGGCCCACCTGTCAGCGGCGTAGCGGCGGCGGTGAGTCGCCGAGCAAGCAAAAAGGAAAGTGGCTTTTGGTGTTACAGTGGTTCTCTTTTTTTCTAGAGCCTGAAGTAGTTTGGACTTTGGTTGGTGGTCTGGATCATTTTTCACCCATCTAAAAAAGATCAAAATTTCATCTTCCATAGTTCCATTATCATTGTCTTGTTGGATAAACAGTTGGACTGATTGACCTGGACAGAATGTGGAGGACTTGTCAGACCGTGGGGCCTCGAAGCCAACGGTAAGAAACAAGTGGGCGTGTTGGGGCCTTGCCGGCTTGTGAGCAGCACGGCGTCCGGTCGCTGCTTCGTGCGACGAGTTGTTTTTCCGGCCACGATGAGGCCGCTCGCCGCGCACACGCTAGCACGAACTCGGTCAGCTTAGCTTAAGTACCAAACGTTCGCAGAGATTCACTGTAATTACATTTCTTGAAATGCGTCCATGCATGGAGGTGGACATCAATGTAATAATACCTGCGGTTTGACTTTGAAGTAACTACTACTATACTACAGTGAGTGATTAGGCCCAGCGAGAATAATAAAAAAAATGTAGCTGCTCGTTACGTTCATTAATTGATTAATTATTAATCGGATGGATTGGGGCGATAGCCGTGGTGCTAATTAAGTTTGCACGGCTGTCTGGTTGCATGATGTCTGAACTTAATTAATCAGAAACCTCATAAAGGAAATTAGGAGCGTCAATTTCAATTCCATTTCCATCATGAGCCGAACAAGCGAGGGCCTAAGGGAGACACAATAATGGTGCCTAAACCTTAGAAGGCAAGAGATGAATGACTATATACTTAAATTGACGTTCGGTTAGTCTAACTAAAAGGTGGGTTCTCAAGCATGTCGCCAGGCTGGCAACTGGGCACACAGAAACATTTTGTAACAGTCGTGCATTAGCCATTTAGCCTTTGCACAATTGTGCTTAGAATCTAGTGCTAGTACTTCATTCCATTCAGAAGGTTCTACGTAGTTCCTATATACTTGATCATACTACCATTTACCCTAGCCTTTTTCACTCGTATAGGTGGATCATCGTCCCGCTTTATACAATGCTATTGGGTATGTTCGCCTGCAGTTTACAGCCCTTTTTCACAGCTAAACTGCTGCTTGGAGATGCAGCGAAATAAACTAGTGACTAGCTGCTTCGGCTGCCTAGCAGCTGCTGTAACAAGCAGCCGAACAGGTCCATTAGCAATGGCGGAGCTAGCAAACTTTTCAAGCATAGACAAACTTAAATATACCTAATATTCACTATAATTTTATAACTTTATTTTTTTAAAAAATAAAGTTCAATGCGTGTATTAGTGGTGATCTAGCCCGGGCGACTACCTAGCTTGCGGTGGGCTCCGCCCCTGGCTACTACTCCCTCCGTTTTCACAATGTAAGACATGTATTGTTCTTTTTTATCACTTAGCGAGAGACACTATGTCTAGATTCATTAACATCAATATAAATGTGGGAAATGCTAGAATGACTTATTATTGTGTAACGGAGGAAAGTATCTCACAATTAGTAACCATATATAGTGCCCTCGCTAGTGAATAAAAAAGACACAATACATGTCTATACTACTTGAAGGTAATTATGTCACCATCAAATCACGGCGCCATCGTAAAAAGGGACCACTTTTAAGCAATAAGTATTTTCCATGGTTATTTATAAAATTATTTTTTTACAGTTTTCTTGTTGCAGCGCTTTTGTTTAGAGTGCGCAGCCCGGCCCACCAAATGTGGACCACCCAAGGTCACATTGGGCCTGCTCCCCACCACAATCCCAACCGGAGCCACAACTTTTAAGTCCTGAGGTCTACACAACCCAAAAGACTAGTCTTGAGGGTGAGGACTGCCCCACCTTTAAGTAGTACTCCCCATCATCAATTACCGATGTGGGACTAAAACAACAGCTTTATCTCGATTAGAAAAATAGCTTTGTAGTAATTTTAAATGAGATACACAATACAAATTATTCACGAGCCATTGATCTATATTGAGTATTGGAAGCTATATGTGTTTGTCTCACATTGAGGATCGCAATTTTAAGCATTGACATTTTCATTTTACTTTTGAAGGCAAAAGATCTTGTTTCAACCAAGCAAAAGACATTTTCCCACCCAAAAAACTCTGGTTTTTGCAAATAAGAATTAAATTTGAAAATATACTGTTTATTCCAATTTTTTTTCCAGGAATATTCGGGATGAAATTTTTTTTTGTACAAATATACCATCGATCTCGCGCAATCGTGTGTGTGAAAATGACCGGACTGACGTCACCAGCGGTATTGCGCGAGACCGTGCGGTATCGCGCGGTAGCAGCGCGAGACCGCGCGGTCTCGCGGGAAGCAAAAGACGAGTCCGCTCGGTATCGCTCGTTGAAGCAGCTGGACACCGGCGTGGCAGTCCCGACCATCAATGGTTAATTACCTAATTAACTATTAACTAATAATATTAGTAATTAATTATCCTGATTAGCGATTAATTAATAATTAATTAATAATTAATTAATCGCTATTCAGGATAATTATCACTAATTATCTGGCATGTCAGGCGGTATCGCTCTGTCAATCAGCGAGACCGTTCGGTCTCGCTCTTTGGTTCCGCGAGACCGTGCCGGTCTCGCGCTGGTCGTCGCGCGAGACCGTGCGCTCTCGCGCTTTCACCGCGCGATACCGTTCGTGACATCACGTCCGCGTCATTTTTCGCGCACGATTATGCGAGATCGACGGTATATTTCTGTAAAAAATTTACATCCCGACTATTCTTAAAAATAATTGGAGATGAACAGAGTATATTTTTTAAATTTTAATTCTTTTTGCAATAATCCGTTGTAATTATAATATGTAAAAGGTAGACGCATCACGTTGGACACTCTGTAGGTAGATCGAGCCGTATTGTCATTCCTTTTGGCCTTAGCTCGTCTTGATTCAAACATCCAGGGCACCGGCTTGCACGGCCTCGCCCAGCCATGGCAATTGCACATCGCACGCTCAGCGCGCAAATGACACGGATAAGGTGGGTCTCTCCTCCACCGGATCGCATTGTCCTCGATCGGCCGCATGTCCACGCTTTGTCGGTCCACATGGCGACACACCGACGCGCGGTAGCCTCTCGACCCCGGTGACCTGGACGGCGGCCAAGCGGCACACGTGCAAAGGCGCGACCGAGGTCGAATGATTTCGCGCCGGTTCGACGGAGATCATCCGGGGGCCCAGGTGGCCGTGCTCGTGATCGGAGCGTGGATTTTAGCCTGGCGCGCTTAGCCGGGCGGGGACGGCAAGCGAGCAGCGGATTTGCGCGGAATTGGGTGAATGGGTGGTTGCCGGGTTCACAATTCCCCAACAAAATTCAGCTCCCCATTTTGCCAAAAAAAAAAGAGGCATTTACAAATTTGCCACCGGTTTTTTCAATATTGCAAGGATGCCACTCGAATGACAGTTCTAGTGGCATTTTTGTAATTTTCTAATTGCAGTTTTGCAATAACGATTCAAAGTAGTGGTAAATTTACAATTGCCCCAAAAAAGGACGATATTTCGACGTGGCTCGATAGTAGTTCTCCTTAGAAAATTTTAGGTTTTATTCAAATTCAAATTTGAATTGGTAATATATATATATATATACACACACACACACACATACAAAGAGTATGATATTAGTAGAACTTATTAGTATATCATTTTTTTTTAAAAAAATATTGAATTCCGCATATGTGAACTTTTTTCAAAAAATGTTTCAAGAAAAACCATGGAGGTGTTAGCATGCTGGAAGCAAGAATAACCTAGTGTTAACCTTTATATCTTATGTCCCATACTCTAATCTTGTACTAATGAACTTCAATTTTGGTGGTAGGCATTTTATTTTGCCAATGTTCAGTGAGTGATGCCGAGATGCATATTAAATTGTGCGTGATATGTCATATGTGTTCTAAATTATTGCCTTTTATGAATAATATTGCATATCGTGTGTATCTCAATGTGAAGTTATCAAATTTATAGGAAAAGGGAATATCCAATTTTTTTTAGCATTTTTTGACTACTTTCTACATTTTTAGGAAACAAAAATAAATTGGAAATTTCTCATCGGTTTCTCGACATAATCGATTGGTTTTCGATACGAACCAATTGGTGTTTTCACTTTGCTTGTACTTTCAATTGTCGATCGGAATTTCAATGTTTATGTTCGACATTTGGGTAGAGTCGATAGGATTTCCACACATGACCGATCCACTTTGCTTGCACTTTCAATTGCTGATCGAAATTTCAATGTTTCTGTTCGATATCTCAGTAGTCGATAGGATTTTGACACATGACCGAACAAAACCGAGAATTTGAATTTAAATTTTTGGCTACAAAATTTGTTCGGAATCTGTCTCGATCGGATCTGGCAGCAGCAACGCCCTCCCAGCCGCACCCCTTCCACACCTCCCACCACCCAGCTCCGGCTTTCGGTTCCTGCATCTTGCCTCGCGCCACCGCCCACATGCGGGAAGGACGCGCTGTGCTCGCCGTTCGAGATGGTCGCCGCGGAGCTCGGCGGCGCGGTGGATGTGGAGGCAGCGGCGGCGGCTGCCGCGCACGACGCGATGAGGTAGATGGACTACGAGAGAAAGATCTTCGCGTCGCTCTACGCGCTCACCGGCGTCTCCGAGTGCCTCAGGATCCGCACCACCGCCGTGCAAGACCACCTCACCGGCTTGAGAGGGGCTTGCCGGAAGAAGCAGGGCGGCGGCGCCAAGACAGCAGCAAGAACCATCTCCTCCTCCACAGTAGCCTAAGACGACGAGCTCAGGCATCGCCGGCGGCGGCATGTCAGAGACGGCGAGCGGCGGCGGTGGGAAGGTTGTCTCGATGAGGCGCTCGCGGCTCCCATCCAGCTAGCCAAGGACATTCGCTGAGGAAGTCGTCGACGAGGCGCTCGCCGGAGTGCTCGTTGCTGCACTCGTCACTGAGGAAGTCATCGACGTGGAAGCCGTACTCCTCGCCGTGGCCACGGATGAACACCTCCTGGCACAACACCGCCGTCCCTTTTGCTGCCGCCTGAGAGAGGGGAATAGCAGAGCTGTCGAGCTGACATGTGGGCGCAAGGGCACTTTTGACATTTCACGCGATTTCTCTCTCCTCCTTACCCGGAAATTATTATTTTAATCGGTGCGGTGTCCACTAGTAAATATAACTTTTAAGAGTGTCTTCCCCAAAAGTCACTTCGCGCGGTGTCTTACAGCTAAAACCGTGAAGTCACGATGTCCTGTAGCAAAATTTGCCTATATTGAAAGTTTAGGGTGAGCAATGTCTGGTTTTCGAGTTCAAGGGGTAATTCGATCGACCGCGATAGATTAGTGGGTAATTCATACTTTTTCCTACTATAAAATGTTATATCTCTAGGTTGCTATATTATGGGCAAATGGAGTACGATCTAGGTTGCTATATTATGGGACAAGTGGAGTACGATTGAGCTACTAGCCTACTAGTATCAACATGTATTGGAGCCCGTACCCGAGGCAACACATCAACATGTTGAATCCCTACATATCCCAGTGTCCCGTTGATGAGATTCTATAATCTGCAAGTCATCTAAAAATCCTGAATTCCTGATTACCTGTGTCTCACCATTTTGGCCTCAGCGATTCCATAATAGATTGAAATCCGGTCTAACCAACCACCATAAATATGAGTACTTGGATCCCAAGCCTTATAACTAAGGAATATAAAAAAAATAGAAAAAAAGCTAGAAGACTAATAAGAAAGCTTGGACTGGCTGGTACGATGATGGGCCAGCCAATGGCACCGACCATACTGCCGCTTGGAGTGGCAGGCTTAATGTGGCAATCAATACTCTCATCGCGTACGTACGTTCGTCACATTAGTAGGCCTCGGCCCATGTTGCGATTGAGCCTCTTGCGCGTTAGCAGATCTCTTGTGCAGAAGGGGCTATACTAGAGCCTGTACGCGAATTGCCACTGTACGCAGTAAAAGCATGTGAAAGAGGAGTAAACAGAGCTTGGGAGTACACTGTAAACGAACTTGTGCTGGAGTAGTTAGCTAGGTGCTCAACTTGTGGAATGAAATGTTCCACACAACACAAAACTAGTGAGAACTGACATGGCACATGCCAACAGCGCGAGTTACTCATGTCTCCATCTGCCCCATAATATAGTAATCTAGAACTGAATAAAACATTTTATAGTACAACAAATTTGGTCAGGAGGGTATCTGATTCATGGTACTATAAAAGGAAAAAGTATGAATTACCCCTCCCCCTGAACTATTGTGGTTGGCCCAATTACCTCCTGAACCCTAAAGCCAGACATCATTCACTCTGAACTTTCAACACCGGACGAATTACTCCCTCAACCCAATCCAGAGTGGTTTTGTCTGACATGACGTACGCGTGGTAACCCAGTTAACATTTTCTTTTTTTTTTAAAAAATAGTGGGGCCCACCTATTATAATATTATCCCCTAAGGTGGTTTGTGATAGTGGTTTTGCGTATTTGGGATCTTAAACAAGCGACTTTAAAGAACTAATACAATATTTTTACGCATCATCAATTGTAGGTTGTAAATTTATATTGTACAGTGATATCATACTACTTGTACTTTTCTTGTAAGTGAAAGCAAACAAGATGGAAAAATAAATATTTAAGTGAAAACTTTAACATATATATCCAATGCTTATGTTACATGATCAAAGCTAAGCTAATGTATATACAAATTAAATAAAATCCATTTTGTAAAATCACATTAGGAGGTTGTATGAATGTATTCTAAAGTTTAGGGGATTGAATGTTTGGTTTCAAACTTTAGAATGCTAGATAGACTTTCAATCAAAATTTAGGGTTCTAATTTTTTTTTCATGCGATCTATAATTACTAGTTTTATATGTACTCTCTTTTATTTTTTTTCTTAGTTGGATTCTTTGGTTTATCTTGTCTGTAGTAATTTGAACCCACATTTTAATTAATAATTCATATTTATTTTTTTCTCGGATTAATTAGAGAAATCAAGGTCACGAGAGCGAGCATAATGGCTCCCTTTTATGTCACTAGTATAATACCTTCTGCTTTCAAAGGGTATCATTCATAAAGCAATGAATAACTAGAGTACACGAGGGCTATATATATGGAAAACATATAAGAACTATAACACGAAATGGCATATAGCCTAGTGGTTACAGTGACCTGAGTAGTACCCTAAGGTCCTGAGTTCAAATCTCCTATGAAGCGAATTTCAGATTTCAATGGCCGTATATATCCGGTTGGATGTAGAGGCCGGGTAAAAAAAACCCTTATCTAAAAAAAAAAAGAACTATAACAATATTACAAAAGTCATATTTAGAGCATGCAGAGAAACAATAAAATAGTTGTACGTAGACACCGCTAAACTTCACTAAGTAAAGGGAAGAGAATAGGAGAGGAAAAAGGAGCACCAGTCTGTGAGAGGAGATGACTCGGGTACAATTCACTAGTTTTTACGAGAGTAGCTTGTATTTATCTCATTATATGGCGGAAAAGGCACACTATAATAGACGGTTGACTGATATGAACACGAAACAATCATTCCATGAAAAATGATTTTATCAATCGAGTAGGGTAGAGACAATTACAACCTCAAATTGGTGTACGTTCTTGCTTAAAAAAAATGCTCATACGTGCAAGCTAACAAAATCTCGAGTATAAAATTAATTATAGGTCGCGATCCTAGCTACCAGTACAAGTACTCCACTCTCAATCAGCCTTTTCTTAATAGATTAGCTCTTAGGATCGTACATCACGTAGAAGCCAAAAAGGCTCTTATCTTTTCGTTCCATCTATCCCCATTTGTCATATCTTCATACACACTTGGGAGCTAGCTGCCCCGGCCGGTGGGCTCTCCGCAGCCAGATATCTCCAAACGCCACGCTGCCAACAAACATGAAGAGTGACAACACACTAATAATCATTTACGGAGCACTTCCCCCGTCCAAAAAAAAACAATCTAGAAAAGAATGTGACCCCTCCCAGATTTGTTGTACGGTCACACCCTCACATCTCCTCCTAGGTTTATTTTTTTTGGGACAGAGAGAGTACTTAGCATATTAGCATGGGCACGAGGGTATCACGAGTTTAACGTGTGGGAGCGTACTATAGTCAAAGGTCAAAGGTATTTCGAGAAAAAGGGGGACAATGATATACAGGAAAAGGGATCGATTAGATCGACAGTGTGCGTGTACCGCAGGACTATGAACGATGGATCTGAAATTATATTATTCCTTCTGCGTACATTAAGCACTACTCTTTCTTTTTAAATATATGACGCCAACTTTAATTTTTAACATATCGTTGTGACAATTTACCTTTATAAAACTAATGTAAATATAAGAAAAATATAAAGCATGCATTCTTAAGATATCTTTAACAATAAACATTTACAATTAAATAAATGATAGATAGTTTTAATAAGACGAGTCCAGTCATAATGTCTAAAAATCGATGATATCATAAATATATATTTATGTAAAACAGAGTTAATTAATACCTCCAATCACAAATATACATGGTTATTCAAGGGACATAATGTTTCCACGTTTTCGAAGTGACATAATGTTTAAAGCTTCTTACGAACACATGATATTTGGAGGAAATTAATTTGTAGGGTATAGATCTTTTGGAAAATTTCTTGTGGGCTCTTTTGGAGTCCTTTGAAATTTCTATAAAATGACCTTAAAAATTATAGGAATTTTATAGGATATTTAACATGAGCTCAAACCTTTTTGAACAATTCCTTTTGTGTCACTCTCACTCCAAATTCATGTACTATTTCCCTATGAAGCATCTAAACAACGGGATTGAGCATTTCCTATTTTTTTACACTCCATTTTTAGATAATGGAAATAAATCCAGCCTTTACTCAAAAAGAGCTACAACCACTTATTACACAAACTTGCTCAACGGCGATCACACACCACAGAGTTCGCAAGACACACTTCGAATTCAACAATACTCAAATATATACAAACTAATAGGCACCAACACAAGATAAATAAATCAAAATTATTGAATCATATTTGTGAATCTCCACCCGAAGTTGGCGAAAATATACATGACCGTTGAAATCGAAGTAGCATGTTTTTCCCCAACCCTATAGCAATTAAAAACACAACAACCGGAAAGAGAAGCCCTTTAATTGCCCCATTGGAAAATTTAAACCAAATGAAAGTTTACAAGAGGTTAATCTCTTGCTCATTTCCCCTATGAAATTGACTATAGGAATGAGATCTTTTGAAAAAAAAGATTATATCTTCTTCCTATGAAGAATCAAATTGGTCCAAGGAAAAAATTCCAAAGGAAATAAACAATCGTCTAAAAATCTTTTTTTCTATCCTTCATTCCAATGTTCCTTATAATTGCGGGTGGAAGAAGGATTTTTTAATTTTTTAATTAGTTAGACAATTATTTGTATATGTCTACAGTAGGACTATTGCCGATGGGTTTGATATGAGCCTGTCAACATGTCCCATGCGCTTTTCACGTAAACTCACGGGAAGTCCACATGGTAAACTGATGATACTCTCGTGTCACCGTTACCGTGCGCAGGCACTCGGTAACGCCGTTATCGTGCGTTTTTTTTGCCTATTCCCGTGTGTTCCTAGCACACGGGAGCCTTCCAGTCTCTGGTAGTGCTAAGACTCATATGTACCGGTTGTAAATAAGAATTGGCCATATGTTCCCCTATGTGTGTCGGTTGTAAACAATAATCATGGTTTATCAGTGATGCTCTTATGGTGCCGGCTGCGAATATAACATCTAGTCATCTACGGTACATGAGGTTTGTAAACTGGCAGGCAGCGTAGACATGCTTTCCTATGTTGGTGATGTTTTCTCTGCACATGTGTGCTAAATGTAACTTCCTATGTTTATATTTTTTTACCTTGTTAAATAAAAAAAAACATAAATTGAGATAGTATATACTTACAAAATGAAAGCACACCCAGGTTTTGAAAATCCATCCATTTGTAGATCTAGCTATATGAGTGTGCATGTGCCAACTGCCTTCCTACTAGTCCCTACGCATACGGCCATATATACGGCCCATACCCCAATCGTCTTCTCTCTCTGAGTCGCGCGAGCTAGCATTTAATGGCTTGCCCTGGACCCTGATGGTTAGCTCACTCGACTTGCTTCGTTAACTATCCAATCCTTCGTTAACTGCTCGCCGGATTAAGGATAGCAGACTACGGCGACTGCCACACAGGGCCTGATCTCTCTCCAGTCTCCAGCTCGGCCGGTGGCTGTGTCGTCGTTGCCGCCGTCCGCGACCCGGACGAAGATATGACGCCGCTGCGGAGGGCGGCGACGGCGGTGCTGGTGGTGGTCCTCGCCGTCGTCGTGGCGGCGGCGGCGGCGAAGCCGAGGAGGATACTGGTGGACACGGACATGGACACCGACGACCTCTTCGCGCTGCTCTACCTCCTCAAGCAGAACCGCTCCGAGTTCGAGCTCAAGGTTAGTGCGGTGATGCTGCTGCCACGTACGTCTCAGCACGTAGCGTGTATAGCTTCTTAATTTCTTTTGCATGCATGGTTGATGACTTGATTGGTATAGTAGTAGTTGTTGTAATGGTTTTGCTTACCTTCTTGCATTTCTCTCTGCAAGTCCGCATTCCTGCCTAACTAGGATTATCGTCATATGGATCATATATATCCAAGCAAAGAAAATATAGGAGATAATACGTTGGTTAGGCATTGCCTTTGATCGTTCCTTGCAGTCACAACTAATATATTGCTGCTTTTGATTGGAGCTCCATACTCTTGAAAGAAACCAAAAATTGCTGTTTCCATGAACGAATCACATGCAGCTAGCTAATACTGGCAAACCTCATAACTGTTCTTCATTTCTACTATTGCTCTTTATTTTTGTCGAATGCAAATATAATAGCCACACAGTACTCGTGAGCAATCGATATTAAGGTCATGTTCACTTTGATGCCATTTTCAACCATACCATTTTTTTTAATAAAGTTGCTAAAAAATATCTACGTTTAGTTTGTTATCAAATTTGATCAATACATAAGAAATCATGTCAAAATTTTAGCAATATTGCCATCTTACCAAAACTTTTGGTATTGCCAAAACTTGATAAGATTTATTTTGGCTATAATCTGAACAGATACTAACATCTTCGGTCCTATCATGGTTCAGTCGATGTCTATGGCCGACAAAACATTTCCAAACAAAACGGTGCATGTCACGACTAACCATGTACTGCAGCAGCAGACTAGAGGGGTGTTTGGGAACTAGGAACTAAATTTAGTCCCTCTCACAAAAGTATAAGTCCCTGGTTGCTTTTGTGAGAGGGACTAAAGTTTAGCCCCACTTTAGTCCCTCCAACCAAACACCACCTAGTAGAGCCGACAGTTGGACCTGACAAGGAAAAGGATCCCATGCATCCACATGTACGGTTTACCAAGTCCCTTTAATTTATCCTCTTGTTTTGTGTTCAATTCTGAATTTTGATTAACTCGCAGTGGCTTAACATAAACATAAACATAAACATAAACATAAACAAAGAGTATAAACATTGGTTTAGACGATTGCTATATGCATAAATATTTTTATGAAATATTTATATAATATACAAACAACTCTTATAAATTGTTTGCTTATTCATTTACAACAAATTCATATAATTACTGGTATAATTATATATATAGTAATCTATACTCCTTTAAAAGACACTATTGGTGGCAGTGAATTTACCATCTACACCATTTGTTTTGTAGTTTTTTTATAAGTTAGTGTGATATTTTCTGATATTATAACATAGTTTAGTATTTGTTTTAAACAAGTTAATACCATATATTTAAATAAATAAAAAAGTGATACTAATATATTTAATAAAAATATATTTTCAATGATATTATTATAATATATAATTTTTTATCCATAGTAAAGCATAAGTATTTTGCTAGTATGGTGTAAAATTGCCTATTAAACCGTGTGCTGGGATCAACAAAGGACATTCATATTAATTCTCCTTACATCCTCCGTCCCACCAAATATCCTAGCATCATCGCGTAGATGCCACCAATATTGTTCATGCCTTTTAACTGTATAAATAACATAACATATAAATCCTATACAACATTTCCTTATTTTGTGTACTTAACAGCTCGTTCCTAACACTCAAAAATACTACCCATGAAGTCGACCCAAACGTATATATCTTGGACTTGTGAAATGGCTGATCGTACGTATCTTGGACTTTTGGTTTTTAATGAATGAGAAATCGTCTCTGTCTCTATATATATACCTTCCCGCCTTCCCGGAAGCAAACTTTCCCGACCTCGTGTTGTGTACTATACTAGATATATGCATATTTTTCTCTCCAAATAATTCAACTTGATCCTGACTCGTACTCAAATCGCCCATTAATATTTTGCTTTAGAATACAAGCAAGCTAGCAAATTGGTCAAACTTGTAGAAGTTCTGTCATTGCATAAATATATATATACACATCGATCACGTTGATCGATCATCTCTCCGCATGCGCCACGAACTTGTATTCGAGCATATGTAAATTAATTAAGACGTACCCGAGATATTTTGGTTTTATTCATTTAATTTTGATCAAGTTTATACAACAATATAGTAATATTTTCAATATCAAACAAATATACTATAAAAATACACGTTCAACAGTTAATACAATGAAATAAATTTGGTATAAATGTTACTACATTATATTTTTCTATATGATGCATGCATGATTGGTTAGACTTAAATAAGTTTAACTTAATTAGCATAATACAAAAACATCTTACCTTCAAACAAAACGAGCAGAATCTGCTCTTAATTACATGCAAATTCAACTGCCCCCCCAAAAAAAAAAACAACAAAAATATAGATGAAGCAAGGCATTGCTGGTTGCATGGCAGTGTCATTACTCGAGCATAATTAAAGTACAGGAGTTAGCTATAGGCAAGACAGTGATGGAGCATCTTCCCTTTGACTATATGCTACCTGCACTTCACCACCACATTTCATGATTAAGCCATATATCTCCCAAAAGTGAACCGAGAGATTAGCTAACTCAATTTCAAAGAGTATTTCTTGCGGTTGGTTGGTTGGGAATTTGATGACGTGTGTATGTAAGCCAACATTTTTGTTGATTCCTTTTTGTGCTAACTAAGAGGATGGGCCATCGAAACTTGTATTATTCTCTCTCTTTGTTTTTATCTCAAATAATAGATTACTTCCATAGCTAGTATATATCAATATGATATTTGTTATGATACGTCTATACCGTCACATATTTTTTTGCATAAAAAACTACACATATCGCGCGGAGAGATTGCTTTTCACATTACTTCTCTAAGAATAATATAATCGTATTAATCCACCAAGCTTTAAATCTTAATATACATGAATTTATTTAAGTGTAAGTGAATTTTAAACAGAATTTTAAACATAAATTTTCCTATCTTTGAGCATGTGTGTGGCGTTACATCTTTAGTGTTGAGCACTTATGTGTAATCGGAAAAAAAATGAGCGTGTAGAAGTCTTGTAGCAGTACATTGGATCCTTTACCGAGTGTTCACGCAGGCTAGACTATTCTTTTACAACAAGATTCGTGAATCGTGATAAAACTTCACCACGATTTGTACCGATCAATGCATTGACCAGAATCCGTTAAGAATATTCAAGTACCCATTTGGCCATTTCTAAGGGGTACACCGTACAAGTTGAAAATTGCTCTAACAAATCTATCCAAACTTGCTAAGTAAGCATAACTCAACTCAACTGGTTAGTTTTTTTTTTAAAATCAATCCACCTGGATTTAAGTTCTAGAATTGACACGGGGTTCACATTTACGGCTAATTATTTTTCAGTGGTAGGAGACGTACCCATTAACAATGAGGCGTCCATGGTGATTTCGTCAATTTCAAGATATATTGACGACTGAAAAAATCTGCCCAAACTTTTTTTTAAAAAAATTACAAAGCTTTGAACTCATTGTTCTTTTTTTAACTGAAAAAGATCGGGCAACTGACAGTTACACTAACGGGTTAAATTCTCAAGCTCAACTAGGGTAGCAACAAATTTAGGCCCATCAATAATTTTTCCTATCCGGATACTTTCAAGGTTTGGGCCGTTGGCCCATTAAATTTGTGAAGCGGATGAGGTCGCCGGTGGGATGGGGCGCCGGCGCCGCCACCACCACGGCCACACGACAATGCCACCGACGAGCGCCCGTGGACGGAGCGCGGCGTCGCGTCGACTCCGGCGGGAGACGTGGTCGCGTGGCGATGCCGAGGGCAGCGGCCGGCCGGGGGAGCAAGTGTTTCGGCGACACCACGGCGGCGGCGGCAGGCGAATTCAAACTAGGAGGCGATGGCGCACTCCACCTATCACCGTGGATTCGGAGGAGGATCCCGTATAGGGGGATCTGCGCGAGCGGCTGGGACACTCGAGGCAACTGGCCTGAGTTCTCCGCGCTGCCGAGGGCTACCGGGGAATGTGTGGAATGGTGAGAAATCGAAGCAGCTTGTTTCTTCCGCATTCGCACTAGCCACCCAAGGAGCAATCGGTAGCTATTGATCGGAAATTAGGAATCGGTGATGATTTTACACCGACTGTGTGGCAAGCTAAGGATTGATGTAACCGCTTAGTTAAATAGTGATTTTACACCGACTGATTATGCAAATTTCTTCTGACATTATCTATGGTAGTATTAGACAAGTTCTTTGTGGGTCTTTGCAAGAAATCGATGGTACATTACTCTTCTTGTAAACATGAGCAGGCGGTCACCATCGACGTGAATGCGTGGACCGATGCTGGTCATGCTGTGAATCATCTCTATGATATGCTATACATGATGGATCGTGATGACATGCCAGTTGGTGTTGGTGGTGATGGTGGTATATCAGGCCATGGCACCATACACTCGAACGTTGGTGGTTATTTACCTCTGATTGATCAGGTACAATTTAGAATTCATCACTTTGTTATGATCTAGACCAAAATATGTAGTAGAATTTCCCAAATGTATGTCTGCTTTTTTAGGATCACTAACATACAAACGTTCAAATTTAGGGCATGACAACCTTTGGGCCCTGCCGGTATAGGCAGGCTATTCCACTTGAAGGCGGTGGGCGGTTGGACATCGACACAAACCTTGGCATAAGAAAAGGCTTCCTTCCACAGGTATGCTTCATTTTGTGCCCCTTCTTGTTGAATGCCGCAATTTCGGTGTTCAGGCTGCAATTTTGGTGTTCAGGTAGGGTAAGTGCACATTGCATCTCTCGCAAAGAAAGTGCACATGGTAGCTAAGTCGTTGTTCCTAAAATTGGTCAGTTTTCGCACCACTGCACCACTACATAATTTTGTGCCAAAATATCATTTTAAATTGAGGTACTTTAAGTTGAGTGGAGTATCTAATATCCTTAGATCTAAAATCCTTTAGTCGGAGCAAATGTCAAACATGGCAATAAAATTTGGTCCTACAGTCTCTCCTCATTTCCTTGTTAACTTAGCAGTTGTCTTGCTAACACAAAGTTGTTGGAACTTCAAAACTACCAGCAAGAACTCTGTATATTGACAATGTGCTCCTAGGACTGCTCTATGTTTCTTTTTGTCTATTTCAAAGAGCTACACTGACTATATGGATGGATTTTTCTATTATTCTTTAAGACTTCCAACAAAGTCATGTTGTAAACATTTCAGGCAGAAGGGCAGATATCAACAAATTTGTATAAATGTCTCTAGAAACTGGTCATCTTTCACTAGGTCTCTAATTGGCTTGTAGTTTGAGGCAAGCTGACTAGTAAGAATTTATGGATGACAGTATGACACTCAAAAATCATTGCTGTTATCTGAACACTTGTATTTGCAGTATCAGTTAACTGGGTCTGGGGAATTCGGGGATGCCATTGGCATTTTTAATATCAATCAATCGCTGAAGTGTGCTTTGATCTTTTCTGCAAGAATATTACTGGCTAATCTGGCTATTTTCGTTTTTATTACCAGCTCCAATGTACTCTTTTAATATGTAAAACAGGGGAACAGAAGATACATACCACTTCGTCAGTCTACAGCACAGCAAGTGTTGATAGATACAATATCGGCAGGCCCTACAACCGTCATGCTAATAGGGTCACATACGAACTTCGCCATTTTTCTTATGACACATCCACACCTGAAAAAAAACGTGGAGCACATATACATTATGGGTGGTGGAGTGAGATCGGAGAACCCTACAGGTTGCTGCCCAAAAAATTCTACCGCATCTTGCACGCCACAGCAGTGTGGTGACCATGGTAACTTGTTTACTAGCTACAGAACCAATCCGAATGCAGAATTCAACATGTTTGCAGATCCTTTTGCTGCATATCAGGTATATGGCCCAGATTTACATGTTAGGCTGTGCCACCGTTTTCTTTTGTTGAAATTTGGAAGTAGATTTTTGCAATGCCTTACTGATCTGATCTCTATCGTTAAATTTAAGGTCTTCAGTATCTCTTCTCCATAAGGAGTAAAGTCAGAAACTTACATTTCATCCCATCCTGTATTGCTTTTCTTAATTAATATGTACCTTAAGTTCTTCTGTTGGTTTTAAATTAATATGTACTCAATTAGTACATGCTGACATAATCGTTAACCTTGTTTTTCTTTTGTATATAAGAGACTTGAACTCTTTTATTAGATTAGTATCATATAACAGCTATAGAAGACTTGGTTTCTAAAATGAAAACTTCCATATATGATTCTTTTGTTGAAGAAAGAGTTTTATGCTTCATTTACTTATATCTAAACCCTTTTTTACATCATCATTCTTAATCTTTATCTAGCAGATTATCTATACTCCTTAAAAAGACTCCAATGGTGGTGGCAGTGAATCTGCCATCCCACCTACTCCCATTACAATTTTTACATATTACCCCTTGAACTTCTTAATATTACATAACAACTAAATTTGGATGGATAGCAACATTTCACGGAAAATATGATTTATTCATTTTAGAAATATGGTGATATTTTTCCTGTTATCTGTAGCAAAACACATGCCTTTAGCTAGTATAATATAATTTATTCATTTCAGGTGTTCCATTCTGGCATTCCAATCACCCTTATCCCTCTTGATGCAACTAATACAATTCCGGTCAATGAGGAGTTCTTTCATGCATTCCAACAACAACAAAGTACATATGAAGCACAATATTGTTTTGAATCTTTAAAAATGGCTCGAGACACATGGTTTAATGATGAATTCTACACAGTAAGTTATATGCTTATATCCTTAGATATTATGTTTGGTACAATATGGGAACCTCTTTACTTTTACCTTATTATTATTTTTCTCTTCTGCCGACCTAATGCAGAGCTACTTTATGTGGGATTCCTTTACTTCTGGTGTAGCTCTATCCAGCATGCGCAATGACAATAATTGCCAATCTGAAAATGATTTCGCCGAGCTTAAATATATGAACATAACAGTAATAACATCAAATAAACCATATGGTATACACGATGGCTCAAATCCATTGTTCGATGATCATGTCATTCCCAAGTTTGGTCTTCAAAAGGGTGGAGTTCATAGCGGTCATGTTCAGACTGGAATTACAGATAGCTTCTGCCTTGCAAAGGAAAGTAAGAAAGGAAGATGCGAGGTATGACATAGCCAAATTGATCTTTATGGGAAAAGTCCATTATTTTTTTATTATATTATTACTGCTTCCATTTAACTTCATTAGCCTTCCTCTTATGCATACATAATCAGTTATATCATTGAGTTGCATAGAATTTTTTTTAAAAAAATTAAACGTGAACTTAAGTTGTTATATGCATACATGTATATATATACTAAAGGAATACATTAATTGGAGTTACTTCCATAGTTCCATGATGTTAGTGAAATAGTGCTTTGGACATAATCTGCTGTGCATGACATATTCCATTTTCTGACATTTAATTTTATCATAGGATGGATATACTAAGGAAGTGTCTGGTCCAGAAGCAGTTCGCGTTTGTGTTGCTACGATGGCTAAAGTAAATGTAGATAAAAGTAGCCTGCTAGATAGGGAATTCTTTAAGAGCTTCCTCGAGGTAAGCTGTTCACTTGCAGCTCTCAAGGTTGAATATGAACTTCTTTTTGTATGATATCTAAGTTTTCTGGTCAAAATTTAATGTCTATCCTGTGCGAATCCAATCAGCTGGCTAGTTTCCAGCTAGTTGGATTTGTCATGCATAACATATAAACTGTAGCCATTATTGTTCTTTCTATATTTGCTAATAGTTCTAAATGCTTGCAGAAATTTGGAAATTTTCATATTGAGTTGGTTTTTTTTGGGGGGCATTGAATCAGCACCTAGGCACCTTAGTATTTCTGCTACTCCCTCCATCTCATAATATAAGGCACCCACGCATTTCAAGATTTCACCTTCAAAACATTTTGACCAATATTTAGTATATTATGAATTAAATTTTACTTGCTAAAAATTATATCACTGAATTGTTATTTGATTTACTTGCATATGGTTATAATTTTGTTGCTACAAACCTTATAGTATATGAGAAATTATTAGATAGATTAGTTTTGGAGACCGTGCCAAGTTTGACCATGTCTTATGTTATGGGATAGAGGGAGTATTTCATTATATATGAATAAATCATAAATTTCTTGCTTCCTCAATGATCCATTCAGTATGAGTTTTAAACCAGCACTTGGCACTTCAATATTACTGTTATTTTATTCTAGATGAGTAAATCATAATTTTTTATTCAATATGAAGTCTATGGGTGACAACTGCTACAATGCTGAAGCTCTGCATGTGCGCATGCAATAGATTACCTTATTTTACATGTTGTTTTTCTCTGAATGCTCAGTAGCATTTCATAGCTTAACTGATATTTAGTGATTAATGTTTTGTCACAAAAAATTACTCATGACGGACCTGATGCACTACTATGTAATGTTAGATATGAACAAACTGTGCCTCTTAGCATTTCACAGCAAACATTTACGCTATATTTTTCCCTATTCTTAAAAGACAGTAACAACTAGACTGTGTCCTGCAGACCCTAAATCTCCCTGAGAACACTGGTCTCTTCAACATAACGGCCCAGTTTCCATTTTACAGAGAGGTTCTATACAGGCCAGACTTCACAAACAAAAGTAGGGGGAAACCAGTCATTTTTGACATGGACATGAGTCCTGGAGATTTTATTTCACTTATATACCTTTTGAAGGTGCCTACAGAATTAATAGATTTGAAGGTATGTTTTTTGAAAGTGCAAATAGTGAAAACGGTTCTGCAAAGTGCACCTATGTTGAAAAAATCGTTTTAACTCCTTTATTTGTCTCTACATTACATTGTGATATAATGATTGTAGGGGATTTTGGTCAGTGGCAATGGTTGGGCCAATGTTGCAAGTATTGATATTGTTTATGACATTCTACATATGATGGGCCGTGATAATATTCCTGTTGGCCGTGGTAGCACTTCTGCAATAGGCACTGAAGTCTTGGTTGCAAGTATGTCAGTGCTATTCCCAAGGTAGTGGTGGGCTTCTTGATTCTGACACTCTCTACGGACTAGCTCGGTCATTGCCAAGAAGTCCTAGAAGGTATCCTTCCAGTCACCAAATGACAAATATCGATTCAATGTGCATGGTGTAAATATTTACACTTTTATGCTTTCATAACCGGTATACTGCTGAAAATTCAGTAAAATATGGTGCTCCTAGAGATACTGATCATCCAGAACTTCGACAGCCGTTGGCTTTTGAAGTTTGGCAGTTTGTTAAACATCAACTTGATCCGAATGAGAAGATCACCATTCTTACCAATGGACCTCTTACAATTTGCCAACATTGTGCTATCTGACAGGAATGCAAGTTCTGTAATTAAGGTCTGGTCATGTTTGATATCTTTTGATTCTTACAATAACTTCAATTGTATGCATGCTAACTACAAAATTTCTCTCTGCAGAGTGTTTATGTTGTTGGAGGTCATATCAGAGATGACAGTAATACAAAGGGAAATGTGTTCACTGTACCATCAAATACTTATGCGAATTTAATATATTTCTTGATCCCCTAGCTGCCAAAAACAGTACTAGATTCCACTCTGGATATCACACTAATTCCTCTTAGAGCCCAAAAGAAAGCTGCTTCCTTTCATGCGCTCCTTGAAGCTCTGAAGCATGCTGAGACTCCAGAATCACGTTTTGTTCATCACTTGTTAACGTTGCTGCATGACCTTCAACGAAGCACCGGCTGTATCACCACATGGTAACTTTGGTACATCTGCATTTCCTTCTATTTATTTGCTATAGCAAAAAAAAAAAAAAAAAAAAGGCCCAAAAGAAAAGCCTGAGGTGCAGCACCTTTTTTTCTCTCGTCATGGCCTCTAGAGCGTCTTTACTGGCACGATAGTTCAAATGAAAGGAAGAGATTTTTCATCATTGCTCACGAGGAACTGCAATAAGCTTTGCTTTCTGCTACATGAACCCTGACTGCTGACTTCTGACCATCCCATGGTCAGTTGGATAGTAACTCAGCCAATGACAGGATACAGAGCCCAAAATTATTGCTCAAACTACTATAGTTTTGTACTTGATACAGTGCTTAACTTTCTTTTGACGGGTAAATTGTGATTATCTTAGGATATGTTTCTGGGAGAACTCCTTGGCGCTGTTTCTTTGGTGGAAGGATCAAATATCAAGCAGTCGTTACAACGGAAACCAATAAGCATTGTTGCTAACAGTACTACAAGCATTGATGGGCAGACTGTAGTTGACAACCAGAGTGCAAATTTGGTAAAAGTATTACTCGATTTCAATAGTGAAGAATATTATAAACGGGTGGCCAATTCTCTAGGCGACAAGGAACGGTCTGCCGTTATTAGTGGTTTTGCAGAACAGAGGGCGATCTGGAGCAAGCCACCTGAGAATGGGGGGGTATGAAGACAATGATTACCTTTGTATGGTAGTACTGTTTGAAACAAAATGGCAGTTCACTTTTTTTACTAGGTTAGATTCTCTAGCTTATGAAAAGAGCATACCATGTTATATGTTTCTTCATTATTAGCATAATAAGAAAATCCACATAGTTTGAACAGGTAAATGCGCTTGTGCAATAGAATTATCTTCACATGATGGGTCTCATTTAATTTGATAGCACTTGTAAGAAGCTTTGCTTCATGTGTTCAACAGAACCATATTAGGTTTCTTTGATGGTGAATACATGTTCGTTCCGCAGTTCCATCACTTTGCTACTGCATTTTACTTGTCAACGCGACGAAGTTTCGAAGCTTTGACAAGAATTGTGATTGACCTCAATGGTTTCTGAAAAAAAAGTAGCATGTCAAGATCATGGGGAAGCCAAGATAAAACACTAGACTCTCAATTGGCCACTCATCTCAAGCCTAGTTGAGACATTGAACTGTTGTTACTGGGGAAGAGTATAATATTTTTTTTTTGTACTACATTTGGTGCTTTTCTATGTTATCTTTCCACAAACGTTCTCATTCTCAGTGGAAAGGAGAGAAACCAAAACAGTTGGTAAAGCTATCACTTGTCGGAGTTCTCGACGGCTGAAATGTGACGAGGAATCCATAGGGTCAAGCAACTACTGCAGAACATCAGACAGGACACGGTATCATGGTATTATGGAAGTTATCAGATTGCTGTTGTCACAAGGTTCTGATTGTGCAATGCTTCATGGGCAGGCACAACCGAGATGCAACCGCTTTTGTCTAATTGGCCGTCATGACATGCAGATCTCTCACTTGAGAGAGCCGACTGATAAAAAAGAACCGGGTGTTAACTCCAAAAGATCTAAGAGAGAATCTATTATATACCACTGAGTTTGATCGAGTTCAACGATTTGCCATCGACATTGTCTCCTTCTATAATATACCGATGACTTTATCAATTCTTATACAATACACCATTGGGCTGGGCATTCTTTTCAAAAATACTACCTCCGTATTTTAATAGATGACGCCGTTGACTTTTTCTCACATGTTGGACCATTCGTCTTATTCAAAAAATTTACGTAATTATAATTTATTTTGTTATGAGTTGTTTTATCACTCATAGTTCCTTAAGTGTGATTTATATCTTATACATTTGCATAACTTTTTTGAATAAGACGAATGGTCAAACGTGTGAGAAAAAGTCAACGACGTCATCTATTAAAAAATAGAGGGAGTACCCAAAATACCCTTAGAGACATACAAGATTAACAATTGATTTATCTCATTAGAAGTTTCAAAAAAAATATAAAATTTTTTATGTGGCCTCGTTACGCAACATGGAAGTTTGTATACATGTTTCAAGTTTTTTTTGGTATATTTAGATTTTAGAAAATAATATTTTTATGTGGTATATGAGAGAAAATTTGTTTATACGAGAGATAATAGCACAAAAATATCTTATGTAGTGTATGAAAGATGATTTATATTAAAAACATCAATAAAATGTATTTTATATAGCATATAACAAATGAGTTATATATTTTTTTACAAAAAATATAAATGTAAAAAACTTGAAACTTCTATACAAACTTCCATGTTGGGTAAGTAGGCTATATAATTTTTTTTAATTTTTTTTTGAAACTTCTAATAGGATAAATTAATTGGTAACCTTGTATGTACATAAGGGTATTTCGGGTATTTTTGAAAATAGTGTCCAGCCCAATGGCGTATTGTAGAACAATTGATAAAGTCATTGGCATATTATAGAAAGAGACAATGTCGATGGCAAATTGTTGAACTCGAACAAACTCAGTGGTATATATAGATTCTCTCAAGATGTAACTTGGTGACCGTTTATTTCGTATGCCCAGTGTTAGTAATCCAAACTACGTATTGTAAAATTGTTGGGGAATTTTGAAATTGTCCATTTAATCCTGAGAAGGGAGGGATTGAAGGGTGCTAGTAATCCAAAGTACGCATTGCAAATTGTTGGGAATTTTGAAATTGTCCATTTAATCCTGAGAAGGGGAGGGATTGAAGGGTGTTAGTAATCCAAACTACGCATTGCAAATTGTTGGGAATTTTGAAATTGTCCGTTTAATCCTGAGAAGGGGGGATTGAAGGTGTGAAATTATTCCCCTACAAACCTCCTTCAATTCTCTTATAGAAAGATTGACCGAATAGAATATGGAAGTGTTTGGTTCGATATCTGTTATTGTTTCACAGTCCTGGTTGCAGCACAATTCCTCAGCTATGTGAATTGCATTCCCTTTCTTTTGAAATATGTTGCATTTTTCATTTAAATAAATATTTTGGCGTTATTGTTTCCACTCTATTTAACGTACTCAAGCAACCCTGAAAGGTGTCATCTTTTAGACCTTCTAGGGGAGTATAGGACTTCTATGATTTTGCTGGAATTGAACAAATTCCTGTGATAATCCTAGGGAATCCTTGTGTTCTAAAGAGTCCTTAGCAATGTATATATTTTTTTTCTCAATCTTCTTGATGACTAGAAACTAGAATCTCCCAACTCAATATTAGTAGGCTGATTGAGTGGATATTTAATGTGATTTTCCAGGCTTCATAACCCCAATCAGTGGCTTGTGAGCATTAGGATAACCACACTATTACCCTGTTGGGAGGAACTAAAGATTTTGAGAAGTAGCGGGTGAGCATCTAGCTAGTAATACTATTTAAAAAACTGTGACCTAGCTTCTTATCTTTTTTTTAATTCTACAACAAGAAGTTTCTTCCGTGCTATAGCTTATAATCACAACAACATCAATTTAGGTAAAGATTTTTCCAATAACAAATGTATCCATAGGGTGTACATGTCTTCATCACTTCACTTTCCAAAATCGTATCATATGAATTACTTGCTTCAAACTATTAGATAAACTTTCTTGATCAATCTATGGCTGTGTTTAGATAAAGTTTGGATCCAAACTTCAAAGTCTTTTCCATCACATCAACCTATCATACACACCAACTTTTCAGTCACATCATCTCTAATTTCAACCAAAATCCAAACTTTGCGCTGAATAAAACAAGCCTATGTACCTTTCCAACCATTATAAGGGTGGCGTGTTTCGATATGGACATCTCCATTCAAAATCAACATCGAAGGTGATCTTCGCTGAATTTGCTACTCGTACAAGTGCAATCTTCTGGTACGACCATGGTTCAATCTGTGGGAAGCCGTTGTCTGAAACTGTTCACTCTGCTATGTGATGTAGGAGTATGTGCCTGTGTATTTCTTCTGTTCTATTGAAAGAAATTTCCTTGTACCATACGACACTTACTCTTCAGATAAAACCAGTATTGCAAAGGGCCTCCACAATTAATTTCACAGGAAATCGATATCCCTCGTTGTGTACTTTTTCTTAAGATCCCATCACACTAGCTCGTTCGTTTTTTACTACCGATGTAACCTTGTACTCACGCTCCTGCAAAGACCATGTTATCTTTAACATTAGCTCAATCTCTAAACTAAACCTTTTATCACTATTGCACACCAGGAGATAGAGAACACATAATTATTGGATCATATTTGCATACTGTGTACGTAACTGAAGCGATCATTGCCCATTTTGCTTAAATAATTATTAAATTTTGTGTCAGCTAGATATGTGTACGACAAATAGTATGAAACAGATAGTAGTAGTGTATTTGATACACCTGGTGGAACTACAATATTACGAAATCACTTTACTTGTTTGATTTTCGGATATGTAAACGATTTTAAATGAGTGTCGTACATATCTTGTTGAGCTTTACAATTTTAATAGTACATATAGAACGTTATGAAGAAAATATACATGAGTGACACCATTTTCCAGAGACGGATACAACTTAAGGCGATCGTCTCTAAAATTTAATTTTTCATAAGCTTTCGCTTGAGAGTTAAGGCTGCGTTCGAACCAGGGTGTTCGAAACTTTTCCTCCCAGCAAAAAAAGGCAACTCATTAGTACATTATTAATTAAATATTAGCTAAAAAACTTAAAATATAGATTAATATGATTTTTTAAAGCATCATATAAAAACTTTTTGAAAAAAGAAACCATTTAACAGTTGGAAAACGTGCATGGGAACAAGAAAATATAAGTTGGGAAAGTTAAAAAAAAACACACAATTAACGTCTCTAGAAATAGGGCCTTTTTAGGCCATCGCCTCTAAAAACACAATCTGCATAGACCTTTGCTTAAGACAACTATATAGAAAAATCAATTCTTAGAGATGGTTTCTTAAAACAACCGCATAGGCTTATTTCAGATAGGGATCACCTCTGGAAAATCATTTTCCGGAAGAGGTTAATTTGTAACCATGGTACCCTCGAAACATTGCACTGGCGAGATTTTTCATAGTCCACTTGTGCAGTAAAAGAGGATATTTTCAGAAACAGTTTTTTTTTTTACAGCAAACCATGTATGCATATTACACCGTCCACGCATTCTTTAATTAGTCACACAATTAAGATGATTCTACGAAACCTATCGCAAAATTACTTATTTAAGTCCTTAAGCATGAAGATATAACACTACTCCTGTTTATCTTTATAGGACCATACGTCTTTTGAAGTTTTTAAGACTAAAATGTGATCACTAATTTCTCATAAAAACAACATCGTGTAAAAGTATTTGAATCTAATGATATAAGTTTTGATACATTAAGTGTAGGTTAAGAGCAGGTACAATAGCAGACTATAAACCAGCTATAAACATATTTCAAAGAGATAAAGGATAAGAGAGAAGAGCAGCGGGCTATAGATCCGTAGCCAACTGCAGCACGAACTCTAAGACATAATGTGTATATGACCAGTGGGGCCATATATTAATAGTATAATAAGCAACTATTGTATGAATTGGCTTTTGTATTGGCTATAGATGATTTGGAGCTAGTAGTGGGCTATACTATTAAACTTGCTCTAACTAGTTAACACTTACTACCTCCATCTCAAAATAAGTGCAATCGTGGATATCTGTGCCCAACGTTTGACTGTCCGTTTTATTTGAAAATTTTATGAAAAATTTGAAAATATTTAGTCACACATAAAGTATTATTCATGTTTTATCATCTAATAGCAATAAAAATACTAATCATAAAAAAAATTTCAAATAAGACGAACGGTTAAACGTTGAACGTGAATAGTGCAAAACTGTACTTATTTTGGGACGGAGAGAGTAGTAGTTAGTAACATCTTTCAAGTATGACTTTCTGAAATCGAAATTCGTCTAACAAAAAATGAACGTAGAGCATAATTTAATCGTGGTGGATGAAACCAAACATCCAATTTTGTAGCTTCTCATGTAAATTTCTATGTCAACATTGTGCACACACGTGATACACATGTGAGAGAACCTTGTATAGGGACATGATGGGTACAGTCGTGCCACTTACTAAAAATTTAAAATTAAATGTGTAGCATATATATGTAAGTTAGGCATTTAAGAGCTATTTGGTTAGTGCCCGAAATTTGTTACACACCAAACTTTAGGCTTGCCATATTTGTTTAGGGTGTGTTTGGATGGAGGGATTTAGGTGAATAGGACGTGGCGGCCCATTTTTTTGGGTGTTTGGTTCCTGGGCGGAGGTGGGATAGGGCAGCCTGGAGGGGAATATTCCCCCCAGATGCCGGATGGGGGGATCCGGCCGATTCGGCCGGATGCAGCCACCCGAGCGCTCGGGCGAGCAGGGGCGAGCGACATATGGGTCGCGTCACCCCTCTCACCACGACGCAAGCTCAACGGCGGCCAGGCTAAGCGACGACCGTGGAGGCGAGCTCGGCGGCGGCCAGGCCAGGCGACGAGAGAGGAGGCGAGCTCGGAAAAAGATTATTGACTGGATTATTGTAGTGGATTATCTGCACGCGGTAAATACAAATTAAATATTTTGATAAAAAAATTTAATAAATAAGAAGCTTAGAACAAGGGATCTAAGCAATGCAGTAGAAGAAAGGTTTTTGAGAAAACATATTTTTAGAGGCTAATAATCCGTGACAAAAATCTGTGACAGTAAACTCCCAGTTTGACCCAGCTGGGACGGGACGGTCCTGTTCACCTGGTCCATGTCACTGTTCTCTTGTGCCCTTCTAAACATTGTTCTCTTGTATAGCATCATCGACTTCATTATCTAATTAAGGGATCTTGTTACACAGTTAGAGAGGGTTATACCACCTGAGTCCATCTAATTTGTTGCTAGGCAAAGTTGTTGCTTATTTTGGTGTCGTATATACGTATGAACGGTTTGTAAGCTGTTCATTGATTACTTAGTTAACATTACTTCCACAAAAGCCTCACCCTTCCTTCTTAATGTCAGAACTCATTATGCTGACAGACACTATTGGCCTTCTCTCATGCAGCTACTATCAGTGGAGGGTTTATGGGAGCAAGGGCTCTGTGCTAGCAATTTTGAAGGGTCATGGATCTTTAAGACCTGGGAAAGAGGAGTTGGTAACTTGAGTGTAAGCTTTTCCATGAATTCATTGTGCTTTTTTAGTAACTTCTGCAAAAGTTTGTTTATTTATACACAACAAGCAATTCATGCAGGTTGAGGACTTCTTGGACCGGTCACAGAATTTTGCCAGAGCAGTAGGCAAGGAGGAGATGCAGAAAATCAGCGAATGCATAAGGGTCGCTGTTTTGAATTTGAACAATTTCTTTAGGGGTAAAATTGATGCACCAAAGCTGAAGAACCTTTTGTTTGAGCCGCTTCGTCGGGATGAGCTGATCAGTAATCCCAGTCTAAAGCGTCCTAAGAGGAAGGACCACCCAACGCATGGCCCAGAAAGCAACCCACAGCAGCAAAAGAAAGCGAAGCATATTATTGGCCCAGAAAGCAACCAGAAGCAGCAAAAGAAAGTGAAGCATACTGTAAACCCTGGACCGGCTGCTAGTAGATCTGCCACTAATTTATACCGTCCTACCGCATTTGTGCCTCAAATACGGCCCATCCAACCAATTAATCAGGTTGCCCACATACCTCAACCTTTGGTTGACCCTATGTTTGCTTATGGGTTACCACCACAACAGCATCTACATTCAGCTCCCCTTTATAGTCAGGGGTTACTAGGTCAACAGCAGGGTAATTTCATCCACCTGAATCCTGGAATCCAACCGCAGCAGCAAGCCCAACATATGTTTGTCCCTTTACTAGAACAGCAACCTGTGATCAATGGTTTTCACCCCTATGATTTCCATTTGGCCCAGCTAATTCAGCATAACGAGAATATAGCGTTACAGAGGATGGCTTATGGAACCTATCCATATTACAGGAGATGACAGTTGCAGTATGAGAATGTAGCTAGGTAATGTTTCTGAGATAGGAAGTTCACACCGTCGCCATGTACCCTGGTGCAAATCAATTTGTTGATTTGATGTAAAATTTAGTTGTGTGTTGTCATATATGTGCTGGGGAAGAAATTAAATAGAGAGGCAGATTTTGCATAGCTATCAAAAGTTCTGGCAAAACCATGCTGCTGACTCTGCCACCTAGTTTTGTCACCGCAGATTGCGAGCTCTCATTTTTCCTTGTGCAAGTGGGGGTAAGAAGAATTCACGATTGTCGTGGATCAAGATTGAGAGGTGTGCTGCAAAGCTTGCTGTTGAAAATTCTGTCAGTCATGCAAGATTGATGGATGCTGATGATGAATCCCTTGGTGTACTAGCTTATATATAATAGTAAAAATATCCAGCAAGACCAACAAGAAGCAACTGCATTGCATCAGCATGTTATTCCTCTGCTAAGCATCCACCACTGCAGAGCAACCTCATGGACAAGAAATGGCAACATCTGCACTGCTGCTGGTGATAGGTATGGATGAGCTGTTCCAGGTTTGTTGGGTATCAGCTGATAAACTGGGACTGTTCCAGGTTTGTTGGTATCAGCAAAAACTGGAGCTGCCGCCCATGGTAATCTCAATTCTGGTGTTGCTGATGACCACATAACCTGATAAGATGGAAACTGCATGCAACTCACATAGCCCGGAACAAGATGCTTTCCATCATCACTCGTGTTTTGCCTGATGCGATGGAAATACCCAGACAAGGTGAGCTTTTGCACGAAAATGACATGAAAAATAATATGCCTCCCTTTTCCTTGCTTGCACTGTACATACCTGAAGCATATGATGTACCAGTACGATGGGAGAGTGAACAGTATGCCGTTCTGTTTTTTGCCATGGAACCATCTGGATGTTTTGGTTTTGATGCAGATGCACATCATCGAAAGAGAACTGCTCCTGCAAAGACAAAGCTATCCTTGTCAAACAGGCAAAGTTGTAGATAGATACAGTGAATCAATGATGATTCAATGTTCCAAAGGTGTTCAATCAGCTAGCAAAAATATCTGCGGTTGTTTTCCTTTGCAAGCTGCATGCATATGCATGCTGTAAATCTTCAGAATGAATCCAAAGTGGTAGTGATTGATTACTGGAGAATTGAATAAAAGTCGATGATTATCGATCTCGATCGCATTGCTTTTTTTTTTTCTTCTTTTTGATTCTGATCTCGATTGCATTGTTAATTGCCTCTAGCTCGTCCTGAAAACAGAGTAGCTAGGCAGCCTTGATGTTGGTACTAGTGCGTTGATGTAAGGTGATTTGACAAATCTGAGAGATGGAGACGTCATTTTGTGGATGCTAGCTAAGTATAAATGCTGATGTGGAATCATGCACTGAACATGGCGCGAAAGACAACTTAAAATGGACCAGCAAGTCAACAATACTGGCACGCATATGCATCAATTTAACTAGATGCTCAATCATCGATCGATAGATTGCGATTTACCTTTTCTACTTCTTTTTATCTCATCTGCCTTTTACTTTAACGAGAGATCGATTAAATGGTAGTACCGTAGTACACTTGGAAAAACTTTTTGATTGAATTTTTTTTTTTGAGAATTACACAGTACAACGCAGACACTCACAACGCACGCGCACTCACCCCTATGAACACACGCACGCAAACCCTACCCCTATGAGCATCTTCGAAGACTGGACCGGCAAATTCTAGAGAGATTGACGAAGTCACCACAGGCGTCTCGCTGTCGACGGGTACGTCGCCTACCACTGAAAGCACAACGCCGTTAAATCCTGGAAAATTCGCTCCCAAGGGGAGTTGAACCACGCAAACCCTACCCCTATGAGCATCTTCGAAGACTGGACCGGCAAATTCTAGAGAGATTGACGAAGTCACCACAGGCGTCTCGCTGTCGACGGGTACGTCGCCTACCACTGAAAGCACAACGCCGTTAAATCCTGGAAAATTCGCTCCCAAGGGGAGTTGAACCACGCAAACCCTACCCCTATGAGCATCTTCGAAGACTGGACCGGCAAATTCTAGAGAGATTGACGAAGTCACCACAGGCGTCTCGCTGTCGACGGGTACGTCGCCTACCACTGAAAGCACAACGCCGTTAAATCCTGGAAAATTCGCTCCCAAGGGGAGTTGAACCACGCAAACCCTACCCCTATGAGCATCTTCGAAGACTGGACCGGCAAATTCTAGAGAGATTGACGAAGTCACCACAGGCGTCTCGCTGTCGACGGGTACGTCGCCTACCACTGAAAGCACAACGCCGTTAAATCCTGAAAAATTCGCTCCCATGAGGAGTCGAACCCAGGACCTCAGGTGCTACTGAGGCTCCTGAAACCACTAGGCTACAGGCCCGTTCGCTTCGTTGGTTTAATTACCTGTACAGTAGGGGTAACTATCACTCATGATGTATCCCATATAAACAAGAAATTAATTTTAGGGAAAACAAGAAAATCAATTTATCTGATCGTAAACTCAAGATCTAATGGTCTAATTAATGTGACACATGGAAACAAGAAACCGAGGATTGACTCAATAGCTTATCCACGGCTGATTTTTAGATTATTCATAATTAGCTAGCTAGCCAAAATAATTGAGCTATCGCCACCAATCTATTACATCAAAAAATAATTCGTAGCAAAACATTGTACTATCGCAATGATAATTTTTATGTGGAGAGCACGCGTGAGGGAGAGATATTGGGTTCAAATATCTAATGCCACACATGGAGTGATGGCAATAGTTATCTATTGCAACGATGTGAAGTGTTGCAATATATTTTTTTTTGCCACATCCATTTTATGGCAATATCAAAATTTGTTGCAACTAAATAAAAATCATTGCAATAACCTATTACCACGCTATTTATTACCACGGCTAGCAGCGATTTTAAAATTGTGGTACCTATTGCTAAAATTTTAGCATTGATGCTATGATTTTTTTTGTGGCGATAAATTATTTTTCTAGTAGTGAGATTTATAAATTATCAGTTATGTAGATTACTTTAAAAATAATGCTTTAATATCGATGTGTTATGGGCCGACTATATATACTCTCTATTTAATAAAAATATTTAACATTTATTAGGGTAAGATTTGATTAAAGTTATGAAACTTTGGCAATTCATAATTTACCAAATGCTTACCTAAAAACTTATACGATTAACCTAAAAAATATACCATAATATTATAAGCTTACTAGATTTTGCACTTATTAAAATATAAAAGTGATCGCTAAAATTTTAAAATATTAACAAATGTTGTTATAAGCTTTAACTATTTATAACCCTAGAAACAGGGGCGGAGATAGAGTATGGGAGGGGTGCCCAGGAACTCGGTCAAGAAAAATTTTTAAGTTATAACTCACATATTTTCACCATGTGTGCACCCCCCTCGATACAAACTTAGACACACTGTCATGCCCTGAAGTTTTTAAGTTATAACTCACATATTTTCAATTTCGCGGGAGGCCCTGGAAGAACTTATCGTACTTACCTCAAGCCAGCGTGGGCAACGGCTGGGCTTGTAGTGTAGCTTTTCTCTAGAGAGGGGGGTATTTTAGTCCATTGAAGTGGGAAAAATGGTGAAAATATTGTGAAATGGCCAATATGGCAAAGCAACGGTTTGGTATCGGTTGGAAGTGGTATTTTAACGACGTCATTCCGCGGAATGGCATTGTGGCGAAACCCACTCTTGGCAGTGGCAGAATGTCCAATTTCTCCACATGTGGTGATCGAGAGAAGATACAATACTGATAACTGGGCCCACCATTTTTTTATTTTTTCATGCTGACTGGACTACCATGTGTGCGCCACGTAGGACGAAAACCGCTCCGAAATCGACCATGTGTGTACCTCGTAAGACCAAAACCACTCCGGAATCGACCAAGAGGGTAATTCATCGGTATGAAAAGTTAAGGGTGAATAATGTATGGTTTTTAAATTAAGGGGTGTAATTCGTACTGCCACAACATTTAGGAGGTAATTCCGACGTTTTCCTTCTCATTTTGTACTTAAAACTTACCACCCTCGTGGTTAATAAATTGTTGGCCATACTCTTCGTGTCTTGTTAAATTGTGTACGATCGATTAGCAGCTGTGAGATATACAAGTCAGTATGAACTCTATGTGCTTTAGATTTATTTCCCTGCACGTACTAATGTTTACTTTTCCATTGAGCAATAGATTTTTTCTTAGCTCTCTGTACCCCGTTCCAAAATTCACACTCCCCACCGCCGACGAAACTATTGAAAGTGGATGAAATCGATTGGAGCGAGAGAGAATTGAATGATACAATAATAAAGCGAATGGATAATTTCTCATTAATCAACAGTACATTTATACAATATGAAGCGGTGGCAACCGCAAGGGACGCGATGTTTGAGAACATTGGGTCGGTTGTCGAGAGGAACGCCAAAGAGAGGAGCAATCTCTTTTCCTCTACCGGTTAGATTAGGAACCATTGATCCTATTATCTTGGGTGGATGAGATCACATAGTTTCTTAAGAGAAACGTCGTCCCTGCTTAATTATATCATTAATTTGAATAGCCATTCACGTCTCAAAAAATAAATAGATCATTAGCGCCTAACTAATCAAGTATTAAATACTAAATTCAAAAGATAGATTTATTTACTTATTGAAAAACTTTTATATAATTTTTTTTGCACAAAACTCCTTATTTATTATCAGTTCGGAAAATATGCTAAAAGATAATTAAGGAGTTGCTGTCTTGCTGAAGCAAACAGCCCATACGAACAGGGCCAGCCGTATGTGCATAATGCACGCGCACGCATGTGAATTTCCATCCGTTTTCCCGTGACAATAAGTCCCCGTCCGGATCAACCGAAGTCAATGGTGACACAGACACAGCACAACAGTATCTACGTGCTCGTCCCTGTGCCTTAGCTTCATGCCTCGCTCCTCGCTAACTTGCACAACACGTGGCTTTGGACGCACACCGAAAGCTAGCTAGCTTAGGCTGTGTTATCTCCACCTATTTACCGGGTCACATAAGATATACGGACACACATTTAAAATATTAAACATAGAATAAGAACAAAACAAATTGCATAATCCGCATGTAAACTGCGAGATGAATTTATTAAGCCTAATTAATCCATCATTAGCAAATATTTACATTGTCAGATCATGGCGCAGTTAGAATTAAAAGATTCGTCTCGCAATTTACACGTAAACTGTGTAATTAGTTTTTTTTTCAATATTCAATACTCCGTATATGTGTTACGTCTGATGTGGCGAGGAAAAAAAAAATTTACCGGTGGATCTAGACACCCCCTTAGCTCTCGTACTCCCACGAAGTCTCACACACACGATTCCCTCCCGTGGCCGGCGCCCAAGCAACCATCTCATTTACGGAGCACTTCCCCCGTCCAAAAAAAAACAATCTAGAAAAGAATGTGACCCCTCCCAGATTTGTTGTACGGTCACACCCTCACATCTCCTCCTAGGTTTATTTTTTTTGGGACAGAGAGAGTACTTAGCATATTAGCATGGGCACGAGGGTATCACGAGTTTAACGTGTGGGAGCGTACTATAGTCAAAGGTCAAAGGTATTTCGAGAAAAAGGGGGACAATGATATACAGGAAAAGGGATTGATTAGATCGACAGTGTGCGTGTACCGCAGGACTATGAACGATGGATCTGAAATTATATTATTCCTTCTGCGTACATTAAGCACTACTCTTTCTTTTTAAATATATGACGCCAACTTTTTAACATATCGTTGTGACAATTTACCTTTATAAAACTAATGTAAATATAAGAAAAATATAAAGCATGCATTCTTAAGATATCTTTAACAATAAACATTTACAATTAAATAAATGATAGATAGTTTTAATAAGACGAGTCCAGTCATAATGTCTAAAAATCGATGATATCATAAATATATATTTATGTAAAACAGAGTTAATTAATACTCCAATCACAAATATACATGGTTATTCAAGGGACATAATGTTTCCACGTTTTCGAAGTGACATAATGTTTAAAGCTTCTTACGAACACATGATATTTGGAGGAAATTAATTTGTAGGGTATAGATCTTTTGGAAAATTTCTTGTGGGCTCTTTTGGAGTCCTTTGAAATTTCTATAAAATGACCTTAAAAATTATAGGAATTTTATAGGATATTTAACATGAGCTCAAACCTTTTTGAACAATTCCTTTTGTGTCACTCTCACTCCAAATTCATGTACTATTTCCCTATGAAGCATCTAAACAACGTGATTGAGCATTTCCTATTTTTTTACACTCCGTTTTTAGATAATGGAAATAAATCCGGCCTTTACTAAAAAGAGCTACAACCACTTATTACACAAACTTGCTCAACGGCGATCACACACCACAGAGTTCGCAAGACACACTTCGAATTCAACAATACTCAAATATATACAAACTAATAGGCACCAACACAAGATAAATAAATCAAAATTATTGAATCATATTTGTGAATCTCCACCCGAAGTTGGCGAAAATATACATGACCGTTGAAATCGAAGTAGCATGTTTTTCCCCAACCCTATAGCAATTAAAAACACAACAACCGGAAAGAGAAGCCCTTTAATTGCCCCATTGGAAAATTTAAACCAAATGAAAGTTTACAAGAGGTTAATCTCTTGCTCATTTCCCCTATGAAATTGACTATAGGAATGAGATCTTTTGAAAAAAAAGATTATATCTTCTTCCTATGAAGAATCAAATTGGTCCATGGAAAAAATTCCAAAGGAAATAAACAATCGTCTAAAAATCTTTTTTTCTATCCTTCATTCCAATGTTCCTTATAATTGCGGGTGGAAGAAGGATTTTTAATTTTTTAATTAGTTAGACAATTATTTGTATATGTCTACAGTAGGACTATTGCCGATGGGTTTGATATGAGCCTGTCAACATGTCCCATGCGCTTTTCACGTAAACTCACGGGAAGTCCACATGGTAAACTGATGATACTCTCGTGTCACCGTTACCGTGCGCAGGCACTCGGTAACGCCGTTATCGTGCCTTTTTTTGCCTATTCCCGTGTGTTCCTAGCACACGGGAGCCTTCCAGTCTCTAGTAGTGCTAAGACTCATATGTACCGGTTGTAAATAAGAATTGGCCATATGTTCCCCTATGTGTGTCGGTTGTAAACAATAATCATGGTTTATCAGTGATACTCTTATGGTGCCGGCTGCGAATATGACATCTAGTCATCTACGGTACATGAGGTTTGTAAACTGGCGGGCAGCGTAGACATGCTTTCCTATGTTGGTGACGTTTTCTCTGCACATGTGTGCTAAATGTAACTTCCTATGTTTATATTTTTTTACCTTGTTAAATAAAAAAAAACATAAATTGAGATAGTATATACTTACAAAATGAAAGCACACCCAGGTTTTTAAAATCCATCCATTTGTAGATCTAGCTATATGAGTGTGCATGTGCCAACTGCCTTCCTACTAGTCCCTACGCATACGGCCATATATACGGCCCATACCCCAATCGTCTTCTCTCTCTGAGTCGCGCGAGCTAGCATTTAATGGCTTGCCCTGGACCCTGACGTACGGTTAGCTCACTCGACTTGCTTCGTTAACTATCCAATCCTTCGTTAACTGCTCGCCGGATTAAGGATAGCAGACTACGGCGACTGCCACACAGGGTCTCTCTCTCCAGTCTCCAGCTCGGGCGCCGGTGGTGTCGTTGCCGCCGCCCGTGTAGATGACGGACGGGACGAAGATGACGCCGCTGCGGAGGGCGGCGACGGCGGTGCTGGTGGTGGTCCTCGCCGTCGTCGTGGCGGCGGCGGCGGCGAAGCTGAGGAGGATACTGGTGGACACGGACATGGACACCGACGACCTCTTCGCGCTGCTCTACCTCCTCAAGCAGAACCGCTCCGAGTTCGACGTCAAGGTAATACGTGCGTTAACGCTGATGGCCATCGAGTTGTATGATACTGCCTGCGTCGTCTTGCTTTGTTTCATGAATTTTCCAACGACAACGATCGATACGATCATTTTACCACTAATTATCTTCTTATTGGAGGTAATAATAGAAATATGAAGCGTTTAATCACTGTCAAAACAGACGGTCTCTCGCTCCAGATAATTCTGGAGTAGAGCAAGGTTAGTAGTATAGTCAACTACTAGCTCCAATTCATCTATAGCCAATTTATACAATAGTTGCTTACTTTACTATTAGTATATGGTCCCACTGTCATACACACATTGCGTCTTTTAGTCCGTGTTGTAGCTGACTACAAATTTATAGCCCGCTACTTTTCTCTCTCCTCTTTTATCTTATTAAATTATGTTTGCAGCTGGCTTATAACTGCTCGTATACCGTAAAAATTATCCATACATAGCCTTTTTTAGGTGGTGTTTGGATCCAGGGACTTAACTTTAGTCCCTGTCTTTAGACACTAATTTAGAGTATTAAATATAGACTACTTACAAAACTAATTACATAAATGAAAGCTAATTCACGAGACAAATTTTTTAAGCCTAATTAATTCATAATTAGAGAATATTTACTGTAGCATCACATAGGCTAATTATGGATTAGCTAGGCTCAATAGATTCGTCTCGCGAATTAGTCTAAAATTATGGATGGGTTTTATTAATAGTCTACGTTTAATATTTATAATTAATATTCAAACATCCGATGTGATAGGGATTTAAAAGTTTTTAGTCCCATGTAAACAGGGCCTTACATAGGCCTCTGGCTCAATCTCTTGAAAAGACGATGACGATCTCGATCATTTCGATCGTATCTATTATCTCCCCAACTCGGAGTAAATGGTCCATCTCCGGTGGTGATATCGTCGCACGCGTGTGGCTCCTCCTCCTCGCCTACACTGTCATTTCATCATTAAGTTGGTAAATAATTAATTAATTAAACGTTGACGTAGACAGCACACCCAGCAGAGAGAGACGACCGGCCTTTGACCAGCGCTGCTCCTACATGGCTACATGCATGTTTCAACGCCATTTGTCCACAGGATAAGCCGTCTTGTCGATCGTCTCTGCGTTGCGTTTGTGTGCTGAGTGATCGATCGATCGATGTGATGTGACACGGTCGCTTCTTCTTTTGCACGTACACAATGCGCTGCGCGTGCGCGTGCGCAGGCCATCACCATCAACGCCAACGAGTGGAGCGACGCCGGGCACGCCGTCAACCACCTCTACGACCTCCTCCACATGATGGGCCGCGACGACATCCCCGTCGGCGTCGGCGGCGACGGCGGCGCCTCCGACTCCGGCGCCCTCCGGGGCCCCGACGTCGGCGGCTACCTCCCACTCATCGACCAGGTACTACAAAACTCGTAGTAGAGTTATAGCCCGTCAGAGATGACTGTCATCGTGACGGTCCTCCACCCGTCCAAGGTGACTGATCCTCACAGGTGATCATTAGTCTGTGACCAAACTCAAACCCGTTAAAGATGAGGGTTTGGGACCGTAGGAGGTGACCTTGTCCGGTGTAGTGTGTCCAAGAAAGCTGCAGATCGATGCCAGCGATGTGTGTACTGCAGGGCGCGTCGACGGCCGGCGGATGCAGGTACAGGCAGGCGGTCCCGGCGGGGCGCGGCGGGCGGCTGGACGTGGACACGAACTCCGGCGTGAGGAGGGGGTTCCTGCCGCAGGGGCGGCGGCGGTACAGGCCGGTGACGCAGCCGACGGCGCAGCGGGTGATGGCCGACGCGGTGTCGGGGGGGCCCACCACCGTGCTCCTCTTCGGGGCGCACACCAACCTGGCGCTCCTGCTCATGGCGCACCCGCGCCTGGCGCGGAACATCGACCGCGTCTACGTCTCCGGCGGCGCCGTCAGGGCGGCGGACCCCGCCGGCAACCTGTTCACCGCCTTCGCCACCAACCCGTTCGCCGAGTTCAACATCTTTGGAGACCCCTTCGCTGCTTATCAGGTATTCAGGTCACCTTAATTGTATTTGCAATAATAATGTAGTATCAACTGTTCGCTGCCTCTGGCAGCAATAATATAGGTGTAAACTGTTTCTTTCCCATGGTTAATTTTAATTTTGCTGCATATGATCCAGCAATTATCTCGTGATTTATTGCATTCAACAATGTGGTTAATAAGCTACGACAGGTAGAGGCAACCAAAGATAATTTATGAGTAAACTTTTGTATTAGTATTATTACAGTTTAAAAGTAAGGCTGGAAAATATATCACGATAAAAAACCATAAAATCAACTCTGAAATTCAAATTTTAGTTGTAGGCTGTAGATGATAAGTCAACAAGCAGACGATGAAATGCATGAACTTTAGCTACTTCAGTGCATGTCTTGACTTCACTGATTATATCAATCGAAAAAAAAAAAAGACTTAACTGATTATATTGAGTAATAGTGCCGACTCTACGTTTCTATATCTTCAGGTCATACATTCCGGGATTCCAATCACGATGATTCCTCTTGATGCGACCAACACAATTTCGGTCACCGAGGAATTCGTTTCTGAATTCCAACAGCATCAGCAAACTTACGAGGCACAGTACTGTTTCCAGTCACTTGATAAGGTCTTGATGAGGCTGAGGGGACGATCCAACGGCCATGGCAACACGGCAAGTCCAAAGCTCAAATCTCCCTTTTCTTTCACAATTGTAAAAAAAAAACAACACAACTTTTATTTGGTACCGAAATTTCGCCTAAAAAAAAGTCCCAATTTCTCATGGTGTTCTTTCATTACTCAGAGCTACTACATGTGGGATTCCTTTGCTGCTGGTGTGGCTCTCTCTAGCATGCGCAATGGCGAGGTTGATGGTGAAAATGAATTTTCTGAGCTTGAATATATGAACATTACAGTGATAACTTCGAACAAACCGTATGGTAAACGTGACGGCTCAAACCCCTTTTTCGATGGCCGTGCTACTCCTAAACTTGGCCTGAAAGAGGGTGGAGTTCACAGTGGCCATGTTCAGACTGGAATAAGAGATAGCTTCTGCCTGGTACCGGGAAGCAACAGAGGGAGATGCGAGGTAATGTGCATGTGTTATTGAATGAAAAAAAAAATCGTACTTTTCGAGTTGTTGTAACAATGTATATATTGATATTGATCTTATATCCATTTAGTTCACTGAGAATTTGAAAGTGAGGAAGTTAAAATTTCCTGTTGCGAACATCTCCATCGCTATGTTGTTGATTGAAAAATGTTGTTATACTTTTGGAGTGTTCTTTAACAATGTAGATATGCTTATTAGAAAAAAAAAGTATTTATGGATATTGTTCTTATATCCATTTAGTTCACTGATAATTAGAAAGTGAGCAAGTTAAAATTTCCTGTTCTGAACATCTCCATCGCTGATCTCCCAGTTGCTATGATATGATCTCACATTTTTAATACTCAACATGCAAAATTCTGTCTATGCATGAGACAAGATACATTTTGATATTTTTCTGAAATCCTCTTAGGATGGATACACTAGAGAAGTGTCTGGTCCAGAAGGAGTTCGGGTTCGTGTTGCAACAAGAGCAAAGCCTAACACGGATAAAAATAGTTCACTAGAAAAGGAATTTTCCAAGAGCTTCTTAGAGGTAAGCATGCATGTCATTCCTTGCTCATCTTTGAGAAGGTTGAATTCTTATTTTTAGGGAATGACAAGGTTATGACATGAATATTTTCATTGTTTTGTCTAATAAAGTTACTGTTATTGACGAAATTGCTTCCTGCAGGTCTTAAATCGTCCCGAACAAACTGGGCTTTTCAACATCAAGACGCAGTTCCCATATTATAGAGAAGTTCTTTACAAGCCGGTTTTCAGAAATGTGAGCAGGGGGAAGCCAGTCATTTTTGACATGGACATGAGCCCTGGAGATTTTGTTTCCCTAATATACCTCTTGAAGACACCAATAGAAGTAATAGATCTAAAGGTAAGGAAACAAAAAAATGTATGGCAAATGCATTAAGTGAACAAAATCATGTTGTCAAATTCTCATATGTACAACAATGGATTAGCATTTGTTTTGAATCATTGTTGACAACATCAAGCAAAACTCACTGTCTTAAAAATTGTTTTAGGCTGTTTTGGTCAATGGCAATGGCTGGGCAAATATTGCGAGCATCGATATCGTTTACGACATTCTACATATGATGGGCCGCGACGACATTCCAGTAGGCCTAGGCAATACCACTGCATTGGGAATTCCAACCCTTGGCTGCAACAATTCTTATGCTATCCCCCATGGAAGTGGTGGTTTTATTGATTCAGATACACTGTATGGACTAGCCAGGTCACTGCCAAGAAGTCCTAGAAGGTAACCTTCTGCTTCTGCAGCATGCTCTGAATATATAGTCCACACTAATCTGTGGGTACAGTAAAGGAACTCTCTCATAGGAATAATTAATTGAAGATTGTCCTAAAATTTTTTTACATTGTTAATTACACGATCAGATATGCTCCTGAAAGTTTAGATCACCCAGAAGATCGGCAGCCTTTGGCTCTTGAAGTTTGGCAATCTGTCAGGAAGCAGCTTGATCCAGGCGAAAAGATCACTGTTCTTACTAATGGACCTCTCACCAATATGGCCAACATTTCACTCTCTGACAGGGATGCAAGTTCTGTAATAGAGGTCAATTAGTTCTCGATCTTCCAAAATAAGTTTTAGTTTGTGATGAGTTCATCAGTGGTCGTCAATCTCAATAAACAACCTTTTCCAATGCAGAGAGTCTATGTTGTTGGTGGACTCATCAAAGATGGAGGCGATGAGAATGGAAATTTGTTCACGGTTCCATCAAACAAACATGCAGAGTTTAACATATTTCTTGATCCACTAGCTGCAAAAACAGTCCTGGAATCTGATCTGAAAATCGCACTCATTCCTCTTACGGCGCAACGAAAGGCTGCATCATTTCGGGCTGTCCTTGCGGCTTTGGAAGACATCCAGCATACCCATGAATCAAAATTTGTCCATGAATTGTTGTCGTTGCTGCAAGAACTTCAGATCAAACAGAAGCTGTATCATCATTTGGTAATTGACTAGTGACTACAATCCATCTCTATCTTATTTTTTTTCTCACTTTGATACCGTTTTGTCACATAACTTCTTTGTGTAAATTTTCATGATATCAGGACATATTTCTGGGAGAAATTCTTGGAGCAGTTTACATGGTTGAAGGATCAGGACTGAAACCTTCAGTGGAACTCAAGCCAGTAAGTGTTATTGCCAACACAAACAAAAGCACGGACGGGCAGATTGTCATCAGCAAGAATAGTGCAAAGCTGGTAAGGGTATTGAGCGATTTCGATGGTGAAATATATAGCAAACAATTGGCAAATTCTTTAGCAAACAAGAGACAGTCTGCCGTTATTGGGAGTTTTGAAGAACAAAAGGCAATTTGGAGCAGGCCGGTAAATAGTTCAGGGAATGTAAAAAAACAAAAGTGAACTTTTGTAGTAGCATTAGCGTGCTAAAAAAATATATTAAAGATTACATTTACATAGCACAGGTAATAAGAAAGCTGACATGATAATGCTTGAAGTGGCTGAAGAACGGGTGTCACTGGGTGCTGAAGAATCGCTCCATGAGTCGCGAAGTAACCTGGAGAATTAATCATTTATCTTTTTTCTTTTGATTACACAAAAAGGAAAATTATGTTTCTTTCTGAATTTTGTACCGTAGTTGAGCATTGATGTGACCAGCAAATCTGGGACACGTTTTTCAGTTTGTGCTCTGAACCACTGAATCATTCAAGCAGTATAAATAATTACAGTCTGAAATTATTTACCTTTGCAGCAAATCAAGCCGTTTTTACCAAAAGAATATTCAATAGAGCTACACTTGTATGAAAGGGCACTGGTGCTATTTAATTTATCTTCTTCAAAGTGGTTTGATTGACTGATACATGCGACGAAAGTTTGCTCTTGTTTTCAACTGCATTTTATCTGTGGGTATTAGAAACATTTTGAATTTAATAAAAAGAAAAACACATTGGCTCTTATTCCATTTTTTTTCATTTGTATTACATATATAACCATACCTTACAGATTCTACATTAACATCAAGAGTAAATTTTAAAAACTATACACCAGAAATCTGAAATTAGTAGCCACTGAAATACAAAAAGTACCAAACGTATTTTTCTCATAATTCCTGTAAAAAAACCTGGACCGCTTTTAATTACAAGAAATGTTCCAGTTTTGACTTTTCAGGATTCTAGTGAATATTGCGAGTAATTAGGCCCTCAAAGATGGTGTATAGGTCCTTGTTATCTGGACCAAATATTTCGTCAGCCTTCCTAAGTGTATCCTGTAAGCATCACAGAAGCTTCAATAAGCGCCAAAAGAGAAGAAAAACCTAGGGCAAAAAGGGAGATACAGATTCACATATAGTAGAACATACAGTAAGTGCAGTTTCTATAGTTTTATACCTCTCTGGTCTGTTTGTGTGAGTTCAACTCCTTTACATTGGCTAGAAATGCACTGAACTGCTCATAAGACAAACGGTTTCTGCATGCACACAAAAATTTAAGTCAAAAGGAATGTGGAGGTTAACTGTGCACCATGACGGTTTCTGCATGCACACAAAAATTTAAGTCAAAAGGAATGTAGAGGTTAACTGTGCACCATGACTATTGCAATAAAAGGTTGCTTTTCTGGTGGTTAAGCAACAAGACAGCCATAATTTTGTTTTTGCAATTTATGAAAAAAGGATCTTCAGGGACCGGGGTTAATACAATTCCTATAGCGCAATATTGTGTGGTTCTTCAAGTACATTATAATGTCAAGCTTTTTGGGAAAAAAAAACACAACAGGGCAGACCTTAAGCAACTTTACAAGTGGACTAGGAGAAGGTAGGGAATTACAATAACTCCTAAGCAAATGTTCCATCCTTTTCTAAAGGAAAGTTACACAACATAAAGGGCACAGCTAGAGGTACTCTCCAAAGTCATGTTCATCTAAAACCACATACCTGACTTGACGGAAGAACTCTTTTCCATCAACTCGTGTTCGTCCTGGAAAACAAACGCGCAAACAATAAACATAGAGAACTACTGAATTCATGGAAATGATCAGCATGCTCAGTCAGAAATCAAACCCTAAGCTACACTGGAGACTGGTACCAGTCTATCTGACCAATTAATCCTTTTCATTTGTCCTAAAATGCTGGTGCTTCAAGCAGCTGCGCGCGGAGCCGCGCGCCCTCGGCCTCGAGCCGCCCGAGGCGCGACGCCAGCGCGATGGAGGTGATCTTCCGCGCCACGTCCAGCTGCTCGAACGGGTCCTCCGGCAGCACCGCCATCACCTCCGCGGTCAGCCCTAACTCCGCCGGCGCTGGTGCCGCCGTCACCTCCTCCTCCTCCTCCTCCACCACTTCCCCCTCCATCATCGCAGCCCGCGCACGCTCTCCTCTCCTCGAGTCCTCCTGTGACCCTGTCTATCTTCTGGTTATCCGCTAGGATTAGCGCGGGTTTTGTGTGGTGGTGAGATGGGGAGGCTTCCTCCCACGTCGCTCTCGGCGCACGCGCTGACGCGCTGTGCAGCGCGAGCGCGCGGAAGGGGATGCGTACCCGTACGTGTTCCTCCCGGATGAGGCCTCGCGTCGAGTCGCCTCGGCGTGTGGATAGGCTTGATCGCGCCCTCGCGAGGCAGCAGAGGCATACTCCTATGTGTGTGGATCTGGGCGGCGCGAGGCTCCGTCTTTCCGGGCCGGGAACACTGAACAGGCGAGGAAACTGGGATTATGCAGTGCACAGGCAACAGCATGCCGCCGTATGGCCTCTTTTTTTTTTTTAATGCTTATGCTTATAGTTGAAATTAATTTTTAACCTTAAATATGGAGTTGATTTTATAGTTTTTCCCAACGAAGTTTATTTTTTAGCATTTGCTTTTATATCACAAAGAACACGTATATAAAAGTTTTATTCACAAATTACTTCTCGTTTGCAAATATACAGTTTGGCTTATTCCGCGAATAAGTGAAACGATGGCTCCGATAGTTTGTCATCTCTATTGGTTGCCTATGCTTGATATATACTCTCTCCGTCCCAAAATAAACCAACATTGTAATAGAATATAGCACATCCTAATATAATGAATTTGATCATACCATATATTCAAATTCGTTGTATTAAGATACGTTTACGAGAATAACTTATTTTGGGACGGAACGAGTACTTCCTATATATCCCATAAAAACAAATATAGTACAGCACATCCTACTACTATAAAAATCTAATTAGGAATAAAAAGCAAACATGTATGTATGTGATATAAGACAAAATAGTAGTATGTGTTATATCCTATGATGGTTTTTTTTTAGAATAGAGGAGGTAAACCTTCAACGATTTTATAAGTGATATATAAAAAGTAAAATAAAATAATTTGTGGAAAGAAACTTTTACATATATGTGCAATATGCTTAGCGACTTAAAAGCTAGTATTAAAAAGAAACTATATTGAAAATATATTAAAACTAACTTTAAATTAAAATTTGATAGTGGTTTATAAGTCATTGGGTAAGTGATGAGGTTTTATCTTTCCTAGGGCGGCTGTTTAGTTTAACTAGTTTGATTTGGTGGAGTGCATTAGTAAAATCTCACGTTCCAAACATGCCTAACTCTCAATTACGAGTGTTCTCGGAACTCTAAACTGATGTCCCCTTGGAAAAAAAAATGGTGAGTAATCCCCTGGTGTTATTTTCCCATTTGTACGCGTTAATAGTGTTGATCAAACCTTAGCAAACAAAAAAACGCACGTCTGTAGTACTCCAGTAGCAGTAGTAGCATTGATTTCTAGCGTACGTTGGTACAGTACCATCTTTTTTTCAGATATTGGTACAATATCCAATCGCTTTTTCAGTGAGTGTAGTACGTTGGTAGTACCATCCGCTTAGTAGCATTGATTCAGTGAATCAGTGTACGTTGGTAGTACCCTCCTTCTTCAGATGTTGGTACCTGGTACAATATCCAAACACTGAATGCACTTTGATAGTACCATCAAACGTTCTTCAGTCAATACCACAGGCACGCAAATCGATGGGAGAAGCAAGGGAAACAATTAACATTTCTTCGTAAACGGAAATTCTTTACTGAATGTTTATACAGTTATGTCACATTAATCCTTGCTAGATTTTCTTTTTCCTTAATGAAACAGAAAAGACTGTACAAATAAACAAGGAACATTAACAGGCCTTGGCAGGAAGCAGTCAACAAATATGGCTGCCAAGGTCGTTGGACCGCCCAATGTTCCAGAGATGTATTTCACAAAACAAATGGTCTTTTACAGTATGTACAAAGCAACGGAAAAGGGGCAGTGTTGCGGCAGGCAGCAGCAACTTCTCGACAACACCAAGCTCCCCTTAACGTGGATCCGTGGATTAGTTAATGGCCCGGAAGGATCTTGATCTCAATTCCTGAGTAAAACTTCTCACAAATGGATATCGAGCACAAGCTTCACCTTTCTAATATGTACCAAATAGTAGATTATCATCTCAGCACCAATTTATTCCACGAAAGCCTAATGGAAATCCACCATTTTCTAGGTAATATCACGGGCACTGTTTTCCATTCTCTATGTAAAAGCAGAGTATATTATTAGGTTCAACCTGCCACCAGAAAGAAGAGGGATAGGTCAGCACAACGCAAAAATATGCAACGCCCACATAGAACTTGCATCACAGACAGTACCTTCTTCGCTGAAGGCAAAAACAGCCCCAAGCATGTCATCGTTATCCCCATCTTCCTCAGGCTTCTCTCTCTCGCAGTGGCTGCTGCTGCTGTCAGCATCAGTAACAGCTTCAGTTAACTCACGGCAGTCATCGAGTTCTGATATTTTACAATAGCCCTCTTGGAAATACTGGGTAAACTCCACTGAGTTGTGAGAATCAGATGCTTCATTCTGTCCAGAATTGATGCTCGTGAGACACCCATTTGAGATGTCAGTCATTGTACCATTGCTTGCTGAAGAATTGTTGGTTATCTGAGGCCTGCATGATACATTACTTGCAGGTGATGGTAATCCATCATCAAGAGATCCATCCAAGAGGGAGTAGCTGCTCAATGGTCTGATGTTTGAAGGTAAAGAGTCCACTGTCTCAATAACATGTGGCGTTATGACTGATGTGGTTGCTCCAGTTGCTGTTGAAACATGGTTCATGCTCTCATTATCTACATTGTGAAGGGCAGTAAAATTTGCCACTTTAGGAGATTGAACAGAATTGCATTTTTCCATTGGTTGTAAATCATTAGTGATAGGTTCCGACAATAACTGCCCCTCTAAACCATTCATGTTCTGCATTTTCCTCATATCTGCAAAAGAAAGGCTTTTCAATTAACAATGACACATAACTGGGATGAAGTATTACAAATGACATCATATGCTCATATGCTTACCACTGTAAAATCCAGATATAGGGAACCCCGCCTTGGATCCATGAGCACCATTATCCTTGTCGATGTATGTCAATGCATTCTGAAACCGTCCTATTGCAAGATTCCTGCATCTTTGAATATTGTTAACTTCGCATTTGAATGAAGTCACATTAAAAATCATAATTAGACATGCATTGGTTCATTTGCACTAAAAGAAAACTATCAAAATATTGGACAGCTCAATTCTAAAATAATCAAGTATAGGCACTAGCATCTGCTACTTCAAAAAAAACATGTAATAACACCGATGTATATGGTACCAAACTACCAAACCAATGTTAAAAAAGGCTCAAATAATTGCAATACTACTAGCTAGTATCATACCACCTTCTATTTTACTTCTACACACAAATGGCAATTAATTGGAATCTTAAAATTATGTGATACTGAAATTCTCTCGTTTTCAAAAATTTTATACATTCACATTCCCCGCAAGAAGTCTATCCATTTCCTACCAGAAGTTTATTACAATATACGCAGTCCCCAGATAGATCCACTCTCGCATTATTTCGGTAACTACTTAGGATCATGTAAATCTGTTTCCTCAAAACAACTCACAAGAATGACAACTTTTCAACATGTAGCAGCCACCATAATGTGGCCAAAAAAAGAATCTTTGCCAGAAAGTGTGGCAAATCCAGACTAGATTTAGCCAAGTCTGCATATCAATCATCAACCTTAGTCCATATACTTTTTGAAATTTGACATTTGCAGAATTAGTCCATGCACACCATGCACCTGAGACAATGATGTACCCAAACTATAAAATACACATTAGACCATCCACAGATTCAGAAACCTGTCTGTTACTGCCAGTGTTCAGTTAAACCACTCCAGAATGGGAAATGCCATATAATTTAGATTTTAAGCTTAACCAGCTTCTGTTTTGGGGAAAATATTATCTAAAACGAATGACACATAATTGAAAGCATATCTTTACTACAGATAAAAGAAATAAAAATTTACCAGCCAAAATTTGCTGACATTACCTGTCACTGAAGTTCTGTTCAGAATAGTGGAACTGCTTGAATACAGGGAGCAATTCCCTCCTCCGAAGTTCAACCTCATGCAGAGGCAGCTTCTCAATCTCAATCTCTCCCCCACTAGAGCTAAGAGATTCCTCTGATTTTGCAGGTGGTTGATCTATTACATAGAAGAAAATCTACACAAACATGAAAACAATATTCAATATTCATTGCACACAACTGAGCACAACGTTATCTCAAAAAATAAGAAGAAGAAGAAGAAAGAAGCTGAGCACAATGTTGAGACAAGGAGGCACAACCTTTGATTTCTGCCAAATGGGAATCCTCCATGAACTTATCTGTACCTCTGCATTTGAGAGGTACCAACTTGATCTTTCTCGAGATCTCATCATCTCTTTCCCAGAAATACCATCTGATGGAACGGAATCTGAATGCTCACTATCACAGTCAGAAGCATCCATTGCCATCATACTATTTCGTTGATTATGGAAGACTATGTTTGCGATGTTTTCGTCCCTTTCTGGCCAGTTTGTCCTACGGCATACATCCCACCACTGAGTCGGTTCAGCAGTAACATGCAACTCATCATCTTGGATCTGCAAGGAACCAGGCCCAACTACTGGACTGCTATCAGAGGATTCAGAACCTGAAGGCAGTAGTTCATGTTGAATAACATGACCAGATGGTGAATACACCAATAGATGCTCCATGGCATTAGCCTTTGATGGAACTGGCAATGCACCTTCATAGTTGGAATTGTGGAAAACAGCAGTAACAGCGCCAGATGGTACAGATAGTTTCCCACTTGCAGAAGCAGCCACATTACTAACAGTATTTAGCCAACCAGAAGAACTGTTTTTTATCCTACTGACTACAGAATTAGTTACAGTTGAAGGAGCTGGATGAAGCTGATGATCCATAAGGAATGATGGCTTTGACCACCATGGTCTTGACTGACATGGGGCAAGGGGTAGCCCATCACTGTGAGAATTCTGTGGCAGCAGACTCGCATCACCACCAAAAGGAGACAATGTAAAAATATGGCAAGTACCTCGGGATGAAACAATAGATATCCACTGGCTAAAATGGCTAAAAGAGATATCCTGGATGACCTGCAAGCAGATGCAATATAATCAGAAACAAATCCCAAGATAACAAGTTTAAATTGAACTTTTATTTTCTTTTGAACATACAGCTGCTGTCATGCCACGATACAGTTTGTAAAGGTGGACATGAGATGCTGTCCAATCATAGCGTATAGAGCCTGAGCTGTTAGCTATTACGGTTGGCATGATCCTGAAAACATTTATGTTATGGCCATGAACAGAGGCTGTGACCAACAGAGTTCCACTAGGGTCAAAACAAAGAGCAGATATGGGACTTGTGTGAGCCCTAAACTGAGATATGATTTCTTTCGAGATAAAATCCTTGATGACTACCTGCAAGAGTTCAAGAGGATTACACTATTAGGAAACAGAAATGTGAGTATGTGACAAAGTGAAGGCTTGCTCAAGCCTCAACTAACCATTCCAGCATTGTCAGCTTCCAGCGGATGCACGCTGGAGGGAAGTTTGCCAGATCTTCTGCCAGGACTTGATGACAAGGGGGAGCCAGAACCATCTGGCAGAAGTTCTTGGCAGTACTTTGACAGTGTCTTGTATCCCATATCACCAAGATTAATAATACCAGCAGCTATTTGCTTACTTGATTCCATTGCATACCGAGCAACTAAACTTCCACTACTAGGGGAGGTAGATGGGCTAACTCCTGGAGATGGTGTAAGGTTCTGTGGACTTAGACGGCCTGTGCTTGATAATAAAGGGCTATTGGAAGCATAAGCTAACCACCTTGGGCCAACAGCCATTGGGCCATACCCAATATTTATCCCAGGTGCCCCTTGCAAAGGATATGTCAAGACACTGAACTTATTCTCAAGGGTCACAGCATCAAAGCAGTATACCTGGAATGTAGTTAAAACATATAAGTACACCGAAGTAAATTAAAAGCATGTACTCCTCTATGTCATTTAACAATAAATAAGAGCACCAAGAGAAACTTACTTGTGCTGCAAGAGCTACAGCTACAATCCGGGGGCTGCAGCGAACTATATATACGGCAGACCGAAATCTCAGAACATGTACATATGAGTGAGACTTCAAAGAGTAGAAGCGAACAACTGTTGGAGTAGAAATGCAATTTCCATTTGGAGGTTCACTGCTATTATCTCTGATCAGTGCACTTAAGCGACCACCTTGAACCATACCCGACCCATTTGTCTCATCACCGGCAACAACCAGAAGCATGGGATGTGATGTTCTGAATCCTTCAGTACCATCAGAGTAAACTGGTGTGGGTTGCATTTGTAAAAATGTAACTGGACCATCACGTTTTGAGACCAATTCGCAAACATTTGCAGCATCCTCAACATCAAGCACTTGGAACCCATTTGAATAACCAACAAGCAAAACATGCTTGAAAGATGATGGATGAAGCTCTAATTTATCAAATCCAGCCCACAATACCTGTTTATATAATGAAGCATCAAGACTACGGTTATGTTCAAATTTGCATAATATACTAGAGCTACATGTACACATTGGTATAAAGAACAGAAGTAAATGGTTAGTGAAAATTAAATTGGTTGCACAAACAATACCACTAACCGGTCAACAGAAAAAAGAAAATGCTCTTCTGATGAATACATTCCAAAATGGAAGCATAGCACACGGAAAACTAAATTGGTCTATTTACTAAATGGAAGCATAGCACCAGAAATCAAACCCTAAGCTACACTGGAGACTGGTACCAGTCTATCTGACCAATTAATCCTTTTCATTTGTCCTAAAATGCTGGTGCTTCAAGCAGATTATCTATTTCAGCTCTCTACTATCAGTGCAACAGAATGGATGGTTAATGGAGTTTGCTAGTTCTTCACAAAGGTAGACTGACTGTTTGGAATCTAGATTGCATTTTGACATTCATTAATTCATAAAAAGATATTATCGATAATTTTTGCATGCAAATACTCAAGAGACTTGATAGAAGCCTTTATCGCATATGGATGGTCATTGAATCATATGACCAGGCAATTTGTTAGGTTTCCTCCTTTTATATATATTATAAGTTCTAAATTACGAAAACACAGAACTCTATTAGCAGAATACTAGCCAATTTTCAGTGGTATATTTTGATTGAGTCAGCTTTTTGTCCTTGAAGAATCTCAGCCTCACTAATTTACTCACAAAATTTATATTAATACATCCTACATATGAAGGTTCCTTATTTCACACAAAAGTATTAGCAAATTACAATGCAAACAAGAACATAGATATTTAGTTCGAGCTAGCACAGCTAACCTGTGTGACTTGCTGCATCAAATGGAGATGTCACTGAACTATGACCAGAATAGGCCGAGGACCTGTCATCAAACAAATTCCTTGATGTAATTGAAATTGAATGCCGCCTTGGAGGTGATATTGACGCGAAACTCCTTGGAGGTGAGTCTGGGGGAGTAACCCTTGGTGTACTGTTGTACGATGGCAAAAATACATGTGGACGGGGTGGCCTGGGTACTGCAAGTATAAAAAGGTGCTTTATGTAAATTATCACCAAAAGGAGTTGCACATTGAACAACGTGAATCAACTGAGATGGAATGGAATGTACCATCTGGCTCAACATGACTACTTTCCTCTGAGACTGAACTTGCGGTTTCTGATAATTGTGACGATTTGGAAACTGGAAATGCAGAATCTTCATCTGATAGAAACAGACTGTCAAGGTTACTCTAGTGGTTACATATGGCACAATGCAAATCGATGCAATTAGCAACCACCAAATTCCTCCCAAAATATTTGGAGTACCTCCAACAGATGTTGCAGAGGAGAAATTTGAAGTTTCGCTGACCCTTGCCTTAGGAGTAGTGTTCTGCAGCAAAGTATTTTTAACAAGAAAAATCACTTCCAATCAAAAAGAATTACAAATAAAATTAGGACAAAAGTTCCAAATTCCAATGCTCTAGTCACTGTTGGGTTCTTGAAGTAAATACAACACAAACATGCAAACGCAGAGTCGTGGACAACTTACAGCAGGATCTTCATCTTCCTGGAGTGACTGCATAAGCGTCTTCTTGAACACTTCCAACTGGACAGCAAAGCGAAAAACAGATGGCAAAAACATACTTTGAGCAAACATTCTGAGTCACCACACATCGCAGAAAATTCAAATGAGCAATAAAATACGTCCAATTACCTTGGCAACATCTCTGTTCAGCCTCCTGACGGTGTTTGACAGCAATGAGTTATCCCTCTGCAGTGCCTCCTGCATATCCACCATCCACAAGACCACAACAGGAACACACATTAACATCAAAATTATGCTAACGTGCACTGAACATATAACTCAACACAAGATTGATGCAATTATACTAGAGACAACAAGCGATGTGTCACATTTTTGAAGAAATGGTACTCAATTATCATTAGCGATCAATCAAATCGCCTGAAATTAGAGTACTACTATGCGCGTGTTAACGATTCGATGGACGCGTGACAGCATCGCCGACAAATGGATTGGACCCCATGTGTCAGTCAACGTAATTATCTCGGTTGAAACGAGCAGCTCAGGCCACACTAGTGACTTTGACTCCGGTAGCTAAGTGAGTTTTACCTTCTCCTCCTCGGCGCGCGGAGGCGTCCGGTGGCCACCGCGAGCGCGGCGTCGAGCTGCTCGACGCGCTCGCGGAGGTCCTCCGCCGCGGCGTCGCGCTCGGCGAGCTGCGCGCGGAGCCGCGCGCCCTCGGCCTCGAGCCGCCCGAGGCGCGACGCCAGCGCGATGGAGGTGATCTTTCGCGCCACGTCCAGCTGCTCGAACGGGTCCTCCGGCAGCACCGCCATCACCTCCGCGGTCAGCCCTAACTCCGCCGCCGCCACCATCCGCCGCCGGCGCTGGTGCCGCCGTCACCTCTCTACCCCTCC
>CM020178.1:47155968-47172414 GCA_009805545.1 Oryza longistaminata
TCGCTTGTAATTATAGAGTGCGACTCTAGAAGAGAACTGCAGTGATGCTTGTAGAGTTCAATTGCAGTTTAGTGAGTGGCAAAAGAGAAAATATGCTATATCTACTCTCTTCATCCAAAAAGCAACCCATGGCTATCATCCTGGATAGTGAACTCATGTCCACGAACATACCTAACTATTGTAATGCGTCTATATAATTGTATATTTTGTTTACGCTATTTTTTGTGTTAATTAAAATTTTCTTTCATTTTATATTTGTTTTTATCTATCTTGGCTGAATATTAGGTGGTCCTTATATCCAGACATATTCTAACCCATTTGGCACTCGTCGCTTGATCAGTAAAACATGGATGAGTCTGTCTTAGAGATGTATTCGACCACAAAAGTTTCGAGCTAATATTTTCATTTCTTTGGGATTGGCAGAATTCTTCTTCAAGGTATATTGGCTGCTGTCTCACCTCCGCAGCAATTATCTGGAATCCGTCGGTACCAAACGTCAGGAACAATTACTCAGATCGCTCCCTTACTTTAGGGCTAATGTGTTAAAACTGGCAGCATTACACATTCCCTTATGCATCTACTGATAATTGCTTCCTCAGTTGCTCTTCAGAGTGACACCTCCAATCTGGGGCCCGTCTTGTATTTCTGTGCGTTCCACCACCGAGTACCTGATATGTCCTAGTCAACCAGCAAAATGGTGGGACATTTTATGGTGGTCTTATGGGGCGCATTTATCACCCCAGGCAACTCCATTGCAGCAGGTTGCCATTAACACTTCAAGCAAGCTTTCATTACATCGATCGATACCACAGTATGATTTCTCTCGAGCGACGTCTACATCAACAAGCACTGGTGAGCAATGGTGAACCTTGTTCACACACATGATAGCAGATAAACGTTCACAAAGAGAAATGTCCAGGAATGTACCTAGGTTTCACAGGGGCGCAACCACAGAAGTTCAAGGTGATAGCATTTACATTGTTAATAGCGGCACACACTGCATTGCCCAAACATTAATATTCTCGATGTTGAAATGAGCAGCATGGTTACTTCATTTGGCCTTATCTCGACATCTTTAGTTTCCACCACTAAAAAAAAACCAATCCACCCATGAATTCATTTCCCCGATTCAGTCGAACCCCTCTCTTCTCTACAATGTTGGCGAGCATGCCCCTCCTGTCTCTACATAATACACACACACATTCTAGTTTCCATCTCCTACGGACTGCCACGCACCATCTTAGTCCACTTGATCTAAATATCCCATGTACATGGTTTTCGAGCAAATTGATACCATAGAACCCTGATGAAATTGATTTTCGATTGGCTATATACAGGTGATGTTCTGATGGCCATTCGCTACATAAGTCCTGTGCTCATCTCTTATGTGAAAAATGTGATTTCAGTATCATTGTCAGGCAATAGGCTGCTTTTAATATAATGTAATGGTTTCGTGTCAAAGAAGGAACTTGTGCTGCAGATATAAGCAAATGTTTTTTTAAAGTTCATTTATCTATATTGCATATGCAACCACAATCGAACGCAATGAAGTTTAATTATTTGACTGACGGTTTGAGAAAATCAGAAACTTCATTTATACTAAAAATCTAACGATTCAAATAGTGTTGATGTTGAAATTTTCTTTTCATATGGTCCTTCAATGATTGCCAGATTGCACTTTTTTCTTTTCTCAAGACTAATTATCTGCTACTGATGTTTTTATTTTCATTCAGGTATTTTCGACCGTGTGTCTGAAGCTCACAGTGCGTCGGTAATAGGATGTGAATTTTTTCACAGGGCTTGTTACAAGCTGGAGTTTGCACCCAATGGAGTTTAACTGTACGGAGAGTCTTCTGCTTCTGAATTGATTACTTGCATTTGTGATTTTTTTGCATACTACATGAGTTTTTCAACCCGTAAAAATTGGAATTAGCAAGGGCCACAGTCTTCTGCTTCTTAAAGTGGATGACTGCTTTGTACTCATCTTGTTACTAACCCGTGTGTCAAGCGGGTGATTGCCCACAAGAAGACTTCGTTGATAAAGGACTACATTTTACCATTCCTTAAATTGAAAAATTGGTAGTTTTCTTAATAGGTTAGGTACAATTTGTCAAGTTTTTTCACTTCCTTTCAGTTGGAGAAATAGGTTTCAACCATTAAAGTTTTGCCACGTTAAAGAGTTTTCTCACTTAGTGACATTCACAAGTAGTCCTAGAAAGCAGAAACTTCTTTAGCCTAATGAAACAATAGTATTAAGCAGTACCTTTATGTGGTTTATTCTTTGTAGGACACTTTTATGAAGTTTCCGTTTGCTCTTAGTTATATGAACTTTAGAAAGATTGCAAGTTAATCTCTATAACTCTGACATTGACGTTAACTTGTATCATGATGATGCTTACCAGTCATAATGCTTCAATTATGGATTTGTGCTGTTTATGCACAAATGTTGTGAATTTCATCCTTTATTTGTATTTCATTGTGTATATTTACTCTAATGCCAAAGGAATTCGATGGAGAAGTCTTTTTGTTTCATTTTTCCAGGACTCACAAACAGAGGTCCAAATTGTTAAGATAGGTTTAGAAGGTTTAGGTAACATGGACCAAGTCATCGATTGAACCTCCAATTAAAGTTCAGCCTGGATCAAATGGTGATGCTTCTTCAAGATCAACCGCATGTTCTGACACATCCATCGCATCCCAAGAACATTGCTGCCGCCACCACCACCACACCACCCAGGAACATTGCCACCCCCCACCTCCCAGAGCATGCCTCCGCCACACCTAAGGTTCCTTCAAAGAGATGTCAAGAATGAGGATAGGCGTGCCAGATTTAAAAAACAAGCCAATGGCACCTCGAAGAGCTTATGCCACCCCCACCTCCAAGAGCATGGCCTCCGCCACGCCTTGAAGTTTCCTTCAAATGAGATGTCAAGAAATGAGGATAGGCGTTCAGATTTAACAAGCCAATGGCACCTCCGAGATCCTTGGACGTGAGTTCAGTCTCACACCAAATTCTATTCAGCACAATTACCTTCAAAGGAGCCTTAGAGTGGTCAAACCTTGGGGCATTCTGTTTCTGAGTAATGTTTGGGTAAACACTATAATATCGTTTTTTCTACATAAGTGACAGAGACCAATCCATCTTTATCTGAATCTTCTTTGCAATTCCATTTGCAGATACGTCTGTCTGAAGCTTATGGAATTGAGTGCGGAGATGACGATGAATGAGAACAACATCGATGAGACGGATGCGTGGCTTGGAGGGAACCCAACTCCATTTTCTGGCCAGAAACCGTTTTTGGGCTGTGTTGAAATATAGAGGTATGTTCTTGTACTCCAATGCAAGTGAGTGCAGGCTAGAAGAATGCTTGACCTGATTCTGATGTATGTAATCCAGTCTCTTATGCCGTTTGCTCGCGTAACAGCTTCATCGAGCCTTGTAAATTTCTGCAACAAGTTCAATGTTCTCAGTGTGAGCTGTGTACAATATCCAGCCAGTCTATTCTTTTCTTTTGGTGGTTGGGTTCAAATGTCGACGTACATGGTCATTTTTTCTTTTACGTTTATAACTCCTGCAGAATGCTAGTGACAGGCAGGAGGCAAAGGCACTCGTACTTAACGGACATTCAGAGTGCTGTGCATTGATGCTCGATGCCGATATTTGCCTATGCTTTCTCTCGAGGTTAAAGCTGTTATTATGTTGAGACTGGTTTGTTAGTTATGGTGACCCTTGACTTGTAAGTTTCAATGTAGCCCAGCCAAGTGTGAACTGCCCTTTCTGTCCCTTATATTAAGGATATTGTAAGGAGTCCTTTAGGTATCTAGGGTTTCGGTATATTTATTTGCGAGCTGTTGAATCATTGTTCTTATTTAAATAAAAGATAAATTATTATTTATTTTATTTGTGACTCTAACTTAGGTTATGCGAAAGTACTTATACAACAATTTTTTTCTCGTTTTTTATATTTATGTTCACAATTCGATTCAAATTTAAATAGACGAGTGGTCAAAAGAGGTGGCGCAAACAAAATATTCCATAAATTCCCTTTAAACAGGAGGCGAGAGAGGGAGTACATAAATAAGATCCCATTTGACTTTCGCAATTATGTTTGCAGTAATAGATTCTTCCGGGTCACCTGCAAGTGCAAGGTGGCGTGCATTTATGAACGAAAGTCAAACTTCACCAGAATTGCCACAAGAGTATTCCGCAACGTTTTAAACCAAAAGCATTCTGTGGATCCAGCTCCGACACACGATAGTCGATTAGCATTTACACATGCCCAACACGTCCCATCATTAATCTGATAAATCTTGCAGAGATTAAACGCCATTTGCTTCTTCTGCGTTTCTACTTATCTTTCTGGTCAGAGCCACTTGTGTATTTGGCTTAGACGCCACTCTTTCCTCAGTGCCAGCTCTGCGTTAATCATTTCTTCCTTCTCGCCTGTACCAAGTGCTCCTTCTTGGCTTGCGGTATTGGGGGAGCAAAGCGAAGCGAGCGGCGACGTGATGGAGTCGCCGCCGGAGATGGCGCGGCGAGAGCGGCTCGGCTGCATGCGCTGGTGCGCGTCCAGTCCTCGCCCCGAGTGCAGTCAGCAGGGCCGCAGGAAGACGGCGCGGGAGCAGCCGTTCGTCTCGAGGGGATCGGCATTCCACGGACCACCTTCCCGATCCCAAAGCCCGGCGCCTCCATCTCTGAAGTCCCTCGCCGCTCCTCCTCGGCCTCGAGGTACTACAGCTTTCTCAGCAAACCTACTGTATCTGACTAGCTCTGTCATTCAGCACTCGGCTGGCCGCTGGCTGATTTTTGCCTTGTACGGGAACCTAGATAGTTCGATTGTAGTCAGCCATGACCACTTACCATTAGCTCGAGGAGTTCTGATCCCGCGTTAATAGTGGCTTTAATTTAGTCGGCCGAGGGCATATATTTGCGGCTTAGAGAATCAATCATGAGATTTTATTTTTTTTTTTGAAACTTCCATAGACCCACTGTACTCAAATATGGGCAACCTTATCTGTTGCAGGGAACAGGACAGAGAAATGGGGTGACTCTTACCTAATTAAACAACCCCCAAGCCATCGAAGGATGATTGGAGGTGTTCTCATCCTGCTAATGTTCAGGTAACGTATGCAATCCAATCATCCTGGATGCTGAGCGAATGCCTTGAATTGAATTGCTTAAATAAGACGGAAGCAAGAAAGAAGTGGAGAATCTTATTTATATTTTGCCTTTTTTTTGGCAATTTACCAGTGATTCTACTTGTCCAATCAGGAGAGCCAATGGATTGAACCACCACTTTCTATGTACAGCTCCCATTAAAGGTTAGTGTTACATCCAGTTAGCCTTACTCCATGTGAACTTTAGATGAGACTTCTGAAAAACTTGCCCAATACATTCGCTGAAGAGACACAATTTTCTTGGTCAGTTATATTGCAAAGATTACAAGAATCTTGACATAATGCGAGAGACAGGAAAAGGATCCAGTGAGGCTTCAGCTAATCAATCAGAGAGGATTTTTCATTTGCATTATTTTCTGGACGCCATACTCAAAATGTATGCTGCCAAATTATCTCCTCATTCTTAGTGTGCAAATTTATTGTTTGGAAACGATTCACCTTACTCGCGGGGTATTCTTGGAAATTTTTCTGCTTTCTAGTAAAATACAATATGACTGACTTTATGTGCGGTCTAAAACTTGCCTATGCCATGGTACGGTTGTATAGAGGCCTACAGCAAAGCTCATTGCACGCTCAAAGACGACTGGTCATACTCATGTAACCCAAAGGCCCCTGTGTACCCACGCCTAGCGCAAGGAAAATCCTGAATGAAGTAAGTATCATTCTTGTTAAGTATTCCTTAAGTAATGAAGTGGGGTAGGCAATTGAACAGTCCTAGCCTGTGATCTGCCCAAACAATAAATGTATCATATGCCGAATACATGAAAAGAGAACAAATTCCGTTTGTAATGCGTTCGTTTAGCACTATTTATTCTTTGCAAGTAACACTATTTTGTTTTACTCGAACACTAAATCATGTTTATGAGCTCGAATCTCAAAGCAAACAAAAAAGGGAATTAAGACCTCTCGGTTTGTTCCATTAGGTGATTTTTTTTCTTCAGAAATAGTGTTTGCTTGTCTTTTGCTTATGGAAAACAACATGCGCGGCCACCAAAGTGCTTCGCAAATCCATGATTTTCATACCATGTTTTCAGCACAATTGACTGATGTTTAAGATTCTAGATGACAGTGACTGGACAAGTGGATCTATGGCACCAATGAGGCTTAACACCATTTGTCAAATGGGGCCTACAAGGGCAAATCCAAATCCTTTTCTCTGCAGGCACCCTTTACTTGGTCCCAGTCGCTAGCCACTATGTCCAAGATAAGAATAACATTTCAATTATGTTATTACTTCCTACTGCACAGAGAGTAATAATCTTCACCCATTTCCGTCCGCATAGACCACTGTGACATATGACTAAAAAAGGAAAACAACATGCTTAAGAATAATTGTAAAACCTATAATGGCAGAGGCAGTTGTAGATAAAATAAATTACTTTGATAACATTATTGTCAATGCTTGAGTGATGACTTTTACCGAACATAGTCCTGTCCTGCTATAGGATTCAGGTTCGGCATGGCGCGCAACTTGGGTTTCATACATCACAAGTTTCCTCAAGGATCTGTGGCCTAATTTCAAGTAAATAAGTGTTACACAACCTGGTGCTTTCTCTGCAATATGTGGCCCTTCTGTGGCATGAATCTAGCATTGCATAGGAGTCTTACAAGCGAGTTTGGCGGTATGGGTGACATACCAGAACTCTCGGCATCGGCTATCTAGATGGCTCTATATATATGGCGACATTGAGTATTAGCTTCCAAGCGCCTCCTTATCCAGGGAAAGACTCTTTGCAGCGTGTAGTCATTTTGGAGAGTGATGGTGGATGATGGTACCGAGTTGTGATATGATACCGCCTTACAATTGTACCGGTTTTCCACTTTTTATCCAACACCCAAAAGTGCTAATAGATTTATTAGGCACACTGATGCATTGAATAGATATGAAACTTCCATAGCTATTCAAAGCTTAAGATGGGAAGACTGTGAGTAACAGCTCTTTTAGTGCTTTAAATGAGATAATACATTCTCCATAATATAAAAAAGATTAGTATATAGGAGTGACAATTAGACCGAAAAAGGGCTCACAAGTGTATGTACGTGAACTTTCTGTTAAAGACTACGTGGTAAATTGGTAATGACAATTGGATGCTAGTTAAGAAAGCAGGTTGTACTCTTTATAGAGTTCCTTATCATCTACCGAATTTCAAAACTAACATAGAATATTAAGATACTTAAGTACCTTTGCTACTCGTGCTAAAAACAAGAGATGATATATTGCTAGAACACCCTGTCATTTTTTTCCCTTCTGGCCTTAATTGGCATTTGAAAATTACGTTGCACAGGCTGAGGCGATGGTCAAATGAGGTTCAATGATTCGAGGGCCTGGTTCACTGACACCACCCTATCCAGCAATCTAAGATTTGCAATAATATTGACTTTGCTAATCCATATTCGGCCGACATCTGCTTGGGGCTCAAAATGACTCCATGGCCTTCACTGGTCACAGTGGTATCAATTTACTGCGCACAAAGTATGAACCCATTGCAACGATTTCTCAGTGTGGCTGCCTTACATCGGTTGGAAGGTACGCTGACTGAATTTCAACGGAACAACAAAAGACAAGTAAATTTCAAACAATGTTTCTTGATGATATTGATTTGTGCTTGCAGCGGCAACATGAAAGAGATTGGCCCGGATCAGGTTCTTCTACAGGGGGGAATTTTCGATTCAGAGTGGTGAATGCGGTCAGCTTGGCAGGCTTGTACCAGCTCAGAATATGTTTCCTACGTCCAGCAGAGAACACTGTGAAAGCATTCTCGGTAGGACATTTTTGTTCCCCTTGAATTTGTGAACATACTATACGAACCTGATTATGTTAAGGCCGTTACCACTTCATACATGTGACCACTTATCAAGACATTCTGCGTTCACTAGCACGATTCATGCTAACATGCTTTTCTATATGCAAAACTTAAGGTAACCACAGCTTCAAATTACATTAACACCGAATACAAGTATCATGCTCTCTCTCTTTTTTTAGGCTGTACTAATAGCTAAAATTCGTTGCTCTCTCTTACTGAACACAACCAACTCTTCATAATCTCATCTTTCTTAGTACTGTCCATCAAAACCGAACAAAAAGCTACTACAATAAATTATGGCCCCAATAACCTGCAGTCCTGCACCTGTTAAACCCTGAGATCATCCTTGCAGGTACTCGATAGACTACGGCATGTTCCGTTTCTGCATAGCCAACACCGAGCTCGACTGGAGGCCAGGCACCGAGCAGTACAAGTTCATCGAGCACTGCTTCTCCTCCGTCGACCGGCAGAAACAGCCGTGGCTCATCTTCCTCGCCCACCGCGTTCTCGGCTACTCGTCGGCCAGCTTCTACGTCGAGGAGGGCACAACCGAGGAGCCCATGGGCAGGGAGAGCCTCCAGCCGCTCTGGCAGAAGTACAGGGTCGACATCGCCATGTACGGCCATGTCCATGGCTACGAGAGAACCTGCCCAGTCTACGAGGTATATGAGCACTGTTACTCTTCCGCTCCCATACAGTTACTATTCTAGGTTGTTTAGTGTAGATTACCACCTCCGTCTTTTTAATAGACGACGCCGTTGACTTTTTCTCACATGCTTGACCATTCGTCTTATTCAAAAAAATTACGTAATTATAATTTGTTTTGTTATGAGTTGTTTTATCACTCATAGTACTTTAAGTGTGATTTATATCTTATACATTTGCATAAAATTTTTGAATAAGACAAATGGTCAAACATTTGAGAAAAAATCAATAGCGTCATCTATTAAAAAACGGAGGGAGTATGATTTAAAAGAGAAGATTATAGTGCCCGTTATTGAATGGTGTATGTTATGTGTGAGAGAGTAGTTGGAAATAGAACAAAGAGAAATTTGAATTGAATGGTGTATGGTTAGGTAGTTAAGGGTATAATAACGAGATATTTGAATGGAAGGTAATTGATAGGACATGTATAGTACTCCCTCCGTTCCAGAATATAAGAAGTTTTAGAGTTAGACACGGTTATTAAGAAAGTAGTTAAATTAAGTAGATAGATGCTATGATTGGTTGGGAAAAATAAATAGTGAAGAGTTGTGATTGGTTGGGTAGATAATATTGGTGGAGAAATTGTTATATTTTGGGACAAATCCCGAGTGCTAAAAGATGTTATATTTTGGGACGGAGGGAATAATATAAAGTGATAATCTCTCCAAGCCCACGAACGCGCCTCCACTTCCTCCGGTTGTGCTGAAGCCCAAGCAGGAGGTGAAGTCCGCGTCCCAGATCGTGAACGAGCAGCGCGGCAAGTAAGCGATTCTTGCGAGATCCCCATCTCTCTTGTTCGGTTGTTTCTGATTCAGAATCGTTGGTGAGACTGATCTGTCGATTCTTGATGCCTTCCTGTTTGCAGTGCTGCTCCTGCGGCGCGGTTGGCCATGACGAGAAGAGTTCATCCTTTGATCTCCCTGAACCCCTACCAGGGCAACTGGATCATCAAGGTGCGTGTCACAAGCAAGGGCAACCTGAGGACGTACAAGAATGCTCGTGGTGAGGGCTGCGTCTTCAATGTGGAGCTCACTGACGTGGATGTAAGTGCAACCTACCGTGAAATGTTTCTTCCGTAGCATGTAATTGCAGTTCATGAGCAATTCTGAATTCTTGTATGTTGATTGGTGAGTTAAAATTTTGTTGGATCTGTGTACAGGGCACTCAGATCCAGGCCACCATGTTCAACGAGGCTGCCAAGAAGTTCTATCCGATGTTTGAGCTGGGGAAGGTGTACTACATCTCCAAAGGATCTCTCAGAGTCGCCAACAAGCAGTTCAAGACTGTCCATAATGACTATGAGATGACCCTGAATGAGAATGCTGTTGTTGAGGAAGCTGAGGGCGAAACTTTTATCCCACAGATTCAGTACAACTTTATCAAGATCGATCAGCTAGGACCGTATGTTGGTGGCAGGGAGCTAGTAGGTAAGGCAATAGTGCTTTCAGTTCAGTGAGGTGTTCTTGTTCCTACTTGGTGAATGTAGTGTTCTGACTAGTTTTACCCTACTTGCAGATGTTATTGGGGTTGTTCAGAGCGTATCTCCTACTCTTAGTGTTAGGAGGAAGATTGACAACGAGACGATTCCAAAGCGTGACATTGTTGTAGCAGATGACTCGTAAGCATCAGTTGGCTTGTTATCTATACATTTTATGGTGCGAATGTTCTTTATGTTTCATGTGCAGATAACTTACATTTTAATCTGATGGCAGGAGCAAAACTGTAACCATCTCTCTTTGGAATGATCTTGCCACCACTACTGGTCAGGAGCTCTTGGACATGGTAGACTCTGCGCCTATCATTGCCATAAAGAGCCTAAAAGTATCTGACTTCCAAGGTATGTTTGTGTTACCTTCCTGCATGTGGTAGGATCTGAATTGGCGATTATGTGCTAACAGCATTAGTACTATAATGTCGACAGGTTTGTCTCTGTCAACTGTGGGGAGAAGTACAATTGTAGTGAATCCTGACTTGCCTGAGGCAGAACAGCTCAGAGCTTGGTATTGTCCTAATCTCAAACACTCCTTTTATTACCTTTAAAACTATCTACTTTGGTCCTTGACGTTATTTTGGCAAACAGGTATGACTCTGAAGGCAAGGGTACTTCAATGGCATCAATTGGTTCGGATATGGGCGGATCAAGGGTTGGTGGCGCGAGATCCATGTACAGTGATAGAGTTTTTCTGTCTCACATCACAAGTGACCCCAACTTGGGTCAGGATAAGGTAAAATCTTGGAATCTTTGAAAGAAAATGTAATTGTTCTTGATGTTTAGTTCATTAGTACTTTCTATTTGTGATTTGTCCTAAATTTACTTGTTATGTTTTGTAGCCTGTGTTCTTTAGTCTGAATGCCTACATTAGCCTTATCAAGCCTGACCAAACCATGTGGTACCGAGCTTGCAAGACCTGCAACAAGAAGGTGACTGAGGCAATTGGATCAGGATACTGGTGTGAAGGGTGCCAGAAGAATGATGCTGAGTGCTCACTGAGGTAAAACTTTGGGCTGAATTACACCGTGCATGCTTGAATTTGAGATGATACAAAGCCAAAGCTAATGCTACACTGGTTCCTTTCTTCAGGTACATCATGGTCATCAAGGTCTCTGACCCTACTGGTGAGGCCTGGCTTTCTCTGTTCAATGATCAGGCAGAGAGGATTGTTGGCTGCAGCGCAGACGAGCTTGATCGGATTAGGAAGGAGGTAACTTTTGCCAATCCCACAGTAACTTCGATTCACCTTCGTGTAAATTCTAGGCTTTAGTTTAACTTGGTGCGAATTCCAGGCTGTAGTTCAAGTTTGTGCAAATTCTAGGCTTCAGTTCAACTTTGTGCAGATTCTAGGCTTTAGTTTTCTACATGCAACTTCTTGCTATTTAAGCTGTGCCTAAGATTGCTGGTCGCAATTGTTTCAGGAGGGTGATGACAGTTACCTTCTCAAGCTGAAGGAAGCTACTTGGGTTCCTCACCTGTTCCGCGTCAGCGTAACTCAGAACGAGTACATGAACGAGAAGAGGCAGAGGATCACTGTGAGGAGTGAAGCTCCGGTAGACCACGCAGCTGAAGCCAAGTACATGCTCGAGGAGATAGCCAAGCTGACAGGTTGCTAGATGCAAAATTTTCGGTGAAGCTTGAAGTGCCTGTCCATGAAAGCTTAGATGCTGTGTTTCGGTGAAGCTTTTGAAGTGCCTGTCCATGAAAGCTTTTGAGGTGTAATAGCTTTATAAATTATGGTTTCTCCACTGCAATTAGGTGGTAGCTAGTATTAGCCTTTTGTATTATAGGTAGATGCATGCTTAACTTGTTTTTTGAGGCAACCAGAATGTGATGCTGTTATACAGCCGTTTTATCTTCAAATGTGTTGGTTGCCTGGACAGATTGTGAAATTGATAGTTGGAATCAGTAACTGGTTGATGTTAATTTCCTATATACATTGTTCCCATGTGTGCCAGACTTCCACTGATGGCTTGCACTTCTAGATCAGTCTCTCTTTTTGTGCATTCCTTGGGTTGATCATACTTTGTAGCATTTGTCTGCACTAGCCTCTAGCCATATCTAGTGTTTTACAATCTAGGTGTAAACTGATCAGGGTTTCGGGAAATAATCCCAGATCGGGTAAAAACACAAACCACTCGGTTTTTTGATTAAGTTGAAAAAAATCATACTGAAATTTCAGTTTTTAAAAGATTTGTCTGAAATTCTTTGGTTTTTGTCGGTGGTTCCCGTGGTTATCCGGTATCAGGATCTTACCTATCTCCATGGGTCATGCTGCTGAGTGCTGACTGGCTGGGAATTTGCAAGTAGTAGCTTGAACATACTTAACCTGCCAGAGCAACTTGCACAAGGATGAATTTCTGTCACAACCTTCAGGAACAAAAGCAGTACAGGAACCATTTAACATTGATCAATGGAGCCATGTTACCACTTTTATGTCAGCAGGAGCAAATCTCCCGCTGTCTCCTTAGCATAATAAACACTTGTAACATTAAGACAAGTCTCACAATCAGATTCTACTCTGAACTGAATTCTGAAGCTAAGGTGAAGGGCTGAAGCTATAGTAACACTTGCAAGAGCAGCAGTGAGCTGACAGAGGTTCAGTATAAGGATGGCGGAATAGGGTTGACGACGATATGCCGAAGTGGGTTCGCGACATCTCCACCTCCGGCGTGCTTCACAAACTCAGCAGGGGTCAGGAAGCTGCCATGGCAAACACAGACAATCCTCACCTCCTCGCCTTTCCGGTACTTGTACAGGAAGCCTTCAACCCTCTTGCCATTAGGGAGCCCCTTGGTGCACACGCATGGCATCTCCTGCATCATGATCCTCTCCACATCTCCCATGCTCTTGGCTCTTGCTGCAACTCTTCCTGTAGCATGCAGCTGCTCTCCCCTGGAAGCAAGAGCTACCGCCCTCACCGCCAGTGCCGAAAATGGCGGTGTTGCTATGGCTGCTCCATTTTGGTGCTCAGTAGCGGCCGATGGAACATTGTGCTCTTCGGCATCAGCAGATCCTGGAAGGACAGAGAAACATGCCTTAATGATAAACATAAGCAAACCTCATGAAAGGTGTACTCGATGCAAATAAACACCATCTATCAGCTATTAGCGTGTTAACCATGTATATCTGATGTTGATATGCAGTTCAAAAGTAGACCTTTTTTCTAGACACGGAGGAAGTATGGAAGGATGACCAATAGCTGATATTTTCATCTAATAACATAACATATTGATCCTTGTCATACATATTTTCTGTGGACCCTCCCTCCATACTTTCAAATCTGGAAGTAGTTTCCATCCTTTGACCGGAGGCAGGGCCATGCAATCGGTTGGGATGGCTAGAAGGAGCTAGCCATTCAATGGAATTAAGATAGGAGGAGCCACATATTTCCAACCCTTCATTTAATCCAGGCGGAAGGTGAGGAGTTCAGGAATCGAACCCTGGCTGCAACGTTCACACTGAACGCTTGTGCCAACTGCGCTAGAAGTGCATCTCGGGCCATGCAATCCAGGTCACTAAATTAGGCATTTGTTACAACATAATTTATTTTAGTTGATCTGCCAGTTTGGGAAAAAGCATTGCGCACAGTGACTAACAACATAACAGTGTCTGGCACCAACCATGCTCAGTTCACATTCAAGACATTTGACTTGAAACTCACACAAATGAGAGCAATATAAATAAATTGAGCATCTAAAAGCCCTCAGACATGAGAGATCTACATGAACATAATGGAGAGGCAAAGGTTGTGACAAGCATAAAGAACAAAACATGAAACTACAAAATAGTGCAATATCATATCAAACAATCACGCTTGAAGCTAGATTGACAAGAATTTTTTTTCACGTATCTGTAATGCAAAACGACAAAACTAATGCAAAACGCAAAACGACAAAACTAATGCAAAACGACAAAATGTAAGCGGTTTACCTTTCACAGCTGGAATATGCTTTGTTGGTATTCCAGACAGACTGCCACGTTGTTGAGTATACGTGGCACGGTGGACTGGAGGAAGTCCAGTGCAGCGGTTTTTATCACTGCTATGGTTCACATTTCCTCCTGTCCTCTTATTGCCTGTAGCAACATCATCACAACTTTCTACTTTCTCAGCTCCTGCATTCATCTCCTCTAATATCTGCCCAACAGTCTCTTTGGAAACGTTGGAAGTGAGAGAGTTCCTCCTCTCAATTCTCTTCCTCTTCACTTCAAGGCGCTTCAGACTCTGAGCCTCCTTCCGCTTCCTCCATTCATCCTCGATGCCGGCAGGGAGTGAACTTGTTCTCATGAGAGTGTCTGTCATATTCACTACGGAAGAGAAAATATGGTTAGTTAAACTGTTCTGGAACCTCCCATATTCTAAATTAAACTGAAATTTGTAAGTTTCAGAATATGAGATAAACTGCCCGAAAGAAATGGGTTAAACTAAATTTGCTTGGTAACATTCTTATCATACTCCCTTTGCGTGTTCTGTTTTCTTTTGGAAATATGTAATATCGTAGCTACGCAATGTACTCCTCCGATCAAATTTATTTGGCGTTCGGAGTTCGGACCCCGATTGGTCCAACATCAATGACGAAATAGGCCCAGAACAATATATCGGCATGCCTGGCTCAACGATAGGTTAGAACAGGAAGAACAAGACACTTCAAAAGTAATGTGAGCATAACAGAGAACGAGGCTTTACTAATACGATTCTAGATTCTAGAAACATTCCTAGCACTACTTCACTTGGTGTATAAGCAAGAGTAAGGTCCAATTCCATGAATTGCTGCATTCCACCATCTTTTGTTTCACAGTTGTCCGTTGATAGGAGCTGTCTCTACCGATCTTTCGAACTCGTCTGTTTTGAACGCAAGTCCACTAGGTTGTTACAGTCAAGGGGTGTGCAAAGAACAGAGGTGCATGACCCTCAAATCCCTCTCAAATTAGCCCCAAATCAAAGGGTTTTCTGTGGACTTCACATGGAGATCGTGTTGGAAGGTATATTCTCCCTTGTTCCCCTCATTTTGTTATTTTGATGGTTGATTTGAGCAAATTAGGGTGAAACCCTGGTATTTATTTGGATTTATTTATGCAAAAAAAGGTGGATGAGTATATTAGTTTTATTGGATGAATTAAACTCAGGTTATCAATATGTGATTGAGTATATCAGGAAGATTAGTTTCTATGAACTTTAATTTTAGTTGACTTCCGTTGCAATGACGGGAAGAAAAACCATTTCGCTCAACTGTAAAATCATGGTTCTTAAGTCATAAAGTCGAGTTGAGATACCCTCTACTGTCTTGGAGACTACCATATCTAGCTATTACTATACATAGCTATTACTTCTACTGCTAATATGTTACTATGTGCTGTGCCTGATGGAACCGATGCAGCTCTCCGCTCATCTACCTTCCAATCAGTAATAGCGGGCCTGGTAGGCCAAGCCTCCCAAGCGATTCACTGTTGCTGCCTTTGCTCCATTGCGTCTTCTGCTGCCAACAAGTCGATTCGTGCGTCATACTCCCTGACTCCCTGACAACTAGTCACAAGACTTGATTACAGGTGTGTAAAATAAATAAATTGCATCATAACTATCAGAATCCTTGCATTGGATGGAAAAGAACAAGTATCAAGTAACCCAACAGTGCTTCATCCTATATAAGATGTGCATTCCCATCTCTTGTATTTTATTTCTCCCTGAGCGCACACTTGAAACATTAAGTTTTAACTTAGGGATGTCTGGCTGGAACTGAGAACTGATGCTTGCATCGAAGTGGCAAGATTGTTGAAGATTTGTGGGTGCCTTGTCAGTGGCAGTATCTTTTTAGCTGTTGGCCTGTTGTGATATTCAGTTACTCATTTCTTTCTTCTCATAGATTTCTTGAACTCTGACAGATAGCTGTTTGATGTTTCTTCCTCAACGACTTCAGGATGTATGTTTGATTTTTTTAAAAAAAATTATTATTGCTCTTCAATTACTTTACTCTCAGGTTACTTAGCCGATATCAAATGAGCAATGGTTCAAGATGTGGAGAGAAGATTCCACATTGGTTGCCTCGCCATGGTCACTTCTCCACATGCAGCTAGGATCGCTTCAAAAAGAACTGTAGCCAGGAACACATTTGTCGTATGTATCACTTACTCATTACTGTTCAGCGCAAAGTTAGTCTAGTTTATTCTGGTTTTGTTTAACATGCCTTATATAGAAAGAAAAAACCTAAAAAATGCTTCCTTCGATCTTGAAGATAATATTGAGGAGGTTGGTGATACCAATGTCATCGC
>CM020179.1:0-13122 GCA_009805545.1 Oryza longistaminata
GCCGCAAACCGGAACTGCCTCGCGCGCCGCGACGCGCCTGCTCTCGCGCGCGGTGTGGCCCGCGTGGGGGCGCGCCCCGCCTCCGACCCGCCGCGCCCATGCCGGTGAGTTCCCCATACTGGGCCCATACCATTTTACCCCATTATGCGCGTGAAGGGAACACCGAACACGTTCAACTCGGAGCCCATGCATGCGGACGAGATGCGTGAGGGCCCTCGATCGCCTTTAAAAGTTTTAATGCAAATTCTCATTGGATAGTCCAACGACAGCGTATACAATCTTCACAGTCGGTGGGCCGTCATAACGAGCATCGTCTCTTATCTATTAGGTTTGGCCCGATCTTCGTCTCCGATCGAATCTGACATCCCCCCGATGACAAGTTTGAGCTTTTCATTCTTTCACTAACATTTAGTTCACCATGATGTTTTGGCTTATTCGTTTCCGCGAAGTGGCCCACGTTTACTCTGCTGCGTCGGGGATCTTTGGTTATTGACGATCTCGAATATTTATCTTGGCCACGTGGCTGTCTGCCGTCAGTTTCATTTTCCGTGCCCCTATGCTGTTTTTTTTTTTTTTTTTTTTTTTTTGTTCGAGTTTGTCATCGCAGAATTTTTCCTGTCCACGGAAAGCGGACAGAAATACTCGGCCATCAGATTACCCTCCTGATGATTGATCCTGTATTTTTGTCTACCACGGCCCCCCATTTTCTGAAATGACGACGAATTTAATTCCTGGAAACGCCACTGTTTTTGTTGGCAAACTATGGAGGGAATGGCCCGAGGGTCATTCGCGTTAACAGTTAGCATCGTGTCAGCGTTGAAGATAACATTATATGGAATACTTGCAGTTCTTGCACACAGAAATTTAACGCGGCGGGGATAAGCTACCGGAAAAATTCGCGAGTTAGAAGTACGACATGGAGCCAGGCTACTGTATTAAGTAGTCCCAAAAACTATCGTGAGAAGGCATTCTGGTTTTGAGCTACAAGGAGGAAAGTATGAAAGCCGACAGCCATTACTTACGGCCGCGAACCAAGTAGTAGATGTACACCTACTGCGCGCGTACGTACGACGGCCTGCCTACTTACTTATTCTACGCATTCGTTTCTTGTATTCCAACGGCTCGTGCGCTGGGGCATTCTTAGGGAGTGTATTGGGAGAGAGGGACCTCTCTCACCAGAAAACACCGCACGCTTACCCTCGCGACGGAGCGCGAACCCATCTCCTGAGCTTGAAAGAGACCGACTTTGATATTACTCCTACTACTCCGTTGGTCCACTGGTCCATTAGGGCCCAGCCTCCAGCCCAAACCACACCGCCCGCTCAAGCCCGTGCCTCCTCGCGCCTTATTTTAAAAACTGCTTTACGTCGCGAGTGCGGGTGAGCCGGCCCAAGCTAACCAGCGGTCTCCACCATCTCGCAGCCCGAGCCCACCTGCCTGCACCCCAGCCGCGACGCAGCGCGTGTTTCCACGCAGTACCGACAGCCATATCCAGCCGCGCCACCGCCGTATATCCGAGTGACGCGTCCGCCGCCGCCCAGGTTCGGATGACGACTCGGCGGCAGGTACGCCTCGCGACCGGCGCCCCCGGTTCGGCTGGACACGTCGAGAATGCCACCGCTTGCTGCTGCAGAGTCGCGTTTGGCGTGTGCGAGGCCGACTCAGTGCTGCGGTCCGGTGGCTACCCACGTCGGCTTTTTAATCTCTTGCCACGGGCGAGCGACTCGGAGAAAGGACTATCGTCCGGCTCGGCAGCCCAAATTGTCTAATACTGCCACCGGCTCGCTGCGTGGCACCGTGGCGCTAGCGAACCGCGTGGCCCGGTTTGGGCACCCGCAGGAAGTCCGACTGCTGCGGCGTACCCGCCCGCTCGGATTATTTTTTTTCCTAATTCGTTCAGGAAGGGCCATCTCCGGTAACTTCGTTGCGACAATGGGAAACGATTTAGTCAATGTAGGCGATCTGCGTCCGCGACCCGCACTCTCGGCCATAAAGCCCGGGCGTCCGTGCGAGTGGAAAGAGCTCACGTGCGAGTGCCGCGACGGCCAACGCGTGAAGCCCGGGCCGGCGAAGAGGCAACTTGAACTGTGCTTAATCTCTACTTAATAAATGCTGCGAATTTTCTAACTCATGAGATCCAAAGCAATATTCTCCAATTTATATAAATCTTAACTGCAACATAAATAGTCTGTTTGTGGCTCGCAAATATAAGTCTAGGGTCGCTCTGATCGAGCAAGACTAATTGTCCTATCTATTGATTAGATGAAAATTCCCAAAAAAAAGGAAAACTTGTTCATATGCAAAATGCGAGAAACTCAGTGCGTATCAAGAGAATTGGAATCCCTGAGAGGTATTAAAGCTATACCAAGTCGACTTGGAATTGCCGTTATTTTTTTAAAAAAAATCAATATAATTCAAGCGTTACGCGGTTCCATCATTCGTATGGCACAAATATTTTTAAAATCAACTCGTTAGATTGTACAGTCGAACATAGGGCCAATCACCTTATAAATTTTTTCACGTCCGAATCAGAGCGAAACTCCAAAATTGCTTAGTAAAAGACCGACCGTAAAGTGTTATCACGCGTATGAGTAACGAGATGTGTTATAACGTTGTGATTATTGGTTTTTAATTATTACAAACTTGAAAAAATATATTAATTTGATATTTAAAAACAACTTTCATATAGAAAGTTTCACACGAAACGCACCGTTTAGTATTTTGAAAAACATCCTACGAAAATCTTAATTTTCATCCAAATCTTGTTGAAGAAAAGTACCGGACCTAACCTTGAGGAGACTGTTCGGCAACATATGGTTCGGTCGCTTTCGTCTCAGCGGAAGCAGGGGCATATTCTCAATGTTCCCTAAAACGATGGATGAAATTAAAGCCCAATACTCGGGCTGCCAGTAAAGGCCGGGATGCTTCATCTTAATGTAACTTTTTTGTTTGGTTTACACAAAGAGGAAAATATGCCGTCAGTTTCGTCACAACAACATGGATTTGGACAATCGCCGAAATAATATTCGATATGTTATACAACAACAACCCTTTTATGCGAAGAATACAAACATCCTTTTGTGGGCATGCTTGTTTGAATTACGACTTCGAAGTCGATCTCCAATTTTTAAATTATACGGTAATTTTATATTATTGTTTACTTAGCATTAGTATTTTAACCGTTAGTACAAAAAATGGCAAATCCTACATTTCTATGTAGGAGTGAAATGGATGGATATTATCCGATCCGATTCCGCTCCGAAACGAGTATATGGTATGTGTTCTCTAAAATTTGGCGGATGCATATTATTCCGATAGGCCGTTTATTGGATAATACTTAGATTTCTTAGTCAGAGACTTTCACTGTCTATCTCACACTTATTTAGATGTGTTTCTATATTATACATATCATGTATTTCATGTTGTTAGCACTTAATTTCATAATTATTATGAATGGGTCGTTCATTTGAATTTATTGCATTTTGTACTTTGCATTGCTAACTCAATAGTTTATTGCTTGCATACACATATAACACTCCGATAAATTTAATCCATTTCTGAACCGTGTCCACGCTGACCCTGCCACCATTTTTCGACAGCCGAAACAATCCAATATCCGCGCACTATCCACATCTGCCTCGAATTCCGTTTACAAATATGTTTAGGATACAATATGATCACCATACATAATCCGTTTCGTTTTCACCCCCTATTTTCATGGAGACAATTTGCGTGTTCGCCAGAATACTACTATTAAAGCAGCGATTAATGTTTGAAATGGTTTTTCCAAGCCAATCTGTAAATGCATATAGGTTATTTAGGAAAGGACAGGAGACAGTATCGACGGCCGTATAAAGTATGAACTTGACTTTGCTGGTCGCAGCCACGCATAGGACTCTTAGCGCGATCGAATGGACGGTATATATATTATACATTAGATTAATGTACCATATCCTCAGGCACATGAATAACTATGAATACAAGCACAAGAGAAATAAATACTAAGCCCTGGCAAGATTGCAACTGAAAGCAAACCCACCCATCCCGGGCAAAATCCAATGTTTCGAACCTTTCCACAATCCGCAACTTCACATTTCATCAAAAAAGACGCCATTTATGATTTACCTCCAAATGAAGGGAGGCATCAGTGCCTCCTGGCCCCACCAAGTGTCCCCCCCGGCCACTAATCCCTCGCTTACTTTTACCCTAACCCCGTCCGTTCAATCGTCCGGCCCAGCCCACCCCCGTCACGCACACTAATCGCGAGGCGGCCCGAAGAGGCGGGGCGGGGGAGACCGGAAACACGCAAACGCTCCCGCGCGCGGCACCCAAAGTCTGGCTGTCTGGGGGTGGCTACGGTTACCACCACCGCCCCATTTCACATTTCACCCCTCTCTTTTGCCTTCTTCGAAAAGAGGGCGTATACAAAAAGGGAGAGCGATATCAGACAGATGAGATTACGAAGTGGCAAGATAGGATTTAAAAAAGGCTAAAAAACAACTTAAAAAAATCAAAGATAGAAAGCAGTAAGCACCAAGGGCAGAAAAAGAAAAGAAGAAAAGAGGAAAGATTTGGAAGGGAGGGAAAAGGAATTGGGGAGGAGTAAAATGGGAGAAAGGTGAGGGTCGAGGGGAAACTGGCGCATTTGTTGTGGGCACGGACTTTGGCAGCCATTCAATGCTCCACCAAACGCTCATCCCTTCTTCCACCCTTTCCATCCCCTCCTCCGCCCCCCTCTCGCCTCCTCTCCTCTTCGCCTCAAACGCCGCCGCCACCGCCGCCCAGGGTTCCAACACCTCCCGCTCCTCCTCAGCCATGCCGTCCTACGCGCACCACCACAGCTCTCTGGTAAGGAAGGGAGCGTTAGCCTCAGGAGACGATAAGAAAACGACTCTTTTATAATTCTTTGATGGGATTTTTTATGGGAAGCGGGATGACGAGGAGGAGAACGGGCGTTTCTTGAACCTGTGTTTGCTTGGTTTCTGGAATTTTGGGAATTTATGGTTTTTGCTGTGCGTGTATGTGGGTGCCTTTTGGACGGAGAAGGATGGGAAGATGGACGCGCTGAAAAGTAGTTGCCGGTCGGAGGAGGCGGCCGACGAGGGGGCGGCCGCGGCGCCGTCGGCGTGGGGGATGGTTGAGAGGGACGGGTTCTCCGTCGAGGACCTGCTCGACCTCGAGGAGTTCTGCGAGGCGGAAAAGGACGCCGCCGAGGAGAACGAGCAGGCGCTGGCCGCCGTCGCCGCGCCAGAGGAGGAAAAGTCGAAGGACGACTCCCAGCCGTCGTCCGCCGTAACGTACGAGCTTGTGGCGCCCCCGCCGCCGCCGCCGGAGATTGTTGACCTGCCGGTGAGGTTTCCGGAGACTCTCGTTGACCGTGCCTTTCGGCGGAAAGGCTGCGGCTTTCGCGATGGTTTTGTCTTTTTTTTCCCTCCTGTAATTAATTTCTCGCTGTGCTGTATGGTTTCTCTGCAGGCGCATGACGTCGAGGAGCTAGAGTGGGTGTCGCGTATCATGGACGACTCCCTTTCCGAGTTGCCCCCGCCGCCGCAGCCTCCTGCGTCCGTCGTGGCGTCGCTGGCCGCGCGGCCGCCGCAGCCTCGGCAGCTGCAGCGGCGGCCTCAGGACGGAGCTTACCGCGCGCTGCCGCCCGCGTCCTATCCGGTGCGGACTCCGACCATCTGCGCGCTGTCAACGGAGGCGCTGGTGCCGGTGAAGGCGAAACGCAGCAAGCGCTCTCGGGCCACGGCGTGGTCTCTCTCGGGGGCACAGCCTTTCTCGGACTCCACGTCGTCCTCGTCCACAACCACCACCTCCTCGTGCTCCTCGTCGGCTTCGTTCTCGTCCGTTCTCGCCGCTCCTCAAGTTCGAGTGGCACCCGCTCGGCGGCACGTCGGACCTCCCGGACGATCACCTCCTGCCGCCGGGGAAGAAGTCCAAGCACGGTAAGAACGGCAAGAACAAGCCAAGAAGCGTGGCCGCAAGCCGAAGCAGCTCCCACCACATCCCTCGGGCGCGCGGCGTCGGCCCCCGCGCCGGGCGACCGGCGCTGTAGCCACTGCGGCGTGCAGAAGACCCGCAGTGGCGCGCGGGGCCGGAGGGCGCCAAGACGCTCTGCAACGCGTGCGGCGTCCGCTACAAGTCGGCCGGCTCCTCCCGAGTACCGCCCGGCGTGCAGCCCCACCTTCGTGAGCGCCATCCACTCCAACTCCCACCGCAAGGTGCTCGAGATGAGGCGCAAGAAGGAGGTCGGCTCCGGACTCCTCCCGCCGCCGCCGCCGCAGCGCCCGCCGTGGCGTCGTTCTAGCTAAAGCAAAGCTAGCCACCCCGCGCGCCCCCGCGGTGGCTGTACATTTTTCCCAGCCGTATTAGTCCTGTACCGTACCTGGATTTTTTCCCCTTTCTTCCAGTATTATCTTAGTTCCGGTTGATTAATTAGAGTTAGGTGCCTTTAGGTCATGTTAGGTCTAGGAATTCAGCTTTCCGGTGCTCCAGCTCAAAAGCTTTTACTATAGTTTGTTAGGGCACTGCTGCTGTAGCAGCAGTGCAGCCGCGGCAGCGCTAGCGCAGAACTTCATTTCCATTCTAGCTTACCCGAAGGAGTTTTTTTTTTTCTCTGAGGTAGTACCTGCATATGCTTGGTTCATCAATGCCGGTGTGATTATTTCTGAGGCAAAAGGAAGAAGAAACCAAGAACCAAAGCGCCCTTTGCATGGCGAGAAGGGGAGGAAGACGAAAGTAAACCGATCGCCTTGTTTTATTCCCCAAGGCCAGGAGAGAAGAAGAGTGCAGCACAGCACAGCACAGCAGCAGTGTGAGCGATGACAGGTTGGTGTGTGTTGCGTGCACCCTTGGTTACATCGCGTGATGGTGTCAACTGTAACAGCATGATATGCTTAGTTAGGAGGATGAGGGTTGAGATAGCGAGGGGTAGAAGCAATCGGCATCAGATATAGATGGAGATGTTGCATGTTTGCAGAAGTTTGTAGTACTCCTGTGATTGAGAGATGAGGCAGGAATGAAACTGGGAAGGTAGGGTCCTTTGCAAGTTAATCCAAGTCTAGTCTTGCTGATGCAGGTGTGTCCCCCCACTCTGCCTTGGTGGTGGGCTCTCTGTACCTGGAACAGAACTGTTTGAAAAATGGAACATCTACTGTACACCTCTACACCTCTTGGGGGCTCTCCTTGCCTGAGCAGCCTTTGCTCAGGTACATGGCCTCGCGTGCGTTCCCAGTAGTGTTTGTTTACGCACAAGCTTTGGTGCAGCAGCTGCAGCGGTAGCAGTGCTCGCTCAGAACCTGAGACGATGAGATGGCTTCTCGTGATCGAGCGCTACTGCTAGTAGTAGTACCGTGCTAGACGAAGATGATGGCATGGGAGTTTTGACGGGCGCGCGGGGCGAGATTTTTTCTTTGTTTGCACCGTTGTTTTTGTGGAAGTGCAGGGTGGTGGTGGTGGTGGTGACTCACTCGTTTGGACCCAGCTGCATTTTCCGACCTAACCAGAGCGGTAATGGCGATGGTGGTGGGGCACCGAGAAGATATGTGGTGGTGACCGGCCGTGGTGACCGCGACGTGCCTTTTCTTCTACTGCTGCCGGCTGCCTCGCTGCCTTGCCCAGCCTGAGCGCCCTCCCACTTCCACTCCCACACTAAACCCGTGTCTTGTCTTCAGCAACCACGCAATTGTTTTCGCTTTGTTCCGCGCCTTCGTCTCCCCTCTCCACCCCAGCTTGGATTCTTTGCTCCTCCTTTCAGTTCCGGCTGATCGTACGGGCTAACTTTCCTGCTCCGTTTTCGCTGATGTTCTGTTCCCAACTGACTGCGTATCTTTGCTTCTCGAGCTGTCTACGCAACAGGCAGGGCAAGCGTGATGAGTGCCTTCACGAGGACGGGGATTGCGCTGTCTGAGAGATAACCACTACGCCACCAGAAAACCTGTGTCGCTCACCGGTTGATGACAGGAGATTTCTGTAGCCGTGCGTCGGGGTTCAGTTTAAGCACCCGGAGTGCCCGGGAATTTCGTTCCGAGGCGTTCCGTTCTGCTTTGTTTTCGCTTCGGGGGGTTTTTGAGCGGATCGTGGGCAAGTCAGACTCGGGGCCGGCGCGGATAAGGCAGAAGACGACGGATCGAATAATGCAGCTGAGACGCACCGAATCCATCCCGCTGTGACTCTATTCTTCCTAGTTTTTTCTTTCTTGTATCTTAAACAAATTTCACTCTCACAGTTCGTCACGTGAGCCCGACGGGCCCCGCAGCGTCGGCGCGTCCGGGTCTTTGCTCATAAAAAACCCCCTCAAGTTCCCTCCACGATCCTGCATTTGAACATCCGTTACCGTAGGCATGTGTTGGATGCGTACTAAGGCAGAAAGGGTCACAGAGTATGACGAGGACGTCTACTTTACTTCCTCCGTACTATAAGTATTTTTAAACTTCGACACAATCTTCGATATGTTATTTTGACCTACAATATATATAAAAATAAGATGTTTTAAATAAAAAGAGTTTTCATATTATAATAGTTTGTTTAAGATAAATCTAATAACATCAATTTTATATGATTGATCTTTTTTTCTATAAATAGTTAAAGTAAAAAAGTATCACTTGACACTATGCTAATATTGCTTATATTTTGGGATGGAGGAAGTGTATTGTCGCCAAGATAGCATGGACCGTTTAGATTAGTCTTTTCCAAAACATAACAATTTTAAAATTAATTATACCGGGTTGGACTTGGAATTTAGCATTTTATTAGTGTATTCCAAATTCGAAATTAGTTTACTAGAAAGCTGTAATTGAAGTAAAGTATATTCTTATTTTAATTTATGCGCTATAATGTACTAGAAAATTAGTTTACTGGAAAATTTCAATATTTATAAAATCAATAACAGTAGTCTGTGCAACTGCAACATATGGGTTAGTAACCAGTGCCTTATCCATTTGTGCTTATAATTTCATCGGTTCTTCTCTTGTTGAATTGGCCCTTTTATGGATACACAGACAAGATGATTGATGAACGATTTACCCTAGCAGTTCGAGACTTCGAGGGCAATCTTAGTGTCCCGGTGAGGTTAAGCCTCTAGGTTTAGGAGCGGTATCTGGCACTGTGTAGCATTGCTAATGAGGTGAGACGGTGGCTTGGGTAGTGAAAATGAAAGATTAATTAGAGTTAGGTGCCTTTAGGTCATGTTAGGTCTAGGAATTCAGCTTTCCGGTGCTCCAGCTCAAAAGCTTTTACTATAGTTTGTTAGGGCACTGCTGCTGTAGCAGCAGCGTGCAGCCGCGGCAGCGCTAGCGCAGAACTTCATTTCCATTCTAGCTTTACCCGAAGGAGTTTTTTTTTTCTCTGAGGTAGTACCTGCATATGCTTGGTTCATCAATGCCGGTGTGATTATTTCTGAGGCAAAAGGAAGAAGAAACCAAGAACCAAAGCGCCCTTTGCATGGCGAGAAGGGGAGGAAGACGAAAGTAAACCGATCGCCTTGTTTTATTCCCCAAGGCCAGGAGAGAAGAAGAGTGCAGCACAGCACAGCACAGCAGCAGTGTGAGCGATGACAGGTTGGTGTGTGTTGCGTGCACCCTTGGTTACATCGCGTGATGGTGTCAACTGTAACAGCATGATATGCTTAGTTAGGAGGATGAGGGTTGAGATAGCGAGGGGTAGAAGCAATCGGCATCAGATATAGATGGAGATGTTGCATGTTTGCAGAAGTTTGTAGTACTCCTGTGATTGAGAGATGAGGCAGGAATGAAACTGGGAAGGTAGGGTCCTTTGCAAGTTAATCCAAGTCTAGTCTTGCTGATGCAGGTGTGTCCCCCCACTCTGCCTTGGTGGTGGGCTCTCTGTACCTGGAACAGAACTGTTTGAAAAATGGAACATCTACTGTACACCTCTACACCTCTTGGGGGCTCTCCTTGCCTTTGCTCAGGTACATGGCCTCGCGTGCGTTCCTAGTGGTGTTTGTTTACGCACAAGCTTTGGTGCAGCAGCTGCAGCGGTAGCAGTGCTCGCTCAGAACCTGAGACGATGATGGCTTCTCGTGATCGAGCGCTACTGCTAGTAGTAGTACCGTGCTAGACGAAGATGATGGCATGGGAGTTTTGACGGGCGCGCGGGGCGAGATTTTTTCTTTGTTTGCACCGTTGTTTTTGTGGAAGTGCAGGGTGGTGGTGGTGGTGGTGGTGACTCACTCGTTTGGACCCAGCTGCATTTTCCGACCTAACCAGAGCGGTAATGGCGATGGTGGTGGGGCACCGAGAAGATATGTGGTGGTGACCGGCCGTGGTGACCGCGACGTGCCTTTTCTTCTACTGCTGCCGGCTGCCTCGCTGCCTTGCCCAGCCTGAGCGCCCTCCCACTTCCACTCCCACACTAAACCCGTGTCTTGTCTTCAGCAACCACGCAATTGTTTTCGCTTTGTTCCGCGCCTTCGTCTCCCCTCTCCACCCCAGCTTGGATTCTTTGCTCCTCCTTTCAGTTCCGGCTGATCGTACGGGCTAACTTTCCTGCTCCGTTTTCGCTGATGTTCTGTTCCCAACTGACTGCGTATCTTTGCTTCTCGAGCTGTCTACGCAACAGGCAGGGCAAGCGTGATGAGTGCCTTCACGAGGACGGGGATTGCGCTGTCTGAGAGATAACCACTACGCCACCAGAAAACCTGTGTCGCTCACCGGTTGATGACAGGAGATTTCTGTAGCCGTGCGTCGGGGTTCAGTTTAAGCACCCGGAGTGCCCGGGAATTTCGTTCCGAGGCGTTCCGTTCTGCTTTGTTTTCGCTTCGGGGGGTTTTTGAGCGGATCGTGGGCAAGTCAGACACTCAGACTCGGGGCCGGCGCGGATAAGGCAGAAGACGACGGATCGAATAATGCAGCTGAGACGCACCGAATCCATCCCGCTGTGACTCTATTCTTCCTAGTTTTTTCTTTCTTGTATCTTAAACAAATTTCACTCTCACAGTTCGTCACGTGAGCCCGACGGGCCCCGCAGCGTCGGCGCGTCCGGGTCTTTGCTCATAAAAAACCCCTCAAGTTCCCTCCACGATCCTGCATTTGAACATCCGTTACCGTAGGCATGTGTTGGATGCGTACTAAGGCAGAAAGGGTCACAGAATATGACGAGGACGTCTACTTTACTCCCTCCGTACTAAAATATAAGTATTTTTAAACTTCGACACAATCTTCGATATGTTATTTTGACCTACAATATATATAAAAATAAGATGTTTTAAATAAAGAGAGTTTGCATATTATGATAGTTTGTTTAAGATAAATCTAATAACATCAATTTTACATGATTGATCTTTTTTTTTCTATAAATAGTTAAAGTAAAAAAGTATCACTTGACACTATGCTAATATTGCTTATATTTTGAGATGGAGGAAGTGTATTGTCAAGCTTGCCAAGATAGCATGGACCGTTTAGATTAGTCTTTTCCAAAACATAACAATTTTAAAATTAATTATACCAGGTTGCACTTGGAATTTAGCATTTTATTAGTGTATTCCAAATTCGAAATTAGTTTACTAGAAAGCTGTAATTGAAGTAAAGTATATTCTTATTTTAATTTATGCGCCATAATTTACTAGAAAATTAGTTTACTGGAAAATTTCAATATTTATAAAATCAATAACAGTATTCTACAGGATGCTTTACATTCTGAGGCATGTGCTGCAGAGAGAACAATAATTTTAACAACATACTTGGGTATTGAAAGTCTAATTATTGAATCAGATGCTCTCAATCTAGTTTCTGGTCTAAATGATTTTCAGGAGAATAATGGTGTTAATGCTGTCATTTTTAAAGCTATGAAAAATTTGTTGCTATCGTTACAAAGATGTTAGGGTCCAGTTTTGTCCTAGAAATTGTAATGGTGTTGCCCATGTTTTGGCTAATTTTGGAGCTTCCCTGGAACCTAATAGTCGTTTGATCTGGTTTGATAACTTTCCAGAGTTTGTAACTCATCTGGTGTCTAGCGATTTAGCTAGATCATCTTCTGAATGAAATGCACTTTCATGATAAAAAAAAAAGTTTAATGCTAAAAAAAGAGCATATCTTACGCTTAGGTAGTCAGGTCACAGCGGACGGAGCAAAGTCAGGCTGTCCCACTCCCAGCAGCAGAGCTGCTCCGCTGGCCTTCGACCAAAACTGGCTCGCCGTCCCCCCTCTAGATCTCTCTCTCTCTCTCTCTCTGCTATCGTAACAGCACATGGCGTCATGGCCATCGACGATACTGACGACATAGACATCTACTCCCTCCGTCCAAAAAAAAGACAAACCCTAATTTTTCATGTTTAACGTTTAACTGTCCGTCTTATATGAAATTTTTTATAATTAGTATTTTCATTATTATTAGATGATAAAACATGATTAATACTTTATGCGTGACTTGTCTTTTTAATTTTTTTCATAATTTTTTCAAATAAAACGGACAGTCAAATATTAGACACGAAAATTTAGGGTTTGTTTTTTTTTTAGGATGGAGGGAGTATCTCCACATGTACATATCCCGACATTGCCAGCTCTCTCTCTCTCGCTCTCGCTCATTTTTTTTGACAGCAGAATTCACTCGATCATGTATTATACGTGCAAGCTGCGGCAGCTAGCAGCTCATGATCCATCGGGCCAGTCGCCATCCGACGTTCCGTAATGATCATCATTCAGAGTATGTATGCAGTAATGAGCCAGTTGTTATCGACTTTATCACTTTAGCGTGGCAAATCAACCACGGAACTAAGCTGATAGAAAGGAAGCCCTGATTATTACCTGAATGATTATTATTCCAATCCAAGTTGGCTTTGCAGCTAGCAATCATACGTGCGATCATGTGAAATAAAAAGAGAGAGAAGACAATGGGAGAGATACGTACGTAGCAGTAGAGATAGATCCCCTTTGGATACTGCGACGCAAAGCAATGTCCCAGCTTAGCTTAGCTTTATAACTTTTGCCCCTGCTGCATCAGCAGCGTCATGTCATGGGCGTTATCCGGTGAAAAAGGTGAGAGAGACGCTCCGGTACTCAGTATTCTACTACTACAAGTAGAATTAATCTCGACCGTTTGTTTTAAAGAACATATTAGTAAAGTGCTAAAAACGAATAGAGGTAAATTTGGCACTTAGTTTTTTTT
>CM020179.1:16416-35578 GCA_009805545.1 Oryza longistaminata
AGAGAGAGATGAAGATTAATTTGGTGAGTTTCTTTGATTTGGGATCTAACAGGTGTCGACGTTGGCGTGGAGCAGATCACACTAGTTACTGCCGACGGGACACGTGTAGGCTGGTTGTGGTAGAGACGGTTAAAAACCGTACGATACGCCACTCTCCCGAGTCCAATACGGTGAGTGCTAAAGCTCTACGTATTCCTTTCGTACGTACCCAGCTAGCTAGCTTAGATACTGCCTATTATTCGATTGATGTTTCTTTCACCCGTGTGGGCTTTTAGTGTGTCTATGTCTACGTAAAAAGATTTCGCGTGCTTTCTTTTTTGTGGAAAATGACCTTCCAATGATAAATGGTGGATAGGACTACATGAGATCGATGAGCTGGATTTGGTTTTGGGACAAAGCCAAGCCACTAATTAGCTTAGCTTAGCTGCAGTGACAACTGACAAGGGCATACTTCACTCAGTCAGATATACAGCCCATTGGGCCGTAAACACTTGGGTCTCACTCCCGTTCAGACTGTTTGATGGCCCAGGTGGTGTCTCAAGCCCATACGAGGCGTTCGCACTAGCTTGGGCCTTGATGGGCCGATACACCATAGCAACTTGCGCTCAAAGGCCTATTTAGGCACGGAATAAGTTCAATTTAAGTCTCTCAATTTGTCGCCCAGCCTAATTTTCGTCTTGAACCAAAACAACATGCACCTCAACTTTATTGTTGTGATGCCTAGGTGGCTACTTTGACTGGCTTCATCCTACGTGGTATTGACGTGACGCTTACGTGGCAATTTAATCCGAAGAACAATAAAAGGAGCTGAGGTGGCAGCTGAGACAAAGTGTGGAACCCACATATCAGCTGAGTCATGCTGGCAATGTGGGATCACCACATGGGCACATGGTCAATCTTCTTCTCTACTGTACTGCCCTTAACAGAGGTACAGAACTGGAGTAGTATTACAGATCAAGAAAAGAATGATAGGCTCTTGTCTTACTTTCAATGGTACAAAAAAAATGTATATACCCTTGCATGCAAGTATGCAACTATGCAAGCTGGCAGGTCCTTGTGTATCACTCATTATCAGGCTACTGTATAGAAGCAGGTTAAATCAATCGATTTCAGTAACAAAATGGTCACTTGGGGCGTGCGCTGCGCCGAGCAAGCGAACACCATCCAGATCCAAAACTTTACGGCGATGACGCCCTCTGATCGTAGCTCCCTTGCTGAACTTTCTGCTGTCTGTCTATCAAGATGCAACCTCAATGGCACTTCCTAGTGGCCATGCTGCTTCCACAAACGCGTTGCTGTAAGGGACTTTCTTTACCAAGGTCATCTCTTGGTGAGAACCAACACCTGCGAGAGTGCAAGAGCAAAACAAATTAGTGATAAATTTGTGTAAAATCTGTAATGCGGTCTTGATTATATTTAGTTTTAACGAGACATACCAAATCCATCCACAAGTAAGGTGTACTGGTAAACGAGATCCATGCAGATATATGGAATGTTATCCTTTTGGACACCAGGGTAGGCAGCTTCGGCGTCCTTCAAGTTTAACTTACAGGCACGCTTGGCAGCCTTTTCAAAATCTGAAGGGTTTAACCTTAGCCACAGGTGCCTTGGGATTCACAAATCCAGCCTGAGCAGAGACCGGAAAATTGTTTACTGGTGTATCATCATGGCAACAAAAGCAAACATCTTCAGTAGTTCAACAGCCTTACCTCAGCTGCCCTGTCGAAGAAAAATGATGCCACAAACAAATTCTTCTGTCCAGCGCCACCACCACCATTCCAAATGCCACCAAAAGAACATTTCATGTGAGTGCATGCTTGGTCAACTTTAAGAGCTTTCACTACATCATCCCTGCATTTTGAATAACTAGCACCTGATGGTGAAGCCGACGCTTCAAATTTGCCACTGCCATATTTGTATTGCCCTACAATCACAATGCAATTAGAACAAAACTATCTTACCAACATAGAAAAGATAAAATTTGCATCTCCAACTATTGTCACAGATTGGTCATTTGTGTTGATGAGGATTTAGATTTATACACATCACTATAAATACTTCTAACTGCAGACTGATGGTTGGCAAGAATATCAAGGAAACCAGTAAGGTATTTGTTTCATAGAGAATTTGAGGGTAACCTCATTTAAACCAGGTTATGATCCACTATAAGGGTGTGTTCCTTACCACCTCTTCCCAACTTCTATTTCTCGTTTTCCACGCACACGTTTGCCAAACTGCTAAACGGTGTTTTTTTGCAAAAAAAAAAAAAATCTATATGTAAGTTGTTTTACAAAATTATATCAAATCCATTTTTTCAAGTTTATTTTAGCTCATGCTTAATTAATCATGCGCTAATGGGTCGCTTTGTTTTGCGTGCGGGGAGGTGAAGTTCCCAACCTCCACTTCCGAATGCAGCCTAAGCATTACATCCCTCCCTTGACCAAAATATGCATAAGGGTAACAACATTTGAAATTTTAGGAACAAACATAAGAATATGGTAGAAGTATGCTGCTAGTACCTTGATGTCCCTCCAATGTACAGTAGCTGTAACCTTTGCCATTGCCGGCTTTTAAGATCTCTGCTCTAGCAGCCAGCAACCCATAATGCAAATAGCTGTGAAGAAATGTGTACAGTTATATATGTGGTTCAAAGACTCCAGACTAAAAACAGGTCATGTGATGTCATCTTATACATCTGATAATAAAAAAGTAAGAAGTATTAAGTTCGTGGCTATGTCAGATTAAGTGTTTGCTGTAGAACATTATATAGACTACTACGTGATATTTAGGTAGAATCTTTACACATAAAAGTACCCTTATGCTTGGTCTGGACTTAAGTTTCTCAAATTTGCATTAATACGCTATTCTTGCATTTGTCAATATCAATACGAGATAGTATCTTAGAGGATTACAACAACTGTCTGCTTTGCAAAGAATATAACCTATGAATTGACATAGGCAGACATCAGATAGGCATGGCAATATGCCATCAGATGCTTAAATGGATTTTGAAGATTGTTACCGTATCACAACTGAATAACATTTTTTCTTGACAATGTACCAGCAGCCAAAAGCTCAACGGTATTTCATACTAACCTGTGAACATAAAGATAATACGTTGTTCCTTTAAGAAACAGTTTCTTCACATATGAATCTTCACCCTCTGATGGTTTAGGAGCCTTCACTGCATCCTTTTCTGCAATTGCATATGCCATCTGCACAGATCCACCTCCAAGATCAACCACTCCAACTGTGTCTGCGTAAGTCTTTCCCAATTTCCCCAGCAGATAATTGATGGTAACCTATAAGGATAGAGAAGAGCAACACTTGTTATCAGTTAATGGACTAAAAGCTAGACATAGAATCACTAGTTGTGAACAGATGAACAGATCCTAAACACTATAAAGGTGAATTAACTGTCAGAACAGTGCACCACATGGACTCAGATGATCTGCATCTATTTTCAGGGAAAATGTTGTTTCTGGTGCCCTTACTTTCAATGTTTAGCTTTCATCATTTGTTTCTGGTGCCCAAATTTTATTTTTCAAAAATGAAAATGGTTTTTTTTGCCTAATTCACTCGCAAAGCGAAATTTTCTCTTTTTTTTTATCATGACCTTTAAAACTTATATCTTTGAAGCTGGCAGATGTCAGCTCTAAGAGAATTGGCAGATTTGTTGCTCAACAAAATAGTTTTTCTAAACAAAAAGAACTTATATTGTTAATGTGACAAATGTGAGGCATTTCTAATAATCAGGAGCACAAAGTAATGTTCTGAACCATATGAATAAATCAGGCCAGTTTTGTACCCATTCATATGCGCCTTCCTGAGGTCCGTCAAGAACTGTAACCCAATCCGGTTGGGTCTTGAACGAACTCTTTTCGCGAAGAAGATCCCTGACCTGCAAAAATTGTGAGTGTATTTAATATTAGGGACAACCAATATAAATTCAGTGATCGATCAAACAACAATTAATCAAAGGTGAATAAAAGCAAAATTTACCGCTTGCAAAATCTCCTCTGATTTTTCTGCTCCCAATGCTCTTAGCCCGGCGGTGGCCTGTGTGTGAATTATAAAGCTTATTATAGAAGGGAGGGCGGGGCGAGGAGGAGGTCCGGGGAGGAGGGCGTGCGGTAGCGGATGCGGCCCGGCGGCGGCGGCGACGGCTTGACCGCCTCCTGCTCCGCGGGATCCAGGGCGGAGAGAGATGGATCTGCGCGGCGTGGCCTCTGCCTCTGCCTCTGCCTCTGCCTCTGAGATCGCAGTGGAGGAGTATAACTATAACGGGTGGGGTTTGACTTGGCGGGGATCGCGTCGCGTCGAGATGGGCGTCGTCGCGAGCTGGAAATGCGTGCGCGTGCGGGTGCGTGTGCGTGCGGGTGCGGCGTTGGGATCTGCGGCGAGCGCTGCTGCTGCTGCTCCCCGCCGAGCCGAGCGGCAGAGGAGGACGACAAAGTGGCGGGCTTGGAATAGGGACGCGACAGGTTTGCTCTTGCCGACGACGATGCGGAAGCGGATGCGGTGCGGTTTGCTTCGTGCGCGCGCCGGCTCGATCGATCGATCGCGCGTCCCCCGGTCACCGGCTTTTGCCGTGGGGCGTGTTGCTTTCAGAGTTGGTTTGGCTAATCTGTGCGCGGTCCACGCGTGTACCGTGACTTGGTTTGGTACGATCGGGCACGACATGTTCCTTGGATTTGACCATGTGTATACATCAAGATGCGAATGCGATCTATCTTTTGTGGTTTGTTTATATATCCAGAATGCATTTATTTTCATTCCTTTACAAGGCTTGCCTCTGCGGCTTATGCTTTCTTTTTTCTTTTACAGAACTAAAGTGTTGATGAATACTATTTATTTCAGAATTATATAATTTTATTTTTACTGTTTTTTAAGAGACAAATGACCCTGAATATATGATCTTTCGCTTGCTATAATTGAGCATATAAGCAGTACGCTCTTGTTGTATTCTTTGTCCTCTCCTCTTACGCACGAGGTTAGCTTCTCTTGAGGGATATCTTGCTTATCTATCATGAATAACAAACGCTTTTCTCATGACTTCTTCTCGTCCCATCTACACATAAGATAACATATGTAACCCAACATGTCTACTGAAGAGCATATTCTCTCCTCTAATGCATGAGGTACCATTTATAGGCAGACATTATGTTGTTTGTCTATTTTAGGCGTATAGATAGTAGATGATTATACGACGAACAACTCCAGTGGCTAGTGTAGTATCATCGCTATTGGCATTTATGCGTTCCTATGTATTGTATTCAAGATATAGTACTCCTTCCATTTTTAATAATCCCTCCATCCAAAAATATATGGGATTATTCCCAATTGGGTACAAATTAAGGAAGAGAAGAAAGTATATACCAGATCCGATTGTGTGAAAAGATATATATAGATAACACGTTGAATGATGTGCATAGAGTACACATTTAAAAAAAAACTGCCAAAGTTTGGCAGGAGTGAATGAATTTTAAAATGCACTACATATCAGTATTAGGCCATGTTTAGTTCACACCAAACTTTCCCAAAACTTCCAACTTTCCATCACATCACATCACATCCAAAACTTTCATACTCACATAAACTCTTAACTTTTTTTCAAACTACCAACTTTCCCCAACTTCAGAAACTAAACACAGCCTTAATGAGTTTGTTAGCGCCTTATATGATGAAATGTTGCTGTCCTTGTTGCCTCAGTATAACAAAAATCGTCTATATTCTTGGACAAATGAAGGAGAAATAATCCCCTATATTCCCGGACAGATGGAGTAGATGACGACAGTGGCTTTTTAACACACTTTTAAGGCTGTGTTCTTCCCCCTATTTTCCCAACCCACCTCTGTCGTTTTTCGCGCGCACGATTTTCAAACCGCTAAACGGTATGATTTATGTAAAAACTTTCTATATAAAAGTTGTTTAAAAAAATCATATTAATTCATTTTTTTATAAAAATAATTAATACTTAATTAATTATGCAATAAAACAAACTTCGTTTTGCGTGCCAGGAGGAGGGTTCCCAACCCCCTCCTCCAAACACAGCCTAAGCATTCATCCTATTTTAAAATTTGTGCACAAATGTAAAAATATAAGTCATGTCTAAAGTATATTTAGTGATAAACCAAATTACAATAAAATAAAAAATTACTAGTACATAATTGTTTTAAAATAAGATGAATAACTAAACTTGTGTTAAAAGTCAATAACGTCATCTATAAAAAAAAATGGGAGGTAGTATGCAAAGCGATATATCGATACCAGATACAGGTCTCGTGATAGAAAAGTTTGAAATACATTTTGTTTGCAAAATGGGAACCAAAAAAAAAAAAGATAAACCTCCTGAAAGAAAAAAAAACAAAAAAGAGATTTGACAAAATTCCATAGCCCACCGAGTCAAAGGAGTTTCTAGGCCGAGGGCAAAAGTTGGGCCGTAATCGGCCAGCCGCGCAAGAAGTAAAGGAGGCTTGGACTGCGACGTAAAGCGCGCTCTGGGAACCTGTGGGTTGGAAGCCTGCAAGCGCCGGGTCTGGGAGGAAGGCTGGGCCGTGTTGTCGCGACTCCATCATAGGCCCATGCTTGAACAACACGCTGGGTGACCGTGATCTCACTCGATTCTCTTCTCGTTGACTTGTCTCGTGCCATTTTCTCGTCTGTTCGCTATGTACCATGTGTTCACGTGGCACGCACGTGCAACGTTTCATATAATCCACGCATGTGTTCCCTTTTTGACTCGTACAAGTAGGAGTAGTATATTGCGGTGCTATACCTTTTCTTTGCATTTCAGCCAGCTACTGAACTGCTAGTCTGCAACGTGATGAGAAAAGAAAAAAAAAAGAGCTGCAACGTACGGGATGCGAGGACTATATGAAACGGCTCGCTTGGGTTGGGCCTAAGGCCCAGCAATATCGGGTGCTTAGTAATATGGGCCGCTTCGCTGGCGCCGCTGTATACAAACGTGACGTGATACGTACAGCTTCGAACGCACCTCGCTCGATCGATGCAAAGTGCGATATGCATTAATAGCGTTGCGTCTCCTTGCCAACCTCCTCTGCATGCGGTCGCTTCCCACCGACGCCTCCATCACATCGCCGCCCGTCGCGGTCAACTCGAAATCAACATGCCACCAGCCGCGCGCGTGCAGCCGTCGTCGCATCTCACCATCGCAGCCATATCCCCTCCACTCCTCTCCCTCCTCGCCTCACTACTCCGTAACCACCACCATTCCTCGCCATGGCGGCCCCGGCGGACGACTACTACGGCGACGGCGACGACGACGACGAGTACGACGACTACAACCCCCACCCCTACGGCGGCGGCTACGACATCTTCGCCACCTACGGCTCCCCGATTCCGCCCTCCCCCACAACCTGCTACCCCGTCTCCTCCGCTGCTCCTACGGCCCCGCCGCCTAAGCCGTCGCCTACTCCGCCTCCGGCTTCTCCACCGCCTGTGCCCACTCCCCCGCAAACGCGGCCGCCTTCTCCGCCGCCGCAGCAGCAGCAGCCTCGGCCGGTTTCGCCGCCGCCCGTGGCGGAGCCGTACTACTGGCCCAAGCCCTACGACTACGGGGATGCGCCGCGCGAGCAGCCGGCGTACGCCACGCCGGAGGTCTTCCGGGGCTGGCCCTTCTTCGCGGGGGCGCACTGCCACTCGCGGTGCGGCGGCCGCGACTACTGGAGGCAGTTCATGCGGGGGCTGGATTACCTCTTCGGCCACGCCGATGGCTACGGGGAGCGACGTATTGGGGTGGACTACCACGGCGTCCCCGTCTACGCCAACAGGAAGGGAGGCGTCGAGGAAGCCGTCGTCATCCAAGTGGAGCCGCCGGCCACCGGGACTGTAGAGTGGCACCACGCCGCCGACGACCAGGAGTACAACTACAACAACGGCAATGTGAGCGAATGCACCATACCACTCGGGATTTTTCACTTCACTTCTGACTTGCTATTGTTGTTCACTTGCTACGTCTGCTGTCTTGCATGTTGAGCCAGCGCTTATCTTGGGATGACAATGCCAAAGATGAAACATATGCATATGTGCAGCCCAATTACAGTTCGTATGATCGCTCTTATGATCAGTCTTACAGTCTTGATGCCGTTTCCGATGAAACTACTTGGTTTCCTAATCAGAACTACCAGCACGTGTACAAAGAGGAGGAATCTCAGTATCAGGTACTAATTAACTTCCTCGCAAAAAAAAAAGCACTAATTAACTTATCACTGATCAAGAAGAATGAGGTCAATTAGTCGTCAGCCTGAGTATTTAGCTCAATTGCATGCAATCTTACTGTAATTTAGTTATGTTTGATTCATTTTTCTGAGAATGTGCTAGCTAATCTTGTCAGTGGACATATTTGACATGTAAAATGACACAAAATGGAACGAAAAGGATTGTTTATTTTGAGGTAGTCGCTTTCTGTGACTAGACAGTTTAATCAATGACACATTAGCGTTCGATGAAAAAAAATCAATGACACATTACTCTTGAGTAGCATTCAACAGATCCTGCCTGCTATCTTCGCTTCTAATCCCTGCTTAATATTAAATTCGCGTGCAGGAAATCTTGTCCAGCTCTTATGCAGAAAGTAAGATTTCAGCTCAGCCTATTTATTGTTACAACCAGCAGTTTAGTGAACAACCGCTACATGTTCTTGTTGAGCCCCCAGAAACAGTTTATTCTCAGAAGTTGGAGTACTATGAGGTTTGTCTGTCATCTTCTTTAAGCTTTATTAAGGTTTGTCTGTCATCTACAAATGCTGTTTACAGTGTCTTCATTTGGTAATTATGCATTTGCTTGTTCAGGTTGAGTTCATCAATCTCAAGGGAGAACACTTTATTTTTTTTTTAATGTAGTCTTGTGATTGTCAATTAAATAATTTGTGCAGAGCTTCTCAACATACAACAACCATAACAGCAATGATGATTCAGATATGTTGGGACATTCATATGACATACAGCTGCCCGATGAACATGTGCCAGATGAACCATTTGAACCAATTAAGCCTTCTTGGGCTATGCATTCGGGATACTATCAGTCCTGCACAGATGGGGCATCTGCTGAATTCGAAAATGTAAGTTAGGTAGTTATTTCAGGAACTATGTTGTAAAAAAAAAATCCAACTGAGACTATCTTTTTCACATTTGATGTTATACTGATATGGTGATACCTTGCTGCTTCAAGATCAAAGTAATTGTATTATTGAAATTTTCAGTGGAAGCTATCGTTATCACATATGTTGTGCTACCGATACCTTCCTGAGGCAATATTATTTTTTCTTTAAACTCTTTCGGTGCTACATTTTATCGGACCATGAACTTTTTTATTGGACTATAGCTACTTATGTTTTCCTTTACTAATTCGTTACTTTGACTTGCAGCATACTTTAAGCTCCAGTGAATTCGGTGGTATTGCAAGCTTATTTGCAACTTCCTTCTACCCTCAACAAACACAAATTTATGAGTGTCATGGAGATGAGAATGTTTCCTTGCAGCAAAATTGGCAGTGCAACTGGAATGTGGTTTCTGAAAATGATTTCCAATCGGTAAGCGTAACGGTGTCTATGTCTGTGAACGTGCTTTTTTAATACCCTATACTCTTATTTTTATCGCTCCATTTTACTCCTATTTGTGTACTGTTGAATGTGTGTCATGGTCGGTACACATATAGTTGAAGTGCTAAGGATGGCGCACAGGGGGCAGAACCAAGCGGCAGCAGATAGACCATCAATGCATTTGCCGCACCTATCGTACCTCCTTAGTTGTTTGATTCAATTTGTTTAGGTTGAGATTTGTTAAACTCTTTAGGTTTGTTATATGGTAACTGCAATTAACATGTGGCACACCTTGTGTCCTTCAGTTGTTACTGAAGCTATCAGAACAAACTGTTATCGAAGCTCTACCACTGGGTTAACCATTACTGATTATTTATTCTAAGTGTATTAAGAACTACTCTCTTCATTCTAAATATATAATATCTATAACTTTTAAACATATATTTGATCATTTATCACGCGTTGCTTTCGCTGTTAATTTTTTTACTACGGTATAGTAAAGAGCATCATCATCAAAAGATTGGGTAAACTAATCCCATCCATTTTTTTTATTCCGAGTTTTGTTAAGAAAAACCGATCCAACGGATTTGTAAACTGCAGGAAATTCGCAATAGGGACTCCCATGTTTAGTTTTCTCGCTCTCGGCATGTACAGAAGCGCTCTCACTCCCAATCTTCCTCGAACGCAGGTGAAGGAATAAAATAGTTTTTGTTAGTCGTTTTGCATGTGGTTTAATTTCTTCTTTTAAGGAGTCAATTTTATCTGATCTATTGGAGGGATATCTTTTTCCACACACCAAATTTTTTGGGGATAGAATTTAGCCAACCACTTGATGATGCTCTTAATTAGAACATCCAGTAGACAGCCTACGCACCGAGAGGTATATTAATCATTGTTCTTTCAAATTTCTTATATTACTCTCAAAAAATTAACGGAAATATATATAACACATGGAAGTACTATATGTGTCTAATGAAACAAATCTAGCATATATCAACTCTCGTTTTCATACATATTACAGATTTTATGAATTTTGACATTCACACATTATTAAATGTTTGTTTAGGAACGAAGGGAGTATCACATTGGTAGATATGATTTTTGTTGGTAAATCACGTTCGATAGAAAATTAGGGTTAAAATCTTGCAATACAAATTTTAACCTTACAATTTGCTCTAGAATTCGTGTTCGACCTCTTTTTCTCCAGCCTCAATGATCCTGACAAACTCCATCAACCGGGCATTGGGCCGATGAGTTGGGGTTAAGGACTCAGGGGTGAGGTTGGGTAAGAGGGGCAAAGTTCCACGGGCTTAGATACGGATGACTGTGGGAGAGGGCGACCGCGCTGGTTGGCGGTGCGGTGGAATAGGCTTACAGTGAGGCAACACATCGTTACCGAAACTATGAGGTCAGCAACAATCGGCGGTGTCTTCTCGATATGGAGTTGTCGAAGATAGGTAAGAAAGCATAGCGGGGGGAGAATCTCGTCACCGGTCTCTTGAGGATGAGGAGAGGCGGGAAAAGGGGGGAGGGGAGGTTCCACACACTTTGATTGGTCCATTTTCCGAGATGCTAATCAGCGCAGACGCGCTAATTAGATATCTCGCGCGCGTTTCCGGCCCAGTCAGTCCGCGTGTGATTCCGGCCGGCCACCAGCGAAAAAGAAGTCCTACTTTTCCACGCAAAAAAAAAAAACCGTATGAGGGCACGTGCTGGACGTCGGTATTGGAGCAAAAATCGTACTTCTATAATAATTGTATTAATTTAACCTTTTCTTTTATTGGGAATTGAAAATTACTGTGAATTTTAAACTTTTAACGCAGATCTGAAAACTTTCAACTCAAATTCTGAATTTTTGAAGTCAAATTTGAAAACTTTTCAACTCAAATTGAAAACTTTCGATCCAGATTTGAAAACTTTCAACTTCAATTTGAAACTTTCAACACAAATTCAAACTTTCAACTCGAAATTTGAATTTTTTGAAATCAAGTTTTGAAAACTTTCACTTTTCATATCTCAAGATTGAAAAACTTTCAATTCAAATTTTAAAACTTTCAACCCATATTGGAAAACTTTCAATTCAAAATTTGAAAACTTTCATCCAGATTTGAAAACTTTCAACTAGATTTGAAACTTCAAGTCAAATTTGAAAACTTCAATTCAAATTTGAGAACTTTCAAGTCAATTTCAAACTTTCAAGTCAAAATTAAAAACTTTCAATTCTATATTTGTAAAGAGTATGCGAAAGATTAAAAAAAAAGAAAAGAAAAAACACATCGGAAAAAATTTTAAAAAAAAAGGCGCACGGGGGCCAGCTGACGCGCGCGCCAGCTAATTGCTGGCGCGTACGCCGCTAGGAGCCCCCTCCATTTTCACCTTGTTCCGGTCCTAGGAGGTTGATTACTCGTTGTTCATGACCATTGTACGTACGTTCATGTTGAACACAAAGCCCTTTCTCGACTGAAATTTGAAACTTGCGCGATTTGAGTGTCTAATTAATTTAGCCCATCAAACATCAACGGTAGGCTGAATCCCAGTCTATTACCTGTTGAAACTTTTAAATGGGCCTAATTAATTTGTCAATTTGGCATATCAAATTTTGCCCATGCATGTGGAGTCTAATTTATGACCCATTTTATCTCGGTGGGAGGCTAATCTTACATTCGATCGGGTCGACCCAATTTCAGCCCATTTTACGAAGAAACTGTGGGACTAATTTGGACTACGCATATATAAATGGCTTCGTTTCATCCCATTTGACAACAAAAGTAGACATACTGTTTGTCAAAAACAAAGTGTTCCACATTAATAATTCATGGGAAAAGTCCGAATTACACCTCTGAACTGTTGGGTGAGTACGAATTACTCTCTCAAAACCGAAAACCAAATATCTTTCACCCTCAACTATTAATACGGACGAATTACCCCTGACTTAAAACCGGAGTGGTTTTAGTCCTACGTGGCATCCCAATCAGCATTTTTTTCTTTTAAATCAATGGGCCCCACATGTCAATTTCATCCTCTCTATTTTTTCCCCTCACTACTCTATCTCTGTCTCTTCCCCCATCCTCTCTCTCGCCCTCCCTCACCTCCATCTCTCCTATCATAGAGCAGCGGAGGATGGCAGCAGTGGGCGGGCGGCGGGGACGGGGTGACAGAGCTCGAGCGGCGGAGGGGGAGCCGAGTAAGCAGCGGGCAGGGGCGGGGGTGGAGGCAACGACGGGGCGATGGAGCTCAAGTAATGGTCAATCACAGAAGCGGTTGGGGACGGCGAGTGTTGGACGCACCGTTGCAAAGTGACGGGGTGGCGGAACTCGAGCAGCGGAGGCGGAGGAGCTCGAGCGAACGCTTCCCGGTTCTCCTGCCGTTGTGGGCGCCCACGTGCGCCGGCTCCCCCGCCGCTGCCTAGGCCTCCCCGCGAGCTCGAAGCTCCGGCTCCTCTGGCACCGCAAGCGCCTCCCAGCTCCCCTGTCGCCGCGTACGCCTCCCGAGAGAGAGAGAGAGAGAGAGAGAGAGAGTAGGGACAGAGGTTAGGGGAGGGGGTATTTTGAGGGAGAGAGATGGCAAGTAGGTTCATGGTTTTGTTTTTCTATTTTTTTAGCTGACTGGATTACCACGTTGACACTATATGTGTAATCTCGGGTCAAAACAACTCCAAAATAGTGCCGGGGTAGGGTGGACGGAAAGCTCGTGGCTTGTTAGCTCGCTCGACTCGCACCAAGCTCGCCTCGGCTCGTTTCATTTTCCTAACGAGCCGAGCTGGCATTTTAGGTCGTTAGAGATAACGAGCCAGCTCGAGCTGGCTCGTGAGCTGCTCTCGAGCCTTAACGAGCTGAGGTAGCTAGCCCATGCCGTTGTGGACTTGTGGCCCATATGTGCATCAAAACCCTAGCTCTACTCTCCATCCCCAAATCCCAATCCCCACACAAGCCGCCGCCAGCCCTCATGCCCTCAGCGCCCGTCGCTCGACGCTCAACGCCGCCGCCTGCGCGGCTCTCCCCAGCGCCCGAGCCACCGCCGACGCCGCTGCCCGCCGCCGTTCTTCCGAGTGGACGCCACCGCTCGTGCCACTCTCCTCCCCTTGTTCGCTTTCTCTCTTGTCCCCAAAGCTCATGAGCTAAACGAGCTAGCTCGAGCTTGCAGACGAGCCGAACCGAGCTTGTTTCTAGCTCGTTAGGATAACGAGCCGCGAGCCGAGCTAGTTCTTATCCTAACAAGCTAGCCAGACCGAGCCGATCCAGCTCGACATCCAACTCTCCCCGGGGGGGGGGGGGGGGGTCTTTGTCCGATAGTAATAGTCAAGACTCAAGAGTGAAAGACGATGTGTCTAGTTTTTGGGTTTAAGGGGTAATTTGGACATTTCCCATAATTCATAGACCTAAAGTGTTGTCCAATCCAATGTAGTGACCACTGTACCACACCACGGGGCATCGCAATCGAGTTGACTATCACAAAGGTATATAGAGAGAGAGCACGATTGGTTGGCAATATAGAACTTCAAGTAATTAATACAAAGGAATTTATTTACGCAATACGGTCAAATGGTGCATTATATTTATGTCGTATTATGCATGGGGACACTGTCAGGATAGATGGAGCTGTTTGATCTGCTACGATCTTTCCAGTTATGCTAAATTTTGGCACGTCAAGGTAGCAACCTAAACATGTTTCATATATCGTTCTGTACCAAAGTTTGGTAAAATATAAAGTATTCTAACTATGTTTTGTTAGATTTATTCTCATATAGTATTTGATGATGAGGAAGCATAACTTAAAAAGTGAAAATCATTCCCACACATCCTAATAACTTTTTGGATTGTGTAAATATATGATCTAATGTTGTGCTTGTGGTTGGATTTATGGTGTCTTAGACCCAATGTGATTTGGGAGACCCACAGTTTGTGAAACGAGCTATGCAATATAAACTACTACAGAAGGGTCTATTGGTGTCGGTTGGAAACCAGCCTTAGGTTCAAGGACTGAAAAAATGGTCAGCTCGATGCACAGCTGAATCTCAACAACATCCACAACGCTTGAACAAATCAACAACATCCACAACTTTAGAACAAATCAAGAACGTTCAGAAAAAATCTATTTCTCAATGGAAAAGTAAACATTAGTACCTGCAGGAAAATAAATCTAAAGCACATAGAGTTCATACTGACTTGTATATCTCACAGCTGCTAATCGATCGTACACAATTTAACAAGAGACAAAGAGTATGGCCAACAATTTATTAACCATGAGGGTGGTAAGTTTTAAGTACAAAATGAGAAGGAATACGTCGGAATTACCTCCTAAATGTTGTGGCAGTACGAATTACACCCCTTAATTTAAAAACCATACATTCTTCAACCTTAACTTGTCATACCGATGAATTACCCTCTTAGTCGATTCCGGACTGGTTTTGGTCTTACGTGGCACACACATGGTCGATTTCGGAGCGGTTTTCGTCCTACGTGGCGCACACATGGTAGTCCACGTGGCGCACACATGGTAGTCCAGTCAGCATGAAAAAAATAAAAAATGGTGGGCCTAGTTATCAGTTTTGTATCTTCTCTCGATCACCACATGTGGGCCCTACCTTTTTATATTTTTTATGCTGACTGGACTATTACATGTGCGCCACGTAGGATCAAAACCGTTTTAGAGTCTGTTAGGGAGGTAATTCGTTCGTTATAAAAAATTAAGGGTGAAAAATATCTGGTTTTTTAATTGAGGAAGGTAATTCGTACTATCAGTCACCACAATAGTTTAGGGGGTAATTCGGACTTTTTCTAAATGAGAATATGGCACGTAGGACAGTATGCTAACAAAATGTGGTGTATCTCAATTGTGGTATATCTGATCAAATGCTAACCTAAGGTGCGTTTAGTTCCAGGTCAAGATTGGATGGGATATGGTGGTCCATATTTTGCTGGATATGGCGATCCAGTTTTTTGTTTGGTTGAGTGAATATGATTTTTAAATCCAGTTTTTTTGTTTGGTTGTAGGGATAAAAGTGGATATGGCGATCCATTTTTTTGTTTGGTTGAGGGAGTGGGATGATGGTTGCTTGGGCGCCGGCCACGGGAGGGAATCGTGTGTGTGAGACTTCGTGAGAGTACGAGAGCTAAGGGGGTGTCTAGATCCACCGGTAAATTTTTTTTTTCCTCGCCACATCAGACGTAACACATATACGGAGTATTGAATATTGAAAAAAAAACTAATTACACAGTTTACGTGTAAATTGCGAGACGAATCTTTTAATTCTAACTGCGCCATGATCTGACAATGTAAATATTTGCTAATGATGGATTAATTAGGCTTAATAAATTCATCTCGCAGTTTACATGCGGATTATGCAATTTGTTTTGTTCTTATTCTATGTTTAATATTTTAAATGTGTGTCCGTATATCTTATGTGACCCGGTAAATAGGTGGAGATAACACAGCCTAAGCTAGCTAGCTTTCGGTGTGCGTCCAAAGCCACGTGTTGTGCAAGTTAGCGAGGAGCGAGGCATGAAGCTAAGGCACAGGGACGAGCACGTAGATACTGTTGTGCTGTGTCTGTGTCACCATTGACTTCGGTTGATCCGGACGGGGACTTATTGTCACGGGAAAACGGATGGAAATTCACATGCGTGCGCGTGCATTATGCACATACGGCTGGCCCTGTTCGTATGGGTTGTTTGCTTCAGCAAGACAGCAACTCCTTAATTATCTTTTAGCATATTTTCCGAACTGATAATAAAGGAGGAGTTTTGTGAAAAAAAATTGTATAAAAGTTCTTTCAATAAGTAAATAAATCTATCTTTTGAATTTAGTATTTAATACTTGATTAGTTAGGCGCTAATGATCTATTTATTTTTTGAGACGTGAATGGCTATTCAAATTAATGATATAATTAAGCAGGGACGACGTTTCTCTTAAGAAACTATGTGATCTCATCCACCCAAGATAATAGGATCAATGGTTCCTAATCTAACCGGTAGAGGAAAAGAGATTGCTCCTCTCTTTGGCGTTCCTCTCGATGTGTATTACGTGTGTGCACAATGTTGACATAGTAATTTGCATGAGAAGCTACAAAATTGGATGTTTGGTTTCATCCACCACGATTAAATTATGCTCTACGTTCATTTTTTGTTTGACGAATTTCGATTTCAGAAAGTCATACTTGAAAAGAGTTACTAACCACTAAGTGTTAACTAGTTAACCTACATTTAATGTATCAAAACTTATATCATTAGATTCAAGTACTTTCACATGATGTTGTTTTTATGAGAAACTAGCATGGTGGCCCGCGCAGATTGCACGGCTATCATCATTATATTTTCTCTCATATAATAGCATATATGTTTTCTCAATGTATTATTCAAATATATTAAAATGACAACATAATTTTAAATTTTGTACTAATTTTAGGAAACTATTAATGTGTAATATTCATATTGTATTTTATATACGTGTTAGTTATTAATTATTTTTAATATCAAATTTTATTGATTTGTAAATTATATTCCTATATGGCCTCTAGACTCGTCTTTCAATATTTCTTTTTTTAATTCCGAATTTTTGTTATCTGTAAATTGTATTTTTATATAGACTCTAGGCTCTTATTCCAATATTATTTATTTTTAATTCTGAATTTTTATTATTTCTAATTGTATTTCTATGTGGACTCTAAACTCATCTTTCAATATTCTTTAATTTTTAATTTCAAATTTCAGTTGCTTCTTTATTGTATTCCTATATTCATTTTCGAATTTCGAATTTCGAATTTTTATTATTTCTAATTGTATTTCTCTCTTTTTTTTAATTTTGAGTAAATTGTAGTATTTTTATATGAACTCTAAATTCTACTTTTTATTTTATTATGTTTATTCCGAATTTTAGTTAGTTTTAAATTCCTATATGGACTATATACCCTACTTCTAATATTCCTTATTTTTAATTCCGATTTTCTGTTATTTCTTAATTATATTTCTATATGGACTCTCTATACTCTACTTCTAATATTCTATATTTTTAATTCCAAATTTCTATTATTTCTTAGTTGTATTTCTATATGGACTCTGTACTCTACTTCTAATATTCCTTATTTTTAATTCCGAATTTCTACTATTTCTTAATTATATTTCTATATAGACTCTATACTCTACTTATAGTATTCCTTATTTTTAATTCTGAATTTATATTATTTCTTAATTGTATTTCTATATAGACTCTAGTCTCCTCTTCCAATATTCTTTTTTTTCAACTCCGAATTTTAACTATTTCTAAATTGTATTTCTATATGGACTCTGTTTTTCTTTTTCTCCGATTAATATGAGGATTTCTAGGGCGTGGGACTGAACATGGAGGCTCATTTTTCTATTGATTTAATAAGTTAATAGATTAGTGATCACATTTTAGTCTTAAAAACTTCAAAAGACGTATGGTCATATAAAGATAAACAGGAGTAGTGTTATATCTTCATGCTTAAGGACTTAAATAAGTAATTTTGCGATAGGTTTCGTAGAATCATCTTAATTGTGTGCCTAATTAAAGGATGCGTGGACGGTGTAATATGCATACATGGTTTGCTGTAAAAAAAAAAAAAAAACTGTTTCTGAAAATATCCTCTTTTACTGCACAACACAAGTGGACTATGAAAAATCTCGCCAGTGCAATGTTTCGAGGGTACCATGGTTACAAATTAACCTCTTCCGGAAAATGATTTTCCAGAGGTGATCCCTATCTGAAATAAGCCTATGCGGTTGTTTTAAGAAACCATCTCTAAGAATTGATTTTTCTATATAGTTGTCTTAAGCAAAGGTCTATGCAAATTGTGTTTTTAGAGGCGATGGCCTAAAAAGGCCCTATTTCTAGAGACGTTAATTGTGTGTTTTTTTTTAACTTTCCCAACTTATATTTTCTTGTTCCCATGATTGCACTTGTACGAGTAGCAAATTCAGCGAAGATCACCTTCGATGTTGATTTTGAATGGAGATGTCCATATCGAAACACGCCACCCTTGTATATTAAGAGCAGGCAAATGGTTGGAAAGGTACATAGATTGATCAAGAAGTTTATCTATAGTTTGAAGCAAGTAATTCATATGATACGATTTTGGAAAGTGAAGTGATGAGACATGTACACCCTATGGATACATTTGTTATTGGAAAAATCTTTACCTAAATTGATGTTGTTGTGATTATAAGCTATAGCACGGAAGAAACTTCTTGTTGTAGAATTAAAAAAATATAAGTAAGCTAGGTCACAGTTTTTTAAATAGTATTACTAGCTAGATGCTCACCCGCTACTTCTCAAAATCTTTAGTTCCTCCCAACAGGGTAATAGTGTGGTTATCCTAATGCTCACAAGCCACTGATTGGGGTTATGAAGCCTGGAAAATCACATTAAAATATCCACTCAATCAGCCTACTAAATATGTAGTTGGTGAGATTCTAGTTCTAGTCATCAAGAAGATTGAGAAAAAAAAATATACATTGCTAAGACCCTGTTTAGATGGGACTAAAACTTTTAAGTCCCTATCACATCGGATGTTTGGACACTAATTATAAATATTAAATGTAGACTATTAATAAACCCCATCCATAATCTTGGACTAATTCGCGA
>CM020179.1:35613-53466 GCA_009805545.1 Oryza longistaminata
CCTATGTGATGCTACAGTAAACATTCTCTAATTATGGATTAATTAGGCTTAAAAAATTTTATCTCGCAAATTAGCTTTCATTTATGTAATTAGTTTTGTAAATAGTCTATATTTAATACTTTAAATTAGTGTCTAAATATAGAGACTAAAGTTAAGTCCTAGGATCTAAACACCACCTAAGGGACTCTTTAGAACACAAGCATTCCCTAGGATTATCACAGGAATTAGTTCAATTCCAGCAAAATTCATAGAAGTCCTATACTCCCCTAGAAGGTCTAAAAGATGACAGCTTTTCACGGTTGCTTGAGTACGTTAAACAGAGTGGTAACAATAACGCAAAATATTTATTTTAAATGAAAAATGCAACATATTTCAAAAGAAAGGGATTGCAATTCACATAGCTGAGGAATTGTGCTGCAACCAGGACTGTGAAACAATAACAGATATCGAACCAAACACTTCCATATTCTATTCGGTCAATCTTTCTATAAGAGAATTGAAGGAGGTTTGTAGGGGCATAATTTCACACCTTCAATCCCTCCCTTCTCAGGATTAAATGGGCAATTTCAAAATTCCCAACAATTTTGCAATGCGTAGTTTGGATTACTAACACCCTTCAATCCCTCCCTTCTCAGGATTAAATGGACAATTTCAAAATTCCAAACAATTTTGCAATGCGTACTTTGGATTATTAACACCCTTCAATCCCTCCCTTCTCAGGATTAAATGGACAATTTCAAAATTCCCAACAATTTTACAATACGTAGTTTGGATTACTAACACTGGGCATACGAATAAACGGTCACCAAGGTAAGATCTTTTGGAGTTAACGCCCGGTTCTTTTTGACCAGTCGGCTCTCTCAAGTGAGAGATCTGCATGTCATGACGGCCAATTAGACAAAAGCGGTTGCATCTCGGTTGTGCCTGTCCATGAAGCATTGCACAATCAGAACCTTGTGACAACAGCAATCTGATAACTTCCATAATACCATGATACCGTGTCCTGTCTGATGTTCTGCAGTAGTTGCTTGACCCTATGGATTCCTTGTCACATTTCAGCCGTCGAGAACTCCGACAAGTGATAGCTTTACCAACTGTTTTGGTTTCTCTCCTTTCCACTGAGAATGAGAACGTTTGTGGAAAGATAACATAGAAAAGCACCAAATGTAGTACAAAAAAAAAATATTATACTCTTCCCCAGTAACAACAGTTCAATGTCTCAACTAGGCTTGAGATGAGTGGCCAATTGAGAGTCTAGTGTTTTATCTTGGCTTCCCCATGATCTTGACATGCTACTTTTTTTTTCAGAAACCATTGAGGTCAATCACAATTCTTGTCAAAGCTTCGAAACTTCGTCGCGTTGACAAGTAAAATGCAGTAGCAAAGTGATGGAACTGCGGAACGAACATGTATTCACCATCAAAGAAACCTAATATGGTTCTGTTGAACACATGAAGCAAAGCTTCTTACAAGTGCTATCAAATTAAATGAGACCCATCATGTGAAGATAATTCTATTGCACAAGCGCATTTACATGTGCAAACTATGTGGATTTTCTTATTATGCTAATAATGAAGAAACATATAACATGGTATGCTCTTTTCATAAGCTAGAGAATCTAACCTAGTAAAAAAAGTGAACTGCCATTTTGTTTCAAACAGTACTACCATACAAAGGTAATCATTGTCTTCATACCCCCCCATTCTCAGGTGGCTTGCTCCAGATCGCCCTCTGTTCTGCAAAACCACTAATAACGGCAGACCGTTCCTTGTCGCCTAGAGAATTGGCCACCCGTTTATAATATTCTTCACTATTGAAATCGAGTAATACTTTTACCAAATTTACATATTATGCAACTTAATTTTTCACAGTAACATGGTGGGGTATTCATATAGTATGTACAACAGTCGAGATAAGAGCCACATATCTACACTGAGATATTTTGAGAGTTATTCGATCATGAGCCAACTTTTTGCGAGGAGTTGCTCCCCTTTCTCTCACTGCACCACAGTGAAATACCTATGTTGCATTGCTTAGAGAACGCTTATTTTTGTATTTTACTTGCTCGTCTTTTCCACAGTTACTTTGTTAAAAAAAATCTCGCTCTTAATAAATTTCTAAGAGTTTAGATAGTTAACTCCATAAGGTATACAAGTATTGGTTTAGGCCTCAATTTGATGGTGCATGCGGAGCGGAGGACTGGAGGTGTTTTCATGTGTAATTCAATACTAAATGGCACGGCACTTCCTTCTAATTATTTGTCTCTAATCTACAATATGCTTATATCTAGCTATACTACTACAAAATTGTTTTTTTTCATGTGGTCAAAATCTATTTTCGCATGCGGGTGGGTGGCCTGCATATACCCAGGTGTCCGTGAAAATCGGATTTTTACATACAGGTAGAGCAACAGCACGCGGAAATTCAATTTTCGCATGCGGACGCTTAAGTAGTCCGCATGCAAAAATGAAAACCCGCCCAAAATAAATTCCGAAAATCAAAACCCTAGCCTGGAATACTAACCCTAACCCTAGCCGTCCGCCGCCGCCATCTTCGTCTCTCCCGTCGCCGCAGCTAGTGGATCTACGCGCGTGAGAGGCGGCAGGATCCGCGCAGGAGGGGGAGGGTGCGCCGGATCCTCCCCTCCTGTCACTGCCGGTGGATCCGCGTGCGTGGGGGGGCGAATGGTGGCGGGATCAGCACAGGAAGGAGAGGGGACACCGGATCTGCCCCTCCCCTCGCCCTCGCTCACCGCCGCCGCCATCACTCTCTCTTGAGCAAGCTACCGCTGTCACTCTCGCCCGAGCGCCAGCGCATTCATCCTCGCCCTTGCTTGCCTGAGCTAGCCACTGCCATCTCTCTCGCACGCTGCCGCCACTGGAGCCTGCTCCCAGCACTCTCGCGCGCCACCGCCATCGCCCTTGCCCTTCACCGCCGCCGGAGCCCACCACTGGGATGGAGGAGAGGGGGAGAGGAGGAGATGGTTGTGAGGTGTGGGGAGAGGACTTAGTGGGAGAGAGATAGGAAGGGAGAAAAAAAAGGAATGGGAAGAGAAAGGTGTATTTTCGCATGTGGACCACTTAAGAAGTCGTATGCGAAAATACAGGTCAATTTTTGTAAGCGCGATCAGTTATTGTTTGCCTGTAAATTATAAGAGCACCCGCAATGGTAAAGTAAGGTGCTATCTATAAAACATGTACATCTCAGCAATAGACTAGATTAATAGTAAACCACTTCAATGGTATGTCTACATGGGTATCTATAGCTCTCTAATTCATTGCCTCGTTTTTCTCTATAGACTATCTCCAGGTTAGTAGATGGCTTTGCTCTCTCTCTTCATTTAATCTCTTCCAAGTAGGAAAATATGCTGACATGGATATCTTATAGAGAGCCTATAGATAACCATTGTGGGTGCCCTAAGGGTCCTTGTAAAAAAAAATCAAATCGTTCTCTAGTAGTGCTAGGAAAAAACCAACCTATGTACGCTTGATATTTGCAGATGAGAGATGTCTATCATGAAGCTATAATATTGATTTCTATATTTTTACATAATTAAAGTCGTCTCACTTTGTTCCCTTAAAAAGAAGTCGTCTCTCTTTGTACACTCATAATTGAAACCATAAACCCATATTAAATATGATCCCACTATGCCCTCTTGCAATTTTGTCTGAAGATGAGGAATATGTCTCTTCTCATCTTCTCAAGCTATAGCTTAGCTAGCTACTCTTGAATCTTTGATCACTTTATCCATTAAGGGATAAGAGAGTGGATAAGAGAACCGGTTTTATTCATACAAAGGCGCTGCCACATCACCCTGATCATAGTATACTGTCACTGTAGCAGAAGGTTAGTGAGTGGTCACCTGTGGCTTGGGATGCTGCAAGGGTCGCCAACACTACTACTACGTCCGTGCATGCATGTTATCTCTGAGATCTTGATTCTTGGCTAATTTTGCTTTACTGGATTAGCAGAATTATCCATTGAATTATCTTGTATGCCTCCGTTTCTTTTTTGAGAAAATCCATGAAATGCCATTGACAAGCACCCTAATCCAAGAAATGCCATTGACGAATGTAACTTCCAGGAAATGCCATTGTACGAGCCATTTTGTCCCAAAAATGCCATCACCGTCACTTTTACTCTGTTAGGTGCCGTTAATTTTCTCAAAATGACCAAATTACCCATCTCAACCCATGACAAATTAATCCCCTTCTCTTCCACCGCCGACTACTCCTCTTCCTCCCCTCCACTTCAACCGCGCGCCGGCCACTCCTCTTCCACTTCTTCTCCCGTCTGCGGCGGCTGTCAAGGAGGATCGATGCCGCCGCCGCGCCTCCGCTCACGTCCTCACCCAGAGTACCCCGGTCGCCCTCGCCCTCGAGCTCCTACCGCCGCCACCGCCGCCGCCGCCCCCAATCTCCTGCCCCAGCGGCTTCCCCTCTTCCACCACCGTGCAGGGCCCCTCTCACCTCCCTCTCTCTCTCTCTCCCCGACGATGACCTCGAATGGCGAAGCCAGGCAGTAGCGGTTGAGGCAGCCTCGCGGCTGTCAAGGAGGATCGACGCCGGCAGCGTGCGCAAGTGGATCTGGCCGTCGTGGCGATGGTTCCTGTCCTCCTCGTCGCCGATGGCACCCCTGTGTGCATCCTCACCCGGACCTTCTCCGATGATCTAGCCCTCGAGCTTCTGCCGCCGCCGCTGCCAGCCGCCGGCCCCAAGCTCCAGCCGCGTCCCTCGGCCTCCCACACGAGCTCCTCCTCCTCTGAGCAGCCAACACGCAGGCCTCACCGGAAGCTTTCTTCTCTGTGTACAACAAAAGGCTGATGATTTTGGGAATTTTTGGGGAATGCTACAATACTAAAAAACTTGGGCTAAAATTACTGGAAGTAGATGTTATCATGAACTTCATTTGGTGAATTTTTGAGATTTTTCTCATGTATAGTTTTCCAATGAAAATTCAAAAATCTTGGTTTGCATATACATTATACATCCAAGGGCAAAATAGTCTTTGCACAGTATCTAACTGAGTACAAGTGACAGAGTAGTGACGGTGATGGCATTTCTGGGACAAAATGACTCGTACGATGGCATTTCCTAGAAGTTGCGTTCGTCGATGGCATTTCTTGGATTAGGGTGCTTATGAATGGCATTTCATGGATTTTCTCTCTTTTTTTTTTTTGCTTAGTTTGCATTTGTGAGGTAGGTTAATTAATTAATTAATTATAAATGCCAATAAGTATTTGACCATTCCCTTCTCTGTAAACAGTCTCTAATTTCTAACGGTTCTCGATCAGAACTGCTATGTATAATTTTTCATCATCTCGATCTAACCATTTTAAATTTTATAACCGCTAGACACTTGTTGGTGTAGGCACATCTCCCACACTTTATACATATTGCTAACGGTTTATGTTTTACACAAACAATTTCCAACAATTCCCTCACAGAACCATATCATAGACCTTTTAGAATTTGTGTCAAATATGTGTGCTAAGTCGTTTACAAATAGAATTTAGAGTTGTAATAGTTTGTAGGATATAATTAGAGTCGGGCTCGGTCCTAATCTCTTTTTTTAAATAAAAATGCACACCTATTATAATTGCATGACATTTGTAGCATATGAGAAGGAAGGACTAGTCAGCCACGGAGTTAGTCGGCGGTTGTTGATACCCAATAATTATATTGGATCAGAAAAGAACACTCGTAATTAGTGTTCCAGTGTAGGTTTTGGCTGAATCTCGTTAGTAAATACCATACATTAGTGTCGCCATCGGTTTGTATTTTCTATAATGTTCTTTTATGTTTGGCTACCAAGATCCATATTGGTGCCGTTTTTATATGTCAAGTGACCTCAAAGAGGTTCTCTTGGAATTGGTAGATATCAAGTGTTCTCTCAACCCTGGACAATTATGCTCTGCTATGTTCAAGTCAACTCCAGGCTATTTTGGTGGTTGAAATGCATGCTTCTTTGTGGCAGCTAATTGTCTTCCTTGCAAATTGCAATGTGTGGCATATATATCCACCTGCAGCAACACATGCAAACAGCCACTCGTGCAGTTTGAGCAAACTTGTTCCTGGCATCTCTCGACTTATGCCCTTCCATGGTTGTGAAGTTGCGACATGGCATTCTTGGAGGAGAGCTTTGAAGCCCATGGAGGTCAGAAAGGTCACTACTTGTTGGCCACAAAACTTAATATTATTCCTCGGAACAAGGGATATACTATACTCTCTGGGACCACGAATGTGACATGCACACGAGATGGATTCTAGGGCTGTTTTGGATCCATGTCAAAATAAACCCTTAATTATTTTTAGGTAGTTTGAATAGTAGATGTGATAATTTGGTTTCAAGCGAAATGATAATGCTCGTGATCAATTTAACACAATTCTAAAACTTTCTTCATCATAATATAAATTTTGGTTTTCGCTTGGCATTAATCCAAACACATATGCTATACCTTACCAAAATATTAGTAATGCCAAAACTTGATTTGGTTTTGACACTGACAGTATTTTGGCACGACACTAAACCAAATAAAGCCGCTAAGCACTGTAGTGTCGACTTATGGAAGCCATGGTAACTCGTCCACGTATGCGTATGTAAGCCACGCGTTGCTTGCGTGGAGCTAATGAAAGCACCATCCAGTACACTTTTGGATAAGGCCATGTGGCAAAGCTCCACAAGAAAATCTTAGCGGTCGACTTCCAAGTCTCTCAACTGGACGAAGAAATGGACATGAGAAGAACCCCACTACATTTATATTGTATACTTTGTTTATAGTCGCTACAAACTATCCCTGTCCACAGCGATTTTGTGGAAGGATTTTATGCATGTTGAAGTTTAGTTCGATTTTTAGTTATCAAACATATTATTACCACATATTATCTACTTCACTATATGAACAAACTAAATATCATCTAAAAAATAATCTAAACAGATATGTTGAAACAACTTGTATAAATAATATAGTAGTAGAAAGTTTCCTGACAAAACATATTTTCTTTTGAGTCTGTGAAGAACTGGATTTAAATTATGTGGGCATACAATAAGAGATTAAAAGGGGAGTGAAAAAGCAGACGCTTTTCTTGTACAATAGGAGTTCGTTGCTTAGGTATATGTAGCTAGCTGCCAGAGTGGCACATCAAAGGAAGATCAAAGCAGAGGTGAAAGTATGTGTGCCGTGGGCCGGTGACGAACGTGTCTCCCTCGTCGCCATGCTTCCGTTATCCGACGCCGCCACAACCACAAGAGGATTCCACCGCATACCATTCTTAGGAGCTAGCTAGCTTGTCGGCTAATTGCGCTAGCACGCGTTGTTAGTGTCCATTAATTAAGCACTAATTATTAAATTTTTTAAAATAAATTTATTTGGTTTTTTAAAGCAACTTTCTTTAGAAAACAAAATAATGCGGTAGCTAGTGGTTAATGTTGTTATTTAGGTTGCGAACTCGTTGTGTTTAGGTTTTTAATCTTTTTTTTCATAATTAATGTACTCTCAATCACAAATAATTAAGTAATGTTTGAAGATATATACATGCAATCAATATATATATTGAAACACTAACAATCGATTTCTCTTTTAAATATTTCGATTCACTTTTGTAAGTGAATGTTTAGATTTGTCTTAAAAACAAGTTTCATCATATTATAACTTTGTTATATTTTTATTGGTTTTTTGTTAGTAATTAATAGTCAATCTAATGTCTTAGTGTCGACCGTACGTGTTGCTTATGTGGCCTTATTCAAATATCTAATTTAATGCAAGGCAAAACCGCCGTGACTTCCAAAAATAGTTCAATGCCCTACCGATGAAAATATAGGTTGATATGTATGTATGGTTGATGCTATTACACATGCATGTCAGATATATCTGCAGAGATAGATAGATGGATATGGAGTTAATTGAACTCATGAGAGAACAAAACCCAACATGTATATTTTGCATTGCTCACTCCATGATTTTTTTTAAAAAAAATGCAGGGGATGAAAACCCCTCCATTCCAAAATATAAGTATTTTTAGGTCTTGACACGGTCTTCGAGATGCTACTTTGATCAACAATATCTATAAAGATAATATATTTTAAATAAAAAAGTTACATATTATGATAGTCCGTTGAATGATAAATATAGTGACATCAAATTTACATGATTAATACTTTTAATTCTTTTACTATTAATAGTTAAAATTTAGATAGTTTGACTTGCACTATTCTAAAAATAATTATATTTTGGGACGGAGGGAGTACCTTATAATTATACAAGAGAACAAACTACAAAGATTAATGATGTTTATGGTAATAATTAATTAATTAGCCCCTTCCTCCGATCCATAACTAATTAAGGGGCGGGGGATAAATTGTTGGATCGCGCGCTCCATGAATTGGAGGCCAAAATAGACAAGATACATATACAAACACATTTGATACACAACACATGCATACATGCATGTACCGTATATATATATAGGGAATTACTAGCATGCTAAATTGGTAATGCTAGCTATAAAATTGGTAGTATATAATTAAGCTATAGGTGGGAGATAGCAATGCAAGTAGACAGTAGTAGCAGCTAGCTTAATTAATTAGCAGAAGGCAAGCCTAAGCTCAAGGTCGAGACCGGCGTCGGCGTCGGCGTCGGCGTCGTCATCAGCTGGAGGGCGGGGCAAGTGCGGCGGTGAGCTGCTGCTGGCACCGTCGTGTGGAGGAGGAGGAGGAGGAGGGTAGTTGAGGTTGGGAAGAAGAGGCGGCGTCGACTTGGCTGCATCATCTGCAGGTTGAGGAGGTTGTTGGGTGAGGCTGAGCCTGAGCCTGAGCCTGGCTCTGTCCCTCCGATGGACGTTCATGTGGCCGCCGAGGGCCTGCGCCGACCGGAACTCCCTCCTGCAGAAGCCGCAAGGGTACGACCTCGCCTTCTTCTTCGCCTGCATTAGCTCTAGCTGCTGCTGCCTCCAGTATGCCTCCTCCCTCCTACTACTGCCGCTGCTGTTATTATTCATCCTCTCTCTCTCTCTCGCTCTCGCTCTGGATATCAATAGCTGCTACTACGTAGAGGCCTACAACTCGCTGCTGCTAGCTAGCTAGCTTATATATATGCAGTCAGGCAGACAACACCATCGGTCGATCGATCGATCTCCTAATTCCTTCTCTATGACTAACTACCTCTCTCTCTCTCTCTCTCTCTCGTATTCGTATAGCTCTAGCACGGAAATGCACACAGCTGAGCCTGAGCTGACTGACACAGATGAACAGCACGCACTACTGTACATCATGCCCTAACTACTGTAGCTAGCAGAACAGGTGCTACTACTAGTAGTTGAATTGCACTGTTTTTGTGCTGGATATGCATGCCTTGACCGGCCCATTCTTGTGCTACTACTGGTTCGCTCTTGCTCGCTTCAATTCTTCCGATCCACCATTGATCGCCTCGGTAATGTGCGTCTCGATCGCCATGCATGCACGCACACGCACTTTACTTTGTCAAACCTTGTGCAGTGAAATCTTTCCTTGTATACTCCAACAAACTGCAGGCTTCTCCCCATCCATGACCATCCTTTTCTTTTTCTTGAACTACTCGCATGAGACAGTGCAAAGTTCATATTATAGAGCAAGAAAAAAAACAAAATTATAATCCTGAAATATCGTAATCAGGAAAAAGGAAAAAAATAATACCACCACACACACCGACAGCTCCAACATACAAACCCATGAGAAGGCTAGCATCGGACCGGCCGCCGCTAAACGTGACCAACCACCGCTAGGCCAACAAAGGAACTACAGCCGAGATCGCCCAAAACTCAATCCTTAAAACTGACATGAAATCCTGCTCTATCCACATCTTTGGGATTGAGAGAGAGGGGGTGAGAGAGAAGAATGGAACCGCTCTCCTCCTAGGCCCTCCGATGTGGCCAACTTGTCAAAACTAGAACACTGACACAAGATGACGTGAATCTAGAACGAGCTTGCTTTAGTTGTTTGGGAGGTTTTGACAAGGGGTTGCCTAGACGAGTCTCTAAGGAGAGAAGCGACGGAGCACTGCCGCCGTTGTCCGCTAGAGGGGAAGTGACGCTCGCTCGAGTGACCATTCATCACCACCTAAATTTAGCCGAGAAAAAAGAGTTAGCCAAAATTAGTTTAATTTGTATTAATTCTTGAAGAAAAACCAGTGGCACGGAAAAGAGAGTAGGGTTGAAGAAATACTAATTTTTACACTAATAAGAGAGTAGTTTTTCCTCGATCTGTAGTGCTCCCGTCACAGCCACGTTCAGTTCCGTGAGTTGGGATGGAGAAGGAGAAAGACTAATTTTCCCTTGCTCCTTGTATAGCACCTATGACTTGTTTCATCAATGGATAGATTTCTGCATAACGAATGGCAACAACTCGATTTATATTGGTCTCTAATATCGATCATACACCATGTATAGCATCATTTATTTTTATCATTAACAAAACTCCACTATGTGGTACTGTGGTGTTTTTATCATTAATTATACATTAACATGCCTGGAGTTGCCACAAATTAAACAAACGATCCAAACTAATTATATTATACATATATAATTGATCAAGTCGACTCCAGTTCCCGGGCAAAACTTTGTTCTGGTATGTGCAGGGCTATAGAAGGATGATTAATTATTTTCTTATTAATAAGCAGCTAGTGCTCCGTTCCGTTCCTCAGCTGGCCACTCAGGTCAGGAGTAGTTCTGGATAATCTTGGAGAGGGATGAGTATGTCCCCACGCAAGCGCAGCAAACCCCTACCACGATGATGAATGAGCAAGCTGCAATCTGTAAATCAAAGCCACAATGTAATGTACAGTCAATTAATACATCGCTCATTTTTCCCTATTATTACACATTTTCATTTCCATATTTTTGTACCTGATGCCAAGTCACTTTTCTCTTAAGGATGGCCAAGAAACAGGCGCATGGAAGGATGTAGGTCTACAACCGAAAACATGTTTTAGCCTCACCAATAATTAAACCGTAAAAACAAACTCTCGTATATCATCTGTGGTAAACCGTAAAAACTTACCACAAGCATGGTGAGTAAAGAACCAACCAACGCCATAACTAGCCCTGTCAAAGCTTAAGAACAGATGTTATGCCGCTATTCAATTTGTCAACGACTGGTAACCAACAGGAAAAAAAAAAGAATGAACATACCAAAGAAGGGGACAGATAGAGCAATGAGGAGGGTTGAGACCACCAGGGAGGATCTAAGCATGATTATGTTCGCATACTTCTGCTGATTTGGAGGCAGCAATTCTTCCAAACTCATAGCCAATGGGGTTATGGTCAATGCATATGTGATTATTTGTTAAGGGTATCCCAGATCGAAGAGCCATATCCACAATAGTTTCAGTCATGTAAAGTATGATATGAATAATTGTAGTTTGAGAATTTCGTAAAGCACGATATAAGACCATAGAGGTCAAGCAGGATCCTAACTTATTCGACGGTGATCAATTTAATTATAGTAACACACCAACATTGATATTGTTTAGATGCAGCATAATACCTCTTGTCATCAAATATTTAACTGAAACCATGCATATTGCAAGCTAGAGGGTGCTTAGTAATTAGGCCAATTTCTAGTATCCTGAAAATTATAGCTGCTATAAAGTGTGTATTTCATTTGTACAAATAGCTACAGAAATATAACTATTCTAGGTTAATTTGTTTTGATATTAGATCTCATTAAAGAAATCTGATGCACCAAGGATATTTCGTTATTGGATTCGCCACCTGCAACAAAGTCAAGAACTTACTATTAGCAACAGGATTGAGCATAAAGGCAGGTATCTATCTATAAAAGATACTCCATCTATTTTCAAGTAGATGATGTTCTAGATATGCATACAGTCAACCCTCGAAATCTTAACTCACCAATTAGTGAAAAAAAATATTAAGACTTTGTATGTGAAAATGACTTTAGTATATCTGTCATGAAAAATACTTCCACGTAGTTATATTTTTTAATAACTTTTTATGAATATGTGAGTGGAAGAAGTAATGACCAAACATGTGCATTGGAGAATGTTTCAATGTCCTGAATGGGATCTAGAGAAGAGCGGAGGTAGTAACTGTTTCAATTAGATGAAAGATAGAAAAAATATCTTTTTAGCTAATCATTATGGTGATATAACTTCATCCCCTTTCTTCTTCATTCGTTTTTTTATCTCCTGGGGGGAGGATACACAGCACTACGTTCACTTTTTTATGTTTTAGGCCTATTAATTAAAATATTAAGATTAAATTGCACCTTGGACGAGCTATTATTATCAAGTTTTATCCCAAAACAAATCTACACTTAATGTTTTCTTTTTTTTACCATGATTCTATTGCTTACTGGGCTACCCTTCTCTTCACCCATCTGTTGACGCAAAACTCACCACACACACGAAGGCCTAAGATGTCTGCTTAGATTTAGTGCAACTCCTATCAAATCGGGTTTAGGGCATGCTAGTTAATTTGATCATATAACTAATAAGATAGAAAATAAAAGATTAGATCGTGGGGCCAATTGACCATAGGGCCAATATATTATCGTAAGCCCAACCGATACTGATGGAATTTCGGATCGATTGCTATAATAACATTGACCGAAACTTAGTTATAATATATTTGTAAATCATCTAACTTTATTATAGCCAATCTTAATAGACCGGACCAAACCGACACAATATAAGATTGAAAGTACCAAAATTGAATCTAAAAAAATTATATATCTTCGAGATGCATGCCGATGTGCCAATAATTAATTAAGACTTATCATTGCTCTATCTGAAGAAAATAAACCAACATCGGATATGACAAGTTAAAATATAATCACCAACAATTTAGGGTTATTAACCAAAATCTAGATAGATCGTACCTAACTGTGACAATATAAGATTGAAGATAATAATAACAGCAGCTAGCCAATTATACTAAATCTTGTGGATCAACCATTATGGCAGATTAAATTATGATAAGCTGATAATTCATCCGCTAAAACTCCGATGGAAAAATGATTAAAAATCTATTGGCTTGAGCAAATCTAACCAGCAAATTATAACCTAGAAGATTGAACTTAACCAAGGCAGTTCAAAATTAATGGTGAGCTTGATAGATTTAAGCCAACCAATTGGTAATACTCAGTGTGATTGATATATTGAATCTAACTAAGACAACAAAGCAATCTAAGAAAGAATCGATAGATCAGATAGGCAACACAAGTAAAAGCTTAACTAGTATATCGCACTTAACCGAGAAAGTACTAATTCCGCCAATATAAGCGAAGTTGATGATACTTACTTTCTCGCTGGAGATCAAAACTAATACAGCCCAAACTCGAAAACAAGAACTCATCGAAACTAGAAAGTTGTATATTGAACCGTTGTTAAATTAAAAGGACCTTAGGTGTACATATTTATACCCATAGGTTAGATCAAGTCCAATTCTACTACAGTTAGATCAGCTTAGGACTCTATCCCAAATAAGGAAACTACATGATACAACTCCGACTCAGACACGACTCTGATCGGCAAACTAGCTAAGTCCGAATCCAACACGAGTCCATCAGCTCATAACTCTGTCCATAGAAAATAGAAACCAAAATAAACGTTCCTTATAACGGAACGAGATAAATTTACCAACCGAATCTACGAAAATCATGGCGTTAATTCCCTCTTTTGATTCAGTATTGGCCAACGAAAATGGCCAAATTTCACCGTTAACACCACCGTTGGCTGGCCGCACCTACCTCTGGCTTCGACAACATCGACGCGTTGAAAGTTGCTTTCCTCGGCTTCAGGGGCGCATGTGTGTAACCCTTTTGTATCCTCGGCCTTTAGCTGGGACGAGATCGGATCTAAGCAACACAATTAAATATCTCGTGTACTGGTCTACTAAGCATCGGGTGCTCCTGCTTGAAGATGCTACGACATTACTGTGGTGCCGCCTTTGGTGCCTTGTCTATATGGTAGAAATGGACACCAACAATAAGAAGGAACTAAGGAAGGATGGCAAGGAAGCACTGATGGCCACTGCGTACAAAGGTTTGATATGGGGAGTGGGTATCAAACGAGTAGGTCAAGAGGAAGGGCAGAAGGGTAGCCCAATGTTCAACATAAGGTAAAAGATCATAGTTTAAAGCGAAAATATTATGTATGACTTGGTTCACGATAAGATTTTAGTCATAGTCCAAAGTACAATTTACTCAAATAACATTGACTGATATTCTTGGTGCTTTGTGGTCAGGAGTACACGATAACATTGGCAATAAGGTATTGGATGTCAATGCCAAGATCTTTCTCCATTTTGTTTTTGTTAGAGTTTGTTTTTATCGAAAATAACTTTCTTAAGAAAGAAAAGAGCAGTGTCCCCTAGAAATTTGAGTGATGTGGTCAGGTCAGAGCGCGCAAAGCCCAAATGAAAGCCCACAACCTGGATCTGGAATGTATTGTTTTGTTGGGTCGGCGGCGGCGGGTGAGAGACTGTGGAGGGGAGAATGATGATGGCTCTCCGCCGCGCCGTCGGAATTGGCTCCGCCGCCGCCCTCCGCTCTGCCGCCTACCTCCGCCGCGCCTCCCCCTCCCCCTCGCCGGCGCGGCCCCATCCCCTCGTCCCTCCCCGCCTGCGCCCGAACTTCGCCGCCCCACCCCAGGTATCGTATCAATGGATCCCCTTCAATTCGCTTGCCCTAGTATAGTGGAGTATTACCATTCCCTCCTCTACAAATGGCACGCCTCTCCTCGCTCGAATCTTAAGTATCTTGTTGTTGTATTACAAGGTGATGAAGAGGAGCACCAAGGACGACGACGACGATGGCCCTCGGATCAACAACGACATCACTCTCCCTTTGTTCGACTCGTCACTGACCAAGGTAAGGTACCCCCTCCCCTCTACCTCGTCCTCACGCATGCTCTCTCACTTTTTGCTAATTTTTGCAGGCCATAGTGTTGTCCCCAGGCACGAAGCTCTCAGCTTGCGGCCAGGATGGACCTGGACTTGGTCGAGGTACTTACTGCCTCTATCTGCTTGCTTCTTGTACCCAAACAACCTAAACATACTAGTATTTCAATTGCCATCACCATGTCAAATCCATTTCTTTGTTTATCTATCTGTGACTCTTTCATCATTCCTTTTTACAACGATTTAAGATGTTCATGGATGATTATGACAGTGGAAATAAACACCAACCGATTCACTTGTATTTCCCTCGTACACAATATCTGACCATTTGCCGCATTTCTTGAGATTTGCCCATGTTCATTACCAGTTCTTTTATTCAGGTCTCAGAGAAAATCAGACCCTCCTGTCTGTAAAATCATGGATTTTCACAAGAGAAGTATAAGAAACGTTTAAGGAGAAAGAAACGCTAAAAACTAAGGTATACTTACTTCCTGGCTCAGTTTTCTTAACTATCCATTGGATCACTCATTTCGACCAAGGCGTCAACGTACACAGGTTTGCTTCCTTGTGAGAAGGTGATGGTGGTTTAAAGACCTGTGTTTATGTTATGTAGCTGTATGGATCAAATGCCCAAATACTGGCTCAATATTGATGGCTCCTGGTTAATTTAATCATCCGACATTGGAAAGACTTGTTAACCATATCGTCCTGCTTTGTGTTTTTGGATCTGACAGGCTATAACATATATCTCCTTGTGTTGTTTCTGGTTTTGTGCAGTCTGCTATTGTCTTACGCGGTGGGGAACAAAGAAGTTGCGTTTTAGGGTAAAACAGTAAGTGTTTTTTTCTTGCTTTAGTTTGTTTATGCAAGTCCTTTCATCTGGCTGCAATAGATTGGTCTGGTAAATGGTATGATATGGTCGTATGGAGTATCTAGGTTGGCCTATCATACTTGGTTTTGTTCGCAAGGATTTTTTTTTTTCAGTTTGTTTGGATCCATACTGAACGGTGCTAGTTTGTTTTGGACTTCTCGTAGTCTTTCTGGTTTAAATTATTGAACCTTTCTATGGAAGTATCCAAGGTCAAATTATTTCAAAGGTTTCCTTTTGGCAGTTACGTTTGAGAAATTGTTTGGTATCGAAGGGCCTAACTTGGAAGGTTTGCTGATGAACATAATTGGTTACATGTAGGGAATAAAAGAACTTGAGGTGAAAGCAGTGTGTATGGAATCAGCCGATAATTTTATGGAGAAGAGTGGTTACAGGGGTGAAGGGTCAGCTTTACATTCCATTTCCCCTTTCTTGCTTGTACCAACTGTATGAAAGGTCATTTGTTCCGGCACGTAACTGCTGTTGCAGTATGTGAGTAGTAAAGCCACGCCCGAATAAGTGAATCAATGCCGGATTTTAGTTGTGTGAAATGTTGAAATGGCTGCTAGCGCTGATCAAGTGGCCGATTGGCCATATAATGCACAGAGTTAAGATGCTTAATTCTCATATTGGCACTAGGCAGCCCAACTAGGATAATCCTGTATATAAATTTACACCTGATTCATCATCTTATGAGGGTACACAATGAGTAGTACAAATATGCTTTTAATTAATTACAATTGAATGTGTTCAAATGTCGTTCTAAGAGCAAACAAGCACAAGTATATAGATTCATTAGCATGAACATAAATTATCCATATAACAAGCAGGAACAAAGCACAAAAATGGGTTCTTGACTTCTTAAGGAAAAATTAGAGACTTGAACGGTCCAATTCCTCTGCCAATATTTAGTGACAATTCATGCAGTTTCTGTTAGCATCATCTTATGCTTTGCTTTGTCTTTTTTTACTATCATTTACTCCCTCCTTCCCAAATTGATCATCATCTAATGGACTTCAAAATTTCTCAAATTGATCATCATATAACCGCATGGACATGGATTTCATCATAATACAATTAATGCAGCATGAGAGAATGTGTGCATGCTAAGGTGTAATTGGCATGGTGTTTTGATCGATGCATGCATTGTGGGAGAATGTGTGCATGGTTGTCTTGATTGATGTGATTTAAATTATCCTTGGTCTTGGTGTATAAACATATAATCCCTCCATCCCATAATATAACGCATGGTAAAAGTTACACGGTCTCCAAAACTAATCTTTAACTTATAATTTCTCATATGCTATAAGGTTTGTAGCAACAAAATTATAATCATATGAAAGTAAATTTAAATGTCAATCTAATGATATAATTTTTAACAAATAAAATTCATTTCATATTATATTAAATGTTGGTCAAATGTTTTAAAGGTTGAATCTTGAAATACGTGCACACCTTATATTATGGGATGGAGGGAGTATGATGATCATTTTGGGAAGGAGGGAGTATATAATTACTTTTTGTCATCAGAGGCAACAGCTGTCGGTTTTCTAGTCAAATATTGCTTTGTAATTTTCAGTAGACGATTATCTGAGAAAAATATGCCGAATGATGGGAAATGATGAGGGAGCTTTGCTGAAGAGTAGCGATTCTTAAGTACATTGTTCTCCATCTAATATGTCACACTATTGCATTTTGACACTAGAGAGTTGCTCCACTGGTCATGTTTGCTTAGATATTGCCACCAGGAATGTGGTAGGTGGTGCAAAATGCACAAGCTGTAAATCTCACATGAAAAATCAATGTTTTGGGTTTGGGTGAAGAGGTCGTACCAGGTGGTAGAGATCATCCAGGTTGAGAGGATGGCAGCTGTAGAAGTTATGTCGTTTGCAGACTTTTACCTGTTTCAGTAATAGATGCACGAATTGTTTTGGAGTAGAACTTATGTCTTTGTTGAGTATAGATCAAATTCCTAACCGGACTGTTATTGATGGTGTGATGGTCATGTACTCATGTTATGCAATGGTTCTAGGAATCCAGATATAAATTTTATTTACTTTTCTATTTGGATGATACTGTGTTTGCATGTAA